>CM062808.1:267134789-267664789 GCA_031772625.1 Pinus tabuliformis | reverse complement strand
GTGTTGTGAGAGACATTCATCATTGTTGTGATAATGGATTTTGTGTAGCTCACACCACTTTCTAATGTAATTCAATTTCCCGTTACTAATCCTTGCTTGTCACCTGGGTTGGCTATATCAAGGTTGGATCCAAGGAAAATTTTAAGTATGTAAAATTATCTTGAAGTTTTAAAAGATTGGCCAATATCACTAGTCCTTAATATGCAAACTATAAAATGTTTGTTGATTTATTTGTAAAATTATTCAAATTTATAATAATGTTATATATACTGTATATATAATGTTGGAGATTTTCAAGGTAAAATAATTTTATATTGTAAAATTTGGGCAAATCATTTTTATAAAAAACGGAAATTGACGAATCTTTTTTTTTGGAAAAATCATGGAAAATTAGCCCAACTATGAATATTAGCCCCTAAAATTTTCCATGGAACTTGGATCTCCCTTCTTTGTCCCTTTCTCTGTAAGCTATGACCACGATTTCTAATCTTATATCATGTTATACATGCAACCCAAACTCTCACTTATTTGCTTGCTTCAATTTCTGCTCAATTTTTATATCAGATCGATAATCGACTCTCAATAATGAGATGTCCAGGAAATCTATCTTCATTTTGATATACTTATGCCAGCCACTATGAAATTTCAAAACTAGGTGTCTCTAGAGGTCTTTAATACCCATATTTGATCACAAGGTATCGAAATTGTCAATGCACTTTGATGTCATATGGTTTCTCTCATGTAATAGAGTTCTTCCTCTTGTGTATTGGTCATCAGAACTCACTACAAGGTAGAATTCCTCCTCCAAGACATCAACAAAACTGACCCAAGTGGGTCCTGTAATGAATATCACATACTTTACTTTGATGTGTCTCTCGTAGTAACCTTCTCACCAGTATTTGACATGGGGAAGGGATATTAATATTGTGAAGGAAATATTGTCATTTAAAAAACAGATAGAGAGAGGAAAAACCTTTTAATAAATTTAACAACTTCTCCAAAGAACCTGCTTCTATTTTTCCTTTGAATAAGGGAATATAAAATTTACCTTGTAAGTTGAATGGTGTCATATCTTGAGAATTATCACTTGTTGAGGGTGCCACAATTATTATTGGTAGTTGTCAAAGGATCTAGTTAAAATTGACCATCATCTGATCCCAATATTAGATGATTACTTCCTCGAGAAACAACTTGATAGGATATCATACTTTGTCATATCATTTTCCTTCCACCACTAGATTTTTCATGAGCTTTGTAAGAGTAATCATTTCCCAATGAAACTACCTTGGGACCTAACTTTGTGTACCCTTATAACATCGGGGACATGCACTGAGAAACAATAAGGAGCAGATTACTTTGATACCATTTATATACGTTATACCAGGAATGAAACGAAAGGTGGGGAAAAATGGAAAAAATATTGAGAAATATAGAAAGAGTATAATAATATAAGGAAAACCCAACTTCTGTTGATAAATAAAATGACAGAATATTGTAGAACACAAACTGGCCAAACTAGTGGTAAATATCTATGAAAGGAGAGAGATGGAAACTACACACATTTGAAAATTATGTTAGAAAATGTGAAAAGAATAACCTTTTAGGATAATTAAAAAAACCCTATAGGTCAAAGACCATAACCTTAGAATATGAAGTGCTAAATTTTTTTTGGGCCTCGAGGTGGTTAGCTGGTACATAAACTTCCCGAGGGCACGATATTTGCATACAATGTCTATTTGGGACATACAATATTTATTTGGAAGGAACTATCTAAGGATTGTAATTTTTTTCTAAGCTAATACCTTCCATGGAAAGCCTTAGCCCCTTGAATTGCTAAAAACCATTTTTTGTGCTATCAAAAGAGCTTTAAAAGTTTGGGGCCCAAAAAAGCATAAAAAAAATGACTAAGAAGATAGAAAACTATTGAGTGAATGGTTGAATTTGGTGGCCACCAATATACACCTATATCATTGGGCCTTGCATGAACAAAATTGGCCCAAGTTGGTTTGACATTGAATATTTCATACTCATTTTCATTATGTATCTCCCAATAAGCTTACCACCAATATTTTCCATGAGGAAGGGCTTTTATGAATGTAAGGTTTGTCTTCTCATTATCAGAAGATATTTTGATATAGTAATAGTCGTATAATAGATATAACCATTTTTCAAACGCATATACAACTATTTGGACTTCAAATAAGAGGGTATCAAGCTTAACTTGTACCTTGAAGGGTGTCACACCTCCAAAATTGCAGATTGTTAAAGGTGCCTTGGTTACTGTTGGCAGTGACCAAAGGGTATGGGAAAATTTTGCATCATCCCATTCCTTTGTTGGACAAGTACTTTCTCAAGTAATAAATTTATAAGATCTCTTTCTCTGTCATCTTCCTTTTCTTCTTCCATGGTAGGTTACTTGGATTTGCGAGAGAAATTTTTACAAGTGAAACTAGCTTGATATCCAACACTCTATACCATAAACTTGTGAGGGACAAGCATTAAGAAATAAGGATAAAATTTCTCTGATACAGTGGAAGAATGAAATGAAACCATCCCAACAACAATACATCCAAACAAAAGGTAATCCATATGAATATAAAAGATAAATATGAGGATTGTGACTCAAATAATACCAAGACAAAAAGAATAAACAAGTAAAGGAGATTGAATAAGCTTCAACAAATAAGAGAAAAAAAATTGTGAGGCATGACTTGACCATATTGTAATGTGAATCATACTCCGTATTTGTAACAATCTTATGCACATTCATTTAAGAAAAAGTTCAATTACCTAGTATCTCCATAGGATGGAGTATGAGAATTATATGTCCCTAAGTAAATGTTGATGTAAGACTTGATAAGGAGTACACTTGTAATTTGATGTAAGGGATGGATTTTGATCAGAAAAAACCACTTGATGGTTCATGTTCATCCAAAACCACTTATCATGCCAAAGGAAGAGTCATGGTGAAGTAAAAACCACTTAACGTGATTTATTACTTGTGGTAAACAAAAACCACTTGAGAATATGATGGTATAAGATAATCCAATGAAAATTAGAGAGCGGATATGCGTTAGCTAAATAAAACCCAGTATGTGGTTATGGTAATAGAAAGAAATCCCACGATGATGATGTAGGGGGGGTGAAATTGTTTGTGATTAAAGATATGTTCTTGAATTGTGCACAAGAAAAAGTTTCCTAGAAAAGCAATGGATACAATGACTAATGATCCATATATTCGAGTGGATGGTAGCTTTTTTATATCGAATTCGACAAAAACAATGTGAATGTGTCAAGTTGGACCAAACATTGACTTCATAACGATGGGGTTCTTCAATTCATACTAAAGCATGTGCTACAAATGAGAAGATTCCAATGAATACCTTAGTGGATGAATATTAAGAAAGTAGCCATTAATGGGGGCTTGTTGAAGTATATAACTCCTACTTATCTTAGTTGTGATAGCAAGTGTGGTTATTGTTATTGGTCATGATTAGGTAAAGTTGGCCTCTATGTAGAATTTGTTAGAAGTTCACTAGATCTAATTGAAGTTGAAAGATATTCTCTAATTCGATACTTCATAAATTTGTGTGAGATTGAGATATTTTATCAATTTAATGATTACATGATCAAGATACTTTGTATCCCTTAAAAAAAATGTTGTTGTATTTACATATGCATCTCAAATCGTTTTTACATGCATACTAAAATGTCCACTCTTCTGGTTTTTCAATAAAATACATGTTTTATATAATTTATTGATTATCTACTTTGTATAATATTAATTTTTCTCTTCATATAAGGAATTATGGAACAAAATTGTACATAAGTTTTAAAATAAAATCAAAAAAATTATATTCATAAATTTGAAACGAATAAAATGATATATTATTTTGACAAATGATGCACTAAAGAATCAAAAAAGTTATATTCATAAAACTGAAACGAGGAAAATGACATATAGTTTTTTGACAAATGATGCACTAAGGAATCAACTAGCGTGAACTCGGCTACATAAGATGAAAGAGATGAGGGAGTGGGAAATGTAACTAAAGAAAATCTTGAGGAGGGAGCCATATTTTTGGATTTTCTACCCATGATAAACAAATTTAGTTTCATCCACGGTTTTTATAATGTTTAGTTTAACCAGGATTTTCGAAATACCTTATGAAGGTAGGTAGTTTAAATAAAAATAGACTCAGGGAGCTAAAGATCTTCCTAGCTAAATAGAAAGGGATCTGAATTAAGTATATAGCTTAAGGATTTACATTATCCTTGACTCAGGGTCGATTACTCTTGAGGACTTACTTAAGGCGATCTTACACCTCCATCAAGGATTTGCTCAAGATTAAAAACCCTTTATCAAAACTTTATTTACCCACTTATCAAAAGTTTCATAACTTCATATAATGCTTAAAACTACCTTAATAAGACGTATGAAAAATGCTTCCTTTTACTTTTCCTTACCAAAAAACTATTACCAACCTCTCATATTCAACCTATTCTTTATATAGATACATATATAAAATATTATATTTTACAAAATATTATAATAAATATTAATATTTTTACCCGGATGCGGGTGGCATTAACACTTATCAATGACAAACTGTACAAATCAGACATCTGGCCTAACGGATGGCGGGCGGATGATCCGGAGGATATGTGTCGTAGGATGGCGAATTAAATTAAGGGCAGATAACATTAATATCGAGCAGTCTCGAACATCGTCACTGCAAACAAGTAGGCTTAATGACATGGATCCGCTCATTACCCATGTATCAGCTACTGGCGCTTTTTATCATGAAGCAGAGCCGCTTCAGCACCCCTGCTTAGTCTTTCGAGTTTGGCTGTTAGCTTGGATTTGGAAGCTCCCCGAATCTTTCCGCGCTCCTACTGTTTCTGGCCTGCTTTGCCTCAGTCGCTCTCCCGGCACATTTGCCTCTCTGACTATGCCTCGCAGCTGAGGAATCCCACGTTGAGGTAGCCATACAGGGAATAGAGGTCGCCCTTCTCGCCCTGCTCCACAGAATTTTGCCCCTATTGCCTCAGCCCCCCCTTCTTCTCTGCCTCTGGATCAAGCTAGCCCTATCCCGAACAATTCATTCCAGACCTCCAGGTTTACCTTTCAAAGTCGGCTCAACAGGCCTGTTCTGACAGCAAGTATTACCATAATTGTCTCGGAGGAGGAGAGCAACCAGCTCAGCTCGACTCCAACTATCTCCACCCACTCTCAGGAAGATAGTGTTCTTCAAGGGGACTTGACAGGGATGATGTTCCATGCGGATCACATGCAAGAGGATGCCCCTGTTTCGGAAGCGCCTCAGCAGCCAGTGGATCCGACTCAGAGTGATATTCTGGCCTGCGGGCCGTCTCAAAGGGCAGTTGGTATTTTAAATCTGGTAACTACTCCTGATGGAGGCGCACCGGCATATGATGAAGACGGTTTCGTGACCTGGGTAGCTTCTTCCAGCCAGGTGAACGAGGATACGCCAGCTTCACCAAAACATGCAGATTAATCATGTCTCCTCTCTGCCGGGTGGCCTTCTAGCCTATATGCTATGCAATTTTGGTTTTGTGTCTTTGTTTCTGAAGTTAGATGTCTGTGTCTGGTTCATTCTCCTGCTACAGGCAGTGGCAACAGCCAATATAGGGTCTACTTTTTGTTATAAATACAGCTATGCTAGATGCTTTTCTGCTTTTTTGGTCAATGAAGGGCATGACGATTTCAGTCCTGGTAAAATATTTCAGTATGTCAGAGCCCAAAGTCAAAATTTTGAAGTCTGTATTGTAAATTTGGTTGAAGGCCTGAACTGTAATGTCTCTGAGTTTCTGGTTGAGGAATGGCCTCGGCCTCCTCTGAGGTCTTGACCTCATTGTATATATTTTTTCACTTTTTTAATAGAATTAGTATTTACGAAGAAAAGAAAAAAAATAAATATTAATATTTTTGTTATTTAAAAATGATTAAATATAAAAAATACATAATTTTAATATATAAATAATAAAATGAAAAATTATACCAAGTTGAATATAATAAATATTTAATTTATTAATAAAAAATATTAAAATGTAAATAAATAAGTTATTGTGTTTAGAAGCGTTTTACATTTTATGTTGAGAGATGTTAGATAATATTACATTTAAAAATAATAAAATAATGCTTACATGAATAAACTAAAAATTAGTAATAACAAAAAAAGTTAAAGTCCATCATAAATAAAATATTTTATTTTTATGTTAATTTTATATCAACTTTATATAAAAAGGTAAAGTAACTGAAATTTAAAAAGATAAAATAAATTACTTTTTAGTAATAAGGATATATGCTACTATGGGAGTGTTAAAAAATAATATCACTAATATTACATTATGTCTAATTTATTCTATGTTCAAATTACAAGTATGGTTCAGAGAAAAATATATTAATAAAACTAATATTTTACTATCATCTTTAAATCAAATATAAGTTTATAAATTAACTATTTCAATATATATTGTGTAAAATAATTTAACACCAATAGAGAGAAAAGGAGTAAAATAATTTGTATTCCATTAATAAATTCTTTCTAATTCACACTTGAGAGAGAGATTTTGAATTATTTGAATGTCTAATATGCATTTGATATGTAACATTCAAAAATATATTAATAATAAAAATAATTATATATACAAGAAAAAAATATTAATAACAAAAATAATTCTATATATTTCTATATATATAGTGAACATTTCAAATATATTAGTAATAAAAATAATTCAATGTATGTATTCTTATGGTATGAAAGGGTATGCATTAACATGTTAATATGAAGAATGTGAGTGAAATTAATTTTTTAATGTCAACTCTGTATATATTATATAAAAAAATGAGAAAAAAGAACTATAGTTAAAACATTTTATTAGTGTGTTGCTCAAAATTAACATAAATTCATTTTAGCTCAAAATCTACGAACCAAATCTTTTGATTATAAACTTTGCCTCAAATTTTCCACTCAAAAAAAATTACATATTGAATATTTTAATCTTGTAAATACCCAATAAATCTATATTAAAATTAATCTAAAAATTTTAAAATAAAATTTATAACAAAATAAGTTCCTACTTACATATACAGATTTAAATTTAAATTGGAAAAATGATCTCCATAAAGTATATCTTCAAAATACTAAATAACATCTTAAACACTTTAGTTCATATATTTAATATGTTGTTCTCATTTGTTAAATTAATATTACTAAAATATTTCCCTTATATGGTTTACCAAAATACCCAATAGCATCTTAAATACTGCAATCATATATTTATAGTCAAGCATGTGCACATGGTGAGATGACTAATTCAGTTTTTCGAAAAAAAATATGATATATAATTACATTCCTCTGTCTTAGTAAATTATACGACTTTCTACCACCTTCATATATAGAACTTGAGGAATTCAAATCCCACGTGTATGAATTTCGTAATGAATGAAAATTGGAAATAACTAGAGATAATGCCCATTAACCTCTCATTGACTTTGTATTATATTTTACGACTTTGAAATAAAGGCATGTTTATATTTTATAGATATTTTTGGAAAAATATTAATGTTTTTTAATTCATAATTTAAAAATAAATTAATTACTTCAATTTGAAGGTAACTATGATCAGCTTTTTGTTATTCATTTTTAAATTTAATAAATGGTGTCGATCGCTAAGCATGAAAACCACGAGCAACGACATTTTAAGATATGCGAGTGTTAATTGATTTGCCTCATAAAAATGAATTACATGATATTTGCTTGCTTCATTTCTGGTCAATTTTGATATCAGATTGGTAATTGGCTCTCAATAAGGAGATGTCCAGCAAATCTATTTTCATTTGGATGTACTTATGTCGGTCACTATGAAACTTCAAAACTAGGTGTTATTAGAGTTCTTGAGAACAAGGTATTGAAATTGTCCATGCACTTTGATGTCATAGGGCTTCTTTCATGTAATAGAGTTCTTCCTCTTATGTATTGGTCATCACAACTCCTTACAGGGTAGAATTCCTCTTTCAGGATATCAAGAAAACTCACCCAAGTGGGTCCTGTAATGAATATCAAATACTTTACTTTGATGTGTCTCTCTTAATAACCTTGTCATGAATATTTGACATGGGAATGGGATATTAATATTGTGAAGGAAATATTCTGATTGTAAAAAGCAAATAGAGAGAAGAAAAAGCTTTTAATAAATTTATCAATTTCTCCAAAGCACCTTCTTCTATTTGGCCTTTGAATAAAGGAATATAAAATTTACCTTGTAAGTTGCATGGTGTCATATCTTGAGAATTATCGCTTGTTGAAGGTGCCACAATTATTATTGGTAATCGTTGAAGCATCAAGGTAATATTTTCCATCATCTCATCCAAATATTTGATGATTACATTTTCGAGAAACAATAAGGAGCATATTACATTGATACCATTGATATAGGTTATACCAGGAATGAAACGAAAGGTGGCGAAAAAAAGGAAAAAATATTGATAAATATAGAAAGAGCATCATAATATAAGGAAAACCCAACTTCTATTGATAAATAAAATGGCAGAATATTGTAGAACACAAACTAGCTAAAATGGTGGTAAATATCTATGAAAGGAGAGAGATGGAAACTATACACATTTGAAAAATATGTTAAAAAATGCAAAAAGAAGAACCTTTTAGCATAACTAAAAATAACCTATAGGTAAAAAACCATAACCTTAGAATATGAAGTGCTAAATTTTTTTTGGTCCTCGAGGTGGTTAGTTGGTACATCAACTTCTCGTGGGCACAATATTTTCATACAATGTCTATTTGGGACACACAACAGAATTTTGGAAAGAACTATCTAAGGATTGCAATTTTTTTCTAGTATAGTAAATTCCATGAAAAGCCTTAGCCCCTTGAATTTCTAAAAACCATTAGGTGTGGTCTCAAAAGAGCTTTGAAAGTTTAGGACCCAAAAAAACATATAAAAAAATGGCTAAGAATATAGAAAACTATTGAGTGAATGGCTGAAGTTGGTGGCCACTAATATACACCTATAGTAGTGAGCCTTACATGAACGAAATTGGCCCAAGTTCATTTGACATTGAATATTGCATACTCATTTTCATTATGTATCTCCCAATAACCTTCCTACCAATATTCGGCATGAGGAAGGGCTTTTAGGAATGTGAGGTTTATCTTCTCATTATCGAAAGATATTTGGATATAGTAATAGCCCTATAATAAATCTAACCATTTTCCCAAAGCATCTACATGATAAGAAGTCTGGACAGTTCCATTGATTCAAATGTTGTGATCTGTTTCTTAATTCATTCAAGGAAGGTCACATTTATAATTGAAAACAATAACTAAAAACATATATAACTAGAAATACCTAATTTATAACTAAATCCATAACTATATAGAAATCCTAAAGGATTACAACATTTCCCTCCTTAAGTTGAAGGGACATCTGACATACAAACTAAAGATCTAAATTTTTCGAACTTTTCACGTCCCAATGCTTTAGTAAAGATATTTGCAATTTTTTTTGATGTTGGACAATGTGTCAGATGAATTGTTTTGGCCTCTACATGATGTTGAATCAAATGATACTTGGTGTTGATATGTTTGGTTTGATCATGAAACTTTGGATTCTTGGCCAATTGAATTGAAAAATAGTTGTCAACAAATAAAGGAGTTGAAATTTTTTGTTTCTCCTACAAATCTTCAAGTATTTTCCGAAGCCAAATGATTTCCTCAGTGGCTTGAGCTACTACAACATATTCAGCTTCGGTGGTAGAATCAATAGGAACAGATTGCTTGTGTGATCTCCAACTGATGGTTGTTGATCCAAGAGTCATCAAATAGCCAGAAGTAGAGACTCCATTCTCTTTATCTCCATCAAAATTAGAATCTGAATAACCAACAAGATAGAAATCTAAAACTTTGGTATATTTGATGGTGTAAGTTTGGGTTCCATTTAAATATTTCAGTGCTCTTTTTGTTGCTACCCAATGCCCCTCACAAGGATGATGCATAAATTTGGAAAGTATTCCTACAAAAAATGTTATATCAATACGAGTAATATATAAATAAATCCAACTTACAAGTTGTCTATACTTTGTTGGATCTTCAAATGATTTTCCTTCTTCTGAAGTAAGTTTCAAATTCTACTCCATTGGTGTAGAAACAAAATTGCAATCCATCATACTATATCTGTTCAATAACTTACCAACATACTTCTTCTGAGAGATGAAAATATGTTTTAGTTTTTGATCAACTTCAATTCCAAGATAATAATGAAGTAAACCTAAATCTGTCATATCAAAAACCTTTTTCAATTCCTTCTTAATAGATGATATATATTCATCATTGTTTCCTATGATCATTAAATCATCAACATATATAGCTAGATATACAACTAATATTCCAACTTTCTTAACGAAAAGAGTTGCATCATCTGGGTCAAAATGTTTATAATTTAAATTTAGAAGATGTTGAGTTAGTTTCTCATACCATGCTCGTGGCGCTTGTTTCAAGCCATACAAAGACTTCATTAGTTTGCAAACCTTTTGTTCTTTCCCTTTAACGGAAAAACCTTATGGCTGAAACATGTAAACATCCTTTTTCAAATCTCTATTTAAAAAAGAAGTTTTGACATCCATATGATGAATTTTCCGTTCTTTTTGAGCTGCAATAGCAAACAAAGATCTAATAGTGCCCCATTTAGTTGTAGGAGCAAATGTCTCTATATAGTCAATACCCTCTTTCTGTGCATATCCCTTCACTACAAGTCTTGCCTTGTGTTTGTCTAGTGAACCATCAACTTTATACTTAGTTTTATAAATCCATTTGCAACCAATAGGTTGGATGCCAACAAGAGGATCCACCAGCCTCCATGTGCCATTTTTTATGAGTGCATCATATTCCTTTTGCATTGCATCTTTCCACTAATCATAACTAGGAGCTTCTTCAAAACAAGTAGGTTCACAATAAACAAAAAAGTTAAATTCACAATGAGAATCGTTACCCGAGGAACTTCTAGTCTTAAACTCATCACAATGAGAATAGTTACTTGAGGAACTTCCAGTCTTAAAATCATCATATTTCTTCGGAAATGTTCGAATACGAGATGATCTTCACAAAGGTTGTGTAGGAAGTTGCTCATCTTCTTCATTTATCTTAGTTCTTTCCATTTCTGTCCCTGTCAACTCTATTGTCATTTCTGTCCATGTCATGTCTGTAGAAACACTCGCATCAACCAATTTATCATCAATAGCAGAATTATCATCATTTAGAGAAGGAAACTCCACAAACTGATCTAAGATAGGTATCCCCCTTCAGGATGTGGAAGTATTATATCTGATTCATAATAAAACTCTTGAGGCACAAAATTTTCTATCTGATTATGTTGTCTATCAACAGTGAGGGAATATTTATTAGATTCAAGAAAAATTACATCTCTTGACAAATAAATTTGTTGTTCTCTTCATGATATAATCGGTATGCCTTAGAAGTCATAGGATACCCTAAAAAAATACATTTTTTGCTCTGTTCACTCAACTTAGTCCTCTATTGTATAGGAATCAAAGCATAACATGGAGAACCAAAAACTTTGAAATGTTTAACAACAGGAAGATGATTATACCACATTTCATATGGATTTTTGTTATTAATGACAGAGGATGGGCACCGATTTATAATATATGCTACGCAGAGTGCTGCTTCTCCCCAAAACATCAATTTTACATTCCTAAAAAACATCATTGACCTTATCATATTAAGAAATGTTCTATTCATTCGTTCTGCAACATCATTTTGTTGTGGATTATATGGTATTGTGTTCTGGTGTTTGATGCCATTCTCTTGCAAATATTTTTCAAAGACATGTGAAGTATATTCTCCTCCATTATCAGTTCTTATAATACGAATATTTAGTCGAGCTTCATTTGTAATCAAGATATGAAATTTTCTAAACACATCAAAAACTTGTGATTTTTCTTTAAGTAGATAAACCCAACACATGCTCGAATAATCATCAATAAAATTTAGTGTGTATTTATTGCCATTCACAGTTGGCACAAGTATAGGTCCACATAAATCAGAGTGTATGAGACTTAATTTTCTTGTAGCTCGACAAGTAGAATTCTAAAAAGATTGTTTGTGATGCTTGCCTAATATACAAGCATTACATGGGGTCAATATTTTGGGAATTGTTGGAAGTCCTTTAATCCCTTGCTGTCTCATAATTCTAATACTTTCATAATTAATATGACCAAAGCGTGCATGCCACAGTAAACAAGATGACAAAGTATCATTTTGCTGAACCAAATAATTTGTGTTCAATGTAACAAAGGACACACCTTTCAATTTCAATAATCTATCTTCTTCTACACTAGTCATTACTGTTTATTTTTCGTCTGCTCTCCAAATTTCCACTTTACCATCAAATATGTGGATGGAATGTCCCTGTTGTCTTATTTGTACAAGAGCTAATGAATTCCTTTGGAACTGAGGAATGTAAAGAATATCATTCAAAGTATAATCAGAAAGTACAATAATTTTTAACTGAATAGAACCAATCTTCGATGGATTGATTTGAGACTCATCAACAAAATACACTACATCAACATTATCACTAAATTGTTCAAACAAATCTCTTCTAAAGGTCATATGACAAGTGGCACTTATGTCTAAAATCCAACTATCATGCCATGAAGAAAAAGAGGTACTAAATATATCTTCCATATGAAAATTACAATGAGCAAAAACATAATGTGCATTCTCAGAAGATTGTCCTTTCTCTGGAATTAGATGATCTTTCCTATCAAGAATTTTTTCTCTTCTTTCATTAATTTTCTCCTAGGGAATTCTACAATTTGTAGTTGTATGTCCAATTTTACCACATCTAAAGCATTTTACAACTGTTTTATCAGGAAAAAGTCTTTGTTTATCATTCTGTTGTCTACCTGCTTGAATATCCCCCCCCCCTACCTCTATAATTCTTCCTACCTCGACTTCTATTACCCTTAGTATTTCTTTCAGATTCTCCTTGAGGTTTTTGGTCTTTTTGAGCAAGACATAGGGTTTCAGTATTAGAATTATGTGATGTTTCTTTCTTGCCAAAAGCCTTCTCTCTTTCTACAATTTTCCCTACTAATTTATTAAAATCTAAATCTTTTAACTGCCCACTAGCTTGGAGAGATTCCAAGTAGTGTGAATAACTAGGGTAAAGAAATTTTATAAAGGTAGTGAGTTGCAGATCAACTTTAACTCCAGTAGATTCAATTTCATGATTGATGACTTTAATTATCAAAGAAAGTTTTAGAGGATCATTATCTTTCATTTCGAAATTAAATAACTTCAACAATAACTGAATTATCTCCAATTCAGAATGTGAATCATAAAGCTCTTTTAGTTTTGTTATGGCATCATATGATTTCTATTTTGAGCAATGTATCCACTTACCTCTTTTGAGACTGAAGTGGAAATTAAGGCATATGCCTTTTTTTCCTTACTTTGCCAGATTGCCAATTGTTTCTCCTCGTCGCGATGATCTGGTGAATTCCCTTCTTTTCCTTCATAGATTCCATCCCACAAATCGTTAAAAATAAGTGTATTTTTAGCCTTCCTAAACCATTCCTTGTAAGACAGAACAATCCCAATTAAAGATACCAAGGAGTTCATCTCTTTTTTTTTTTTTCATTTCAGGTAATGTCCGAGTTCTTAAAAAAAATATTATGATTACAGGAACAAAATTCTTTTAAAAAGACTCTATTTCAATCAATACAGAATAAATTTCCTTAAAAAAAAAAACTGTATTAACTTACAAAAAAAAAACTAATAACAACCCATTGGTTGTATATTAAAAAAAGCCAGAGCAGAGTCTCCACCAAGCACACCTCTACCAACGTTGTTGACTCCACCAATGTTGTTGCACACACTACCAAGTCACGCCTCTACCAACGCTGCTGACAGTTAAGTATTCAAGTCAGCAAGCACATCTTCTTCGTTGGTTTACAACAATGGAGGATCTAGGCATTCTGGTTCAACAGAGTTTGATCCAGGCTCTGATACCACTAATAAGAAGTCTGGAGAATTCCATTGATTCAAATGTTGTGATCTATTTCTCAATTCATTCAAGGAAGGTTACATTTATACCTGAAAATAATAAGTGAAAACAGTTACAACTAGAAATACATAATTTATAACTAAATCCCTAAACTAAATCCCTAACTATACAAGCTTAAGTTGTACCTTGAAGGGTGTCACACCTCCAAAATTGCAGCTTCTTGAAGGTGTCCTGGTTACTGTTGGCAGTGACCAAAGGATATGGGAAAATTTTCCATCATCTCATTCCTTTTTTGCACAATTACTTTATCAAGTAACAAATTGATAAGATCTCCTACTCTTTCATCTTGCTTTTCTTCTGCCATGGTAGGTTACTCGGATTTGCAAGAGAAATTTTCCCAAGTGAAACTAGCTTCATACCTAACTCTCTATACTCTCAACTTGTGAGGGACAAGCGATGAGAAATAAGGATAAACTTTCTTTGATTTTGTGCAAGAATGAAATTAAGCCATCCCAACAACAGTACATCCAAACAAAGGATAATCCATATGAATATTTCATATATAAAATATTATATTTTATGAAATATTCATATATAAAATATTATCTTTTACAAAATATTGTAATAAATATTAATATTTATGTTATTTAAAAATGATTAAATATAAAAAATACATATTTTTAATATATAAATAATAAAAAGAAAAATTATACAAGTTGATTATAGTAAATATTTAATTTATTAATTAAAATATTAAAATTTAATAAATAAATTATTGTGTTTAGAAGTATTTTACAATTTACCATGGGAGATGTCACATAACAACACAGTTAAAAATAATAAAATAATATTTATATGAATCAATAAAAATTTAATGAATCAAAAAATAATAGTAACAACAAAAGTCAATGTCCATCATAAATAAAATATCATTTTCACATTAATTTTACATCAACTTTATATAAAAAGGTAAAGTAATTAAAATTAAAAAAAAAAATATCACTTTTTAGCAAGAGAGATATATGCTACTATGAGATTGTAAATAATATTGTTGATATTACATTATGTGTAATTTATTTTATGTTCAAATTACAAGTATGGTTTAGAGAAAAATATATTAATAAAAATAATATTTTACTATCATCTCTTAGAAAATATTTCAATATTCATCTTGAATCCATAAATCATAAATCAAATATGAGTTTATAAATTAACTATTTCAATATATATGTTGAGTAAAATAATTTAACACCAAACATATATAGAGAGAGAGAGTAAAATAAATTGTATTCTATTAGTAAATTCTTTCTAATTCATACATGGGGAGGTTTTGAATTATTTCAATGTCTAATATGGATTTATACAGAAAAAATACTAATAACAAAAGTAATTCTATATATTTCTATATATAGTGAACATTTCAAATATTTTAGCAATATAAATAATTCAATGTATGTGTCCTATGAAAGGACATGTATCGGCATTTTAATGTGAAGAATGTGAGTTTTAAATTAATTTTTTAATGTCAACTATTTATACATTATATAAAAAAAATGAGAAAAAAGAACCATGTTTAAAACATTTTATTAGTGTGTTGCCCAAAACCAACATAAATTCATTTTAGTTCAAGAGCTATGAACCAAATCTTTTGATTATAAATTTTTCCTGAAATTTTCCACTAAAAAAATTACATATCGAAAATTTTAATCTTCTAAATACCCAATAAATCCCTATTAAAATGAATCTAAAAATTTTAAAATAAAATTCATAACATACCCAATAAATCCCTATTAAAATGAATCTAAAAATTTTAAAATAAAATTCATAACATTTTAATCTTCTAAAACCCAATAAATCCATATTAAAATGAATCTCAAAATTTTAGAATAAAATTCATAACAAAATAAGTTCCATACTGACATATACAGATTTAAATTGTCAAAATGATCTCCATAATGAATATGTTCAGAATACTAAATAACATCTTAAACACTTTAATTCATATATTTAATATGTTGTTCTCATTTGTTAAATTAATATTACTAAAATCTTTCCCTTATCTGGTTTACCAAAATACCCAATAGCATCTTAAATACTTCAATCATATATTTATGGTCAACCATGTGCACATAGTGAGATGACTAATTCAGTTTTTCGAAAAAAAATATGATGGCTAATTACATTCTTCTGTCTTAGTAAGTTATACGACTTTGTAACTTCTTCATATATAGAACTTGAGGAATTCAAATACCACGTGTATGAATTTCGTAATCAATGAAAATTGGAAATAACTAGAGATAATGCTCATTAACCTCTCATTGACTTTGTATTATTTTTTACGACTTTGAGACAAAGGCATATTTATATTTTATACATACTTTTTGAAAATTATTATTTTTATTTAATTCATAATTTAAAAATAAATTAATTACTTAAATTTGAAGGTAACTATGTGCAGCTTTATGTTATTCACTTTTAAATTTAATAAATGGTGTCGGTCGCTAAGCATGAAAACCACGAGCAACCACATTTTAAGATACGCGAGTGATAATTGATTTGCCTCATAAAAATGAATTACATGGTAAGTGTGGCGTTTGTTCTTTTAATTATATTAATTATTCATATGTATAATTATTCGATTTTTAAATATTAAAATCCTAAAGAATTAAGTGCTTAATATATTTAGAGATGAAGACACATGATCCCTTGGTAGTTTAAGAAAGAGATGACGACCATTACTATAAGCTTAATTGGTGGAAGAAGTTGAAGTATTGTATTAAATGGTGGTTTAAGCTTAATTGGTAGAAGATGTTGAAGTATTGTATTAAATGGTGGTTTAAGGTTGATCACTTACTTTAGAACTAGGTTTTAAGGTTTATTCATTGTCACAACATTTCTAAATTTAGATAAAAGTGATGTTTTCTATTTAATAAAAGTGTTGGCAAATTATAATAATATAAATAAATAAATGATTACGTTTAAAAGTTATGTTTTCTACTTAATAAAAGTGTTGGGAAATTATAAGAATATAAATAAAAGTGTTGGGAAATTATAAGAATATAAATAAATAAATGATTATGTTGTATTTTTATTCTCCGTTGCGGATCTGGTGTATAGTATTTTTGCGCTGCGGATCTGGTGTATAGTATTTCTGCGTTGCGGATCTGAAGTGTTTCCTATCTTCGGTTTTTTGTGCTGTGGATCTGAAGGGTTTCTGCGCCGCGGGACAGGTAATATAATATCTTATTATATTGTTTCTACACTGCGAATTTGAAGTGTGCATTTTAGCCGCAGAAATTGAGGGCTCATGCAGGAAATTTTCTGCCATATTTTCTCAAATTTATTAATAATCATACATAATCTACGATTTTCGATCTGCCGCGATCTACCGTTCTCGGTTCCTCTGTGAGGCGATCTACCATTTTCGAGAGTGAATAAGTTTGTTTGCACATTTTCGATTCTAGATCTAATCTTCTGTGGCTAGATCTAGATCTAGGCGGCTAGGTTCTAGATCTAATCTTCTGCAGCGAGATCTAAATCAAATCTTATCTTCTGCTTTATTTCTTTGCGGTTGGGTTCTACGGGCAAGTAAAATATGGCTCCCAGCTTCACGAAAATAGCTATTGGCTCATCTGGTTCTGGAGGGCAAGTTCCTGCCCATACCGTCAGTGAAGCCCCAACTCTCACTGTTAGGTGGTCTAGGCCTCACTCGATGAGGCTTTGAAGTTTTCCGAAAGTGCCATAATCTGCCAGTTCAATGGTTTTTGGTCGCGACTGACAACTCTCCACAACTGGATCTCCGAGGTATGGAAGCCTGTTATTTCTGATGAAATTAATATCTACCCCTGTGCTAGGGGTTTCTTTATAGTAGATTTTGAAAATCTTGAAAGCAGACAATGTATTCTAGATTCCGGCCCTTGGTTTTGGGAAAAATCAGGCCTATTCATGAAGCCATGGAACCCATCATTCAATCCCTCTACAACAATCATAACTTCAGCACCAGTTTGGGTGATATTTCCAAGCCTACCTTTGCATCTTTGGAATCTCTCGTCGCTAAAAGCCATTGGAGATGCAATTGGGAAATTTTACTGCAGGTGCCCGGAAACAGAGGAATATGCAAGAACCACCTATGCACGCATTTGTGTGGAAATGGATTTCAGCGTTAGATTCCCTGCTGAAATAAACCTAACAAGTAAAGACTATGTGTGGAACCAGAAACTTGATTACGAAAGTGTCCTCTTCAGATGTCGATCCTGCTTTGAGACAGGGCATCTAGTCAAAAATTGCCCAAAAGCCTCCCAGAAAAATTCTGCTAGAAACAACCACCACAGATCTACATGGTGAGAAGGAGCAGAAAAAGAACACTACACTGTCATCAAAGAAGAATACTCTGGAGAAAACTCTGAATCACAAGAAATCGGGCAAGAAAGAAACAACTCTCAAGATAGGCAGGGAGAAAGCCCCACCCAACAAATCAACAATTATGAGGATTCGACTGCACAAAATAAGTCTTCATTTAATAGCAAAGCAGATCTCCTAGACCAAACGTCTTCTCCGACTATCTTCAAAAGGACGAACACAATAGATCGCGAAGCTAAGACACCAATGTCCCAAGAACTAGAAGAGATGAAGGGGATGCAAGATAAAGGAAGTTGGAAGACCGTAGAGAAAAAAAAGAAAGCTACAACACCAATCTCGCCAAGAACAACGAGGAGCCAGATAATTAAAAACTAAGAAAGTTATAGGTCCGATAGACCAATTTGGTCTCAGTGGACGTTAACCATCATCATCATCATCATCATCATCATCATCATGTTTTATAGTTTAGTATGAGAGATTCTCTCAAATAACATTAGATTTAAAAATATAAAAATATAATAAATTAAAAAATAGTAATAACAAAAAATATAAATAAAATATTTTATTTTTCATCTTAAGTAAGTTTATTTTTTAGTAGGAAAGAAGTATTTTCCTTTACTATTTAATATTGAATCAACCCAAAGTAATGTTATTGATATTGCATGAGGTGCAATTCATTCTATGTTTAGTTACATATAACATTTAGAAGGAAAAAAAATTGTATTAAAAAAATATTTTATTGTTAACCCGAAGTAAAATATTTCAATAGTTATGAATCAAATATAATCAAATATTTCAATGTGCAGGTTGAGTAAAATATTTTAACATGAAACATATAAAATTAAAAAAAGAATTTGAGAACTTTTATTCTAGTAGTAGGGATTTCTAATTCAAGGTATGAAAAATATTTCTAATTCTTTCAATGTTTAGTATGGATTTCGTATGTAATATTTTAAAATATATTAATAATATTAATAATTAATAACAAAAAATATATTTATATATAGATAGCATTTGAAAATATATTCCTAATAAAAGTAATTCATTGTAGCACATAACAGAGAGTACTTATTAGCATTTTAATGTGGAGAATGTGAGTCATAGATAAATATCTCAATGTCAAATACTTATGTATTATATAAAACAAATGAAAAAAATATATAGTTAAAATATTGTATTAGTGTGTTGCTCGAAACTAGCAAAGGAGGTTCATTTTAACTTAGTATCTCTCCGTTGGATTTTCACACTCACCTTGTTGGGAATCGATCACATGGACTAATGTGGACCACTCTGGGACCACTTAAAAAGGTAATGATAATGGTTTGGAAGTTTACTAATGCCTGCAAGTTTCCGTGTAATGGAAAATCTAACATGGTATGAGAGCCTTGGCCCACGTTCCATTCCCTGATTTGTGTTTGAGAGAGGGTGTTGGATTTTCACACTCACCTAGTTGGGAATAGATTATGTGGTAGTTAGTCCACCCTAGGATGAGATCCACCCTAGGACCACCTAAAAAGATAGTAATAATGGTTTGGAAATTTACTAATGCATGCAGATTTTAGTGTAATAGAAAACCTAACACTATCAAAAACCTAGAGTGATGAGTGTGAATATTTCCTTGAATTTTTTCCTAGAAAAAAAACCTTTTATATTTTGATAATAATTCTAAAAATTACAAACCAAAACACAGAACATTTTACAACTTATATGCACAACCTTCTATTCAAATTTAAATTCACATTCACATAAGATCAGATGTCATATAAATTAACTTAAAAAATGGAAAAGAATCTGTTATTTGATGAGAAGAATGCTAAAGCCATTTGCAAATCTGTGAGAAGGCTAATTCAGTTTTGTTCTACGTCTTAGTAAGTTATAAGACACCCTATCTTCTTCACATCTAGAAGGGATTCAAATCCCAGATGTATGAATCCGTAATAAATGAAATTTGGAAATAACCGGAGATAATGTCCTTTAACCACCTTTGCGTTGATTTTGTTACGACTTTGAGATAAAAACATATTTATATTTTATAGATATTTTTTTAAAATTAAATGCTTTTTGTCTTATTCATAATTTAATAATAAATTAATTACTCAAATCTGAAAGATCCATTTGTTAATAATAAGTATGATCATCTTTATTTTATTCACACTCAACTCTAGTAAATATGGTCAATCATTAAGCTTCAAAACCACGAGTAACGACTTTGTAAGATATGTCAGTGTTAATTGATTTGGCTATTTAGAATCCCTGCGACTGCAGCTGAATTACATGATAAGTGTGGCTTCAATTTTTCTAATTAAGGTATATTATTCATTTATGTCATTATTGAATTTATTTTTTCATGAGTTTTTAAAGGCTATAATGAGGTGTTTAACATTATTCTACTTAATTTAAAAGGGTTTTTGTGAGTTCAAGGAGAGTGATGAAGAAACATAATTTTTTAGGAGTTTGAGAAGAGAGATGAGGATAATTACCAATAGTTTAGTATGCTTTCCAAATCTTGAGGTTTTAAGAAAACTACAAAGAAAATGGGTAGTTGAAGCTGGAATATTTTATTAAATGGCGGTTTAAGGGTGACCACCAACTCCGGAACTGCGCTCTAAGGCTCAATGAATCCCAGAACATTTCTAAATTTAGCTTGAAGTTGATGTTTTATGTTTACTGAAGGTGATCACAAATGGTGATTTGAAGATAATGTCAAACTAATAGTGGTTTGAAAATGATCACAAACTATTGGAACATGGCTCTAAGGGTTAACTCTCCATGTGGCATTTAATAATTTAGTTAAAATTTGATGTATTATGCTAACGATAAGTGCTCACAAATAAAAATTTAAAGATGTCTACAAAGGGATGTCTAGTAGAAGTTGTATATCTTCTACTAAATTGTGGTTTCAAGAGTACTACAAACATAATCACTTATGGTTGTAACTTTAGTTACAACTTTGACTTTGCCTCAAGCATAATCTTTCAATTCTAGCTATGACTCAATTGTTAGACCAAGTATTACACATTGAGTGGAAGGTTGACCCTAGTTAACTTTGGGCAGGCTAATATGTCATCTATCATTGACTTCCTCATATGATCGTTGGGTCTATCCAATATGAAAAAACATGCTCAAAATGTAACGTTGTTAAATTTCCTGCAAGTTGGGCCACTATCCATCATAGATTTGAGCACTTATCATAAATTTTCCTAGAAGATGCATATTGTTTAAAAAATTTGGTGTTTGTAGGTTTTTCCCCGTAGTTTAGCCCCTTTACTAATACTAATCTTGAAATGGTCATAAGTTATCACACGAGAGGAGTTTTCTAGCATATGATATACAATTGGAAATGTTTCAAAAAGGAATATCTAATCATACCATCCGTAGATTCATTGGGACATTGTAACTTCGAAAAAAAATCAAGAAAATTAAAACCCCTTTGAATTCAATTTATGAGGACATGTGTAATAGATCGAGGTTAAAAATCCACATAATAAATTTAATAAAAGAAAAATAATAACCAAGGTCACGAGACACATATTCCATGTTGAATGTTGAGAAAAAACATAGTGACGGGGATCACTTGTAATTAATTAATGGCTATGGAAATTGGAAAAGGGAATGGAAAAGTCTTTCGAAATACATGAGGCATTTATTCGCATTTTATTTATGAAAATAATGGAAAATAGGAGAAAAGGAAGGTGAATGGTAACAAGGTTGTATGTGAGGAGGAAATTGAAGGAAAATAAAGGAAAATGAATAAAATAGAGGCCTCATTCATAAAGAGGCCCTTGAGGATCAGTAAACAACTTTTGTCAATTGAGTCTTTGGTACTCTCATTCTATTCTCTCTCTCATATTCTTGGACACTTAGATTTTTCTTGTAGCGCTCTTGGAGGAGTGTGGCGTACTTGGGATTTGGAGCAAGTTGGCAAACAAAAAGCAAGAAAGCACGAGAGGACAGTTCGATCAACAACTACAATGTGTTTTTCTTGTAGGTACCAAGTTGCATGTAAGATTTTCTTGGTAGTTTTGGCATACATGATACATGGATGTGGTTTCTCGGTTATGATTTGTCATTGGCATGGAGGATTTCCTGGATTGACAGTGGTTTTTCCTAGCCCTTCTATTTCCTTGATAGTCATGGTGTTATGGGTTTTAGATTTTGTTTTTTGTTTGCTGCCCATGTTCCTTAGGGTTGTGGGTTGACTTATTAGTTCCCGAAGCCCTGTTTGGGAAAACGCTAAGGAATCCATGTAACAACTTAGGTTGAGTTACAAGTCATACAAGCCTTCGATGGAGAAATTCTCTCGAGCCCTTGATGCATTGAGTTACTAGTCCTAGAAGCCTTTGTTGGACAAACACTCTTAATCTTGATGGCCACTATGGGTTTAGTTACTAGTCCTGGCAACTCGGTTGGAACAAGCGCTTTAGAGCCCTCAACAACTTGGATAGAGAACGATTTGGTGATATTAGTGATGTTCGACCATGAGGTGGAATCACTGGTTGAGGGTTGATGTGATTTGGCCTATAAAAGGCTTGGTTTTGGTTTTGACTAGTTATTCCAGAAGATCGCACATTCATTCTTGGAATATGGTGCAAGGGTGGTTAGCTGAAAGAGAGATTGGATTCAACCCAATATATGGTTGGGTGGTACGTGGAAGCCCTTAACTTGGCTGGATTTTCATATGTTAATAAGAACTCCTTTCCACTTACCTTTTGTGTGTAAATGTATTGTTATTATATGGCTTTGATGGTTGTTCTATTATTTCTATCTATCTGGTTATATGCTGGTTATAAGTATGGTTTTATGAGAGTCTTGAGTTACGACTCTAATCATGCTTTCGTTAGTGGATAAAATTTCAATGAATGAATGACCCAATAATGATAATGCATCTAATGTAAGAGGGCATCATACCTTCTTGACGATTCTCAGATAAGTATGATCTCCCTATGTTCAGATGTGTTTTTATGACCTATACATTACATGTTCATAATGTGTTTGAAAAAATTTCTATCATGATTAGGATGAGTCAGGTTAGTTCCTTGTTCAAGTTTTCCATTATAGTCATTGCCTTCTTGTTCTTTATAATTTCTGATAATTTCATCAAGTTTCTAGGTAGAGCCATGAGTCCGAGCCCTGGAAAACTAGCTCAAAATTGGGGGTTGTTGGCATAGAACATCCTAAAAACAATTGCAATCACATGGAGGCCTTGTTGTGATAGCAGATGGAGGGTTTTATTCACATGGAGGACTTGCTATGGTAGTCATTTAGGGTCTAGTTCAGTCGAAATAAAGTTAACTCATGGGTTAGGGAATTGGGGTGGTTCGTTAGCCTCTATGATTCATGTATCTCTTGAGGAAGGTCAATTTGGTTTTGGTTTGTCGATTCCACTTCCTTAACTGTACTTTGGTAGTTGAGTCTTATCATTGTAACTCCTCATCACATGCTTACCCCGGTGGACTGGTTATATTGGGTAAATGTTAGAGGAGGGTGGTTACAAAGTGCTATCAAATCATGGTTCAAACCTTCGATTCGATGGGCGGAATGTGTTTGTCATGCATACATGTCGGTTGCATGTATGTTTATGATGCTTTTGGTCAATGTATTTTTTATGTATGCATGGAGGTAGTCATTGTTACAATTTTGTTTCCATGAAAGATTTTATGATGTTATTGTTGGGATGTATTTGTCATGAATGCATGATGGATTTATACGCATAGTTTGTGCATGTCACTGCCTATATGTTGTTGTGCATGCATTGTCTCTAGTTAGTGTTTTAGTTGTGACATCATGCATGATAATTGGGGATGATTAGTATGATGTTTATATACTACTATGATTATGTTTATACATGTATTTTGCTAATCTGGTTGATCTTGTAGATGATATATCCTCCCCTAAACTATACTAAGGTATGTTGATTATGTTTATGTTTTTGTTTAGCAGACATGATATACTTGTTGGAAGGATAAGATCAAATATGACTAGAAAATTAGTAGACTAGATTTCACAAGACTCTCCCAATAGATCAAATAAGAAGAATGGTGATGGGTACTCTCTTGACATAGTAGACACTTCGAGAAGTTTGAAGGAAGAAATAAGAAATTACAAAGAAGATAATGATGGAATCATTCAATCACAAGAGAGACTTTCTAGGGAACATGACAAGCAAGCATATGTTAATGTAATCATCCTTCAAAGCTTTTCAAACTTGCAGAAATAGGGACCACATAGGATCAGTCATGGCTACGAAAACAAGACTAATGGAACATATGGTTGTAGGTATCATGGTGGGAATAGGTCAGATAGAGATGAGACAGTTAGAGATGGAAGGTTCTTATATACACTTTATAGATGAAGTAGTGGACATGGGTTTTACTCTAGTTCTGGTTTAGACAAGCGACATATTCATCATCGTTATTATCTTTATAGGAGGAGTGATAGGGGATATTTTCCAGATGCGTTCAATAAAGCCAATCCACCTATACTCGATGGATAAATGAAGAAATCATAGGATATAGAAATGTGGTTTGCTTGGGATGAATAAGTTCTTCAGATTACATGATTACTTAGAGAACATGAAGTCTAGAATAACTATGTTTAGTCTTAAAGGTACAACTGACATTTGGTGGGAAGATGTAAATAATGTCAAAGGTATTCATGAAGAGGAGTTGACCTGTAGTGAGTGAAATATGAGGTTTTCTGGGAAAAACCTAGGCAAATGGATAGAAAACAAATCCATAACAGTGGGACACCGCTAATGGAAACCATATGTATTCTCCTCTTGTGGATAAAATCATATATGCTTCTCTATTTCCACCCACTCCTTTATTTCTTCTTCTTCCTTTCTTCCTTCTAACATATCCAAGAGAAATGGTGGACTGAGTTTTAAGCCAATCTAGTTAATTTTGAGTCTCTATAGTGACTTCTTATATAGTGTGGTCCTCTCTAGTACATCCCTCATTCTTTCAGGGGAATGATACTCCCTGAGCTTTAGGTTTTATGGTAAGGTGCCCCATCTCCTTTCGCATACTTGCTGGCCTTCATCTCCTAGCAACCTCAAAGTGTCCTCAAAATGAGTGATTGCTTTCTCTTCTGTAGCTAGGTATCTTGGTGCAAGGTGGGGATCATTAGCGATGAGGTTGTGGGTGCTAATGAAAGCCATGGAATTGATCTGTTTTGCTCTGATGTAAAGGGGCTCTTTTTCTTCACTTTTCAACACTCGTATTACTTCCTTAGCCATGGCCTCCTCATGATTCATCCATGATGCCAAGGCCATTAGTTGTAAGTCCCCCAACTTTGGATTGGGGTCCCACACATTCAAGTCTATTAAGGCCAAGTTATGTAAGTAGAATTTACATATCTTCACCCTTTCCTCCAAGTTGATTTTTTCAGAGAGCTCAACGAATTCTCTATAGTCTTGTAAAGGCATAGTCCCTCATTGTGCTAGGGTCTTTATTTGAAATTGCAGCCATTGATCTTTTAGGTACAAGGCATATGATTTTGTTGGCTTCCTACACTAGAGTGCCTCCATAGAGAGACTTATCATCGTGTCTAATTGGCTCCCTTTATACTATACCTGCCTACTCAACCATGTGTTCTAATCCTCTAGTTGAGATTTAATCACTCTTTCCCCATATCTTATCTCACTCAACTCTCTGCCCATCTCAAGTAGCCTTTCTTCCATATGGCCCACATCCTCTACATTCTTTGTGTCCTTTCCCTCTCATTTTCAAGTTATTGAAGGATGGGAAATTTCTGTGGTATTGCTCTTCCACCCTCAATGAATTTAGAATAGAATTTAATATTGGGATATGGGCTAGGTTCCTATAGCTCTTACGATTCTCCCTTTACTGTCTTTGGAGTATTTATCTCTCACTATACTTGTGTTGCTGCTTCCTTTCCTTTCCTTTGTCCTTGTTGTCCTTCCTACTACTTTTTCTGTGTTTCCTATAGTGCTGAGAGAGTTTCCTGTAGGACTGTCTAGGTTTCCCATAGGAGGATTTTTCCTTTTTGAAAGGGGGTCAAAGGTTCTCTGATTTGCTTTTCTGAGGTTCACCTGGTGACAGGTCTCCTAACATAGTGATTGGTGACTTTTGGGAAGCTTGTTTTGATGTGCCCTCTTCACCTCTCATTTCTCAGAAGACTAGTTTTTCTTGTCATTTTGGTGACTCTTCAATGATGATAAGAGTCTTGGTAGGTGTTTGTGCCCTCCCATATTTTATCCTGGTACTCCTCCTTGTCTTGAAATATAGGGGAGTCTACCTCTTTGTTTTTCCTTTTTTTTATGGGTGTGCTTAGGGTAGTCAAGACAACAACTACCTTATTCTCTTTGGGCTTAGGAGACACTCTTGGTGAATCCTCTCCTTCCTTGATATGTGTTTCAAGTTTTTTCTCATACTTTTGTTCTTCTTCCCCATTATTCTTCTCTCCCCCTATTTTATTTGTTGCTCCCTCCTCTTCTTCCTCTGGCTCTTCCTCTTCTTTTTCTTCTTCTTCAAGTTCTTCTTTCTCTTCTTCAGACTCTTCTTCCTCTTCTTCTTCATAATCTTCTTCCTCTTCCTATTTTGGTTCTTCTTCCTCTTCCTCACCACTAGAGGTTCAATATCTTTCATACTCAATTACTTCAATTACATCTTCCCTGTCCATTTCTATAAATGTGGACCACAAAATAGGGACTCTTAATTGGCTTAGGTCATGTTCTGGTATGACTTTGATTAGTCCATGATGTGCTAGTTCATGATGCTTTCCTTCCTATACCTTGATGTTGATGTCTATCATTGATTGCAACAAGAAGTAGGACACACCATGTATTCTATTAGGAGGTAACTCTTCTCCAAATCTCAGCTCATGGAGGACTCCAAACTGGTAACCATATACTATACTGAGCCTTCCCTCACAAGAAATATACTTAAGAATATGATAGCTTACTTCATCCCAGGGATATGGAATGCTCTCCATTCCAATCCCATTTTTGTCCTTAATTGGCTCCTCATATTCCAATAAAAATTTCTTCTTAGCACAAGTTCTACTATCGTTATCATCATATCTAGCAAGAACTCTCAGCTCAGGGCTAAACTGGAGGAAGTCAGTTCTAGGTTGGGTGGCGGTGCTCGGTTTTCCATGTGACTTTATTTAAATAAGATAGTTTACTTCAATTTCTTAGGATGTACTATATGTGACCCCTTACTCTTTTTGTTGTCACATTTTTAAACTTAGGATTCCAATTGCATGGTGTGATCTAATGATTCATGACTCTTGATGATGTCGAATTTGTGAGTGTATGATGCATGAATAATTTTTTTTCTTGAGATGATGGAATAATGGTGAATATTTATGCATGAGACAACTATGTATGAGGAGTAATTATGTTTTTAAGGTATGAAATTGTATAGTCTATGGTTCACGTTGTTTATTCTATGCATTACGCTTCAGGAGGTCAATTGCATCCATTGAGCCTCGTTTAGTTAATTAACCATATTGCATAAGATATATGTTAGTAATACTTTTGACTATGCCAGTAGGACTATGGTCATGATTAGGGAAATTCTAATTACGATATATTCATGATAACATTCCATTAATGTTTGTGTTGACTCTGTTATCACTAAGATTTTCCTTAGAAGTTATTGGAAAGAAGGAATGGATCCAAGGTTACTACAAAATAATCTTTTAGACTCAATTTCTAGCCAACCTAAGTCCAGAGAGGGCTCTCACTTTATGATTTAGCTTTGTTTGCTGGGATATTAGGCTAGTTATGAGATCTTAAGGGTGTTTTGATTTTGATTGGATGGTGGAATTCTAGGAACAGATGGGTAGAGCAAGCCTTCAGTCCATTGGGCTATGGATTCAAACAAAGAGTAGCTTAACTGGATCAAATCAATTGCTAAAGGAAGAATTCACAGGGCAAGCTAGTACAATAGAAAGCAAATCTGTGGGTTGAAATGGATGAGGTAAACCTAGTCAAGGTAGAAGGGCAATGAAGAATCCTTAAACTGGGATCAAGATGAGGAATAGAGGGAGGTCAGTGGTAAAGGGAAATTAAGAATCCTTCACTTTTGACCTAAGGGAAAAACTACGGAAGTAGGGGAGCAACTAAGATTTCCCAAACCAAGGTAATTCAATAGAAAACAGTGAGAATGTAAACATGTCAAAACAGAGAGCTTAAAGCTAATTCTGAAATATTTTTCTTTGTTTACTATTCAGATTTTATAAAGAAAACATGTGAATATTTATAACATGATGAGAAAACAATAATAACATGAAGAGATAATACTTATTTGGTTTCCATCGTGCACAAGAATCCTGTGAAATGTCTTTAACTTTATTTCATGATCCAGCAGCCAATCCAGACTTGATTACAACAACTCACTAGCTTGATATGAAATGTATACTAGAAATGTCTTTGAATCCACCCCTAATGACTTCAATTTCTGAAGTATTTATACAAAAATTACACAAAAATATCTCATAACCATATGAGATTTATTATAGGAAATACAAAATATCTTTTACATAAAGATAGAGACAGATGGAAAACAGATTGTTGTTGTCCCTTTATTTATGAATGAGCTGGATGTTGGAACTCAGATTTTCCTCTTGCAGTTTCTTTTGTAATTGTGTGTTGGATCTTCTTCTTACAATTTGCCTGCTGATACGCTTTACCTGTGTTCTGATACTCTTTACCTGTGTTACCAGACCTTACCTTAGTAAATATTTTATACTTTACATATTTACTATAGTAACTTATAGTATATCTGTCATATTAGTCCACCATTCATCATTTGGTATTTTCATTCTGATTAATTTCTTGTACAATTCATTAGCTTTAGTGTACTTTGCAAAATTGGGCTAGACCTTGAACAAGTGTTTCACTTCATGTTCAATATAAAAATATTTTTCAAACCATCATAAAGCACCTTTCCTGTAGGTAGTGCTTTTGTTGTAGAAGAGTTGGCTTGACTTCTCGCTTGTTTGTGTAGTTTCTCAATGTAATCGTCATGAGTCATTAACTTGTTATTTATGACCAGTGGACTTGGAAGGCCTTTGTCTCTTAGAATTCCATATTTTAACATAAAATCATCTATGTCCTCCTTAATACTTTGACATCTTTTTTCCAAATTAAGAATCAAGTTCTTTTTAGTAAGAACATTCCTAATTTCCGGGATGGTGGCAGTTCTATCCTTAATTTCCAATTGCTCCAGTTGGTGCTTGTTTCTCCTATTCAAAAAGTTAATCAATTGGGTTGCCTCTTCAGGTTTCTCTCCCAATTCTTCTCTGGTTTTCTGTATGGCCTTCACAGGTATTTTAACTAGCTCAATCTATTCAAAAATGATTTGGATAGAAGGCCAAATATCATTGATGGAATCAATGATATTAGTCCATAAGATATCATTAATATCTCTCAAAGGTTTTTCAACTCATTTTCCAGGACTTTGATTATTTATTCCATCCTTTTGTTTTTCCTTTCTTCTTCTTTGTTCTAAATCTATGCAAGCTCATAATTGATTTCTAAGCTCGACATTTGTTCTTTAAGTCTCTTCAACTTAGTTGCCTAGATGCTCATTTTTTCCATGGATTTGATCATTTCATCTGTCTTTTCTAATGCTGACTCTGTGTTGGCTGGTGTACCTGTAGTCGAAGTGGTCCCTCTTACTAGCAGTGCTGTGATTGGTGGAAGCATTGGTGCCAAGACAGTTGCCAGAGTGGAAGGCAGAGCTGTAGAAATTGTGGGTATAACAGTCTGAGAAGTGGTCGACTAACTTTGCTTAGAGTGTATCACTTTTTCCAATTCGTCCCCAGTTTCCTTTAGCTAGTCATCTAATCTTAGGACCAAGTACATAAGTCCTTCCTCCTTTTTCCTTTCTATAACTTTTGCAGTTTGAGGATGGTGGAGTCGAGGGATATTAAGCTGATTTTTCAAGGCAATAATGTCATCATTCTTCTTATTAATTAACAGTTCAACTGCCTTCACATCTTTGGGATCATGTCCCAACTCTATTATCAGATCTTCTAAAGATTTTATTCTAATGTCATTAGCCTGAGAGGAAGCTTTTTCTAATTGCAGCTATGTAGAGATATTAGGCAATGAATTCTGTAGTTGATGGTTGCAATGGCTTTGCCAGTTAAAGTAGAATAAACCATTTCACTGGTCTTCTTATGCAGTTCTATTTGGTCAATAGGATGAATATCCTTTTCCAATACTTCAAAATCAGTTTTAAAGTAATCTACCATGGATTTTGGCTGCTGTATAGTGGGCTTCAAGAAGCTCATCTGCCTTTTCCCTTCCTTTATGTCAAAGGTTGACATAAGTCTGGTCTGGTTGGGTGGTGCCATTTTGAGGTAATGGGCATAAGATTGTGCTTTCAATTTCTCATTCCTCACTTTTATTTCTTTATACTTACCCTTGATATCTAGGCTTTGTTCAGGAATCCCTGGAGGATGACACCTCTATTCTCTGTTGTCTTTCTAATACTTGCATATGTGAAGTAGATGGGGTCCCACCTGTTGGGATAGTTTGCATGCTCTCTGTCCTTTCTCCCACTGTGTTTCCAGTGGTCTCCTCAATGAACTCTTCTTCTGAATAGCGATTCAACCTTTGCCTTTTAGCAAAGGTTTGATCAGTAGGCCTGCTGGAAGGAGTAGCCTCTTCCTGGTCTCTTTTAGGATTCCTTTCCTCATTGAGAGGAGTCTGCAACACAGGAGGATTGCCCATGATTTGCTGAGGTTGAGCTAACTCCTCTGAAATTTCGGGATGCTCTGACTCTTCTTGTTGTCCTAAAGTTCTTGCTTGGTCTGATGTATCTTGATGCTCCGATGGTTGAGTGCTCGGTTCTTGTGACTGTTTTGGTGATGAAGTCTCTCCTGGCACCTGTATAAAGGAATTTTCATCAATCTTTCTTTCCAAATCTACCCATACATTATCAACTTCACCCTGTGTGTTATCCTAGTCTATTAGAGTTCCTTCCACCCGTTCAAACTCATTTGCATATTGCTCAATCTTTGGGGTCCTATGGTGGATGTAGGGGGATAGCTTATGCTTTTGCCTTCTGTCATAGATGAAGCTATGAGGGTCATACGGCCAGATGAAGCTCTTTTTTAATCTCAATCTCTCAAGGATTTGCTCTGCCTCTTGTCCTGCTCTTCTGTTGTTGCAAATAAAGGGGCCTAGGTGATCCTTTATCCTTAGCTGAGCTTTCTTCTTAGTCTTTACAAAGTGGATTTCATCAGAATTGATCATTTTCCTGTAGTACTCCAGAGCAAATAATTGCATGGGGAGATATTTGGGCAGTTTATAGGGAGGTAGCTCACACCCATAAATTTTGATCTCGGTATGGTTCTGGTACAAGTACCAATCCCCAACCTTGTACTGCTTGGATAACTGAAGAACTCTTTTAATGTTTGCACTAATCCTGGGAGGAGGATTTCCCACTAACATAGTAGTTACCGGATGTACAAATAAGTCAATGAAATCTATGTAAGGATGAGGAGAAGAGCTAGAATAGTGGAAAATTGAGGTCCAAAAGATAATAGACCTAGGATTCCCTTTAGTATCAAGCTTTTGGACAGAGAAAGGGAATTCATCAGTTTGGTAGTAGAGAAAAAGATGGTACAAGACTGAAGAATATTTAAATACTCTCTCATTCTCTAATCTCCTGAATTGGTCATTCATTTTATCTGCAATGAATGTAGGATAGTCAAATTTGGCTACAGGAGGTTGAACAGGGGTAAAAATAGACATGTAGGCTAAGGTCATCTCATGTACATACTCATTAGTCGTAAAACCCAAAATGCAAGCAATCATGGTGATGATATCCTTGCCCAGATTATTAAAGAAGCATGACATGTAAGGAAGGGGTTCTTTTGGCCTGTATTTTTCTTCAATGAAAGTCTGACAGATTTGGGTAATTTTGGAACATGATAGCTTTGAAGATTTTTCAAGTAAATCAGAACTAGAAAGGGGAGTGATGTCCTGACCTAGCTGCAATTGTAACATCTCATTTATGGATTCATATGTAATGGTAAATAGGATTTTCTGGTCTCGGGTCATTACAACTCTCATATTAGGGTCATAGTTTTCATGGCATTGGCGTGTAATATCTGGGGAAATATGGATAGTGCGGAATTGATACTTAGGTAGGTTTGATTCCCAAAGACCTATTTTATCAGCATGGTTCAGATAATTGTCCTGGTACTTACAGTATAATTTCAAGGGGGTTTCATCTAAAGTAAGGTCCTTTATTTGAAAATCTCTATCGACTAAGGGAGGGTGGTCTAAATCCCTGTGGGGAGTGGTAAGTGGCATGAAATTTAGGGCCATAGGAGTTTCCATCCTTTTTTCTTGTGCATCCAAGGACGTTGGGAGGGAAATTCAGGGATCTTATGGACAACCAGGTTGTTCTAGGGAGTATTTAGAGTACTGGACCATTTAAATTTTGATAAAAACACCTAATTTCTAAAGAAATTCAGTCTTGGTTTGATATAAACATAGGTTATTTTGGTAGAAGTTGGTAAATACCTAGTTATGGTGGTACTGGAAACAAAATGGCACTGGTGTGTAGTCTGGATTGGGTATGATGGTCTGCAGTGGCAACTGGGAGTTTGGCGGCCTTTTGGAGTTGATGGTTGAACGCAGGGTGATAGCATGAATGTGATTCTATGTGCATGGAGAACAGGAGGTTCTATTGTTTTGATAAAACGAAAAAAAATGAGTGTTTTCATTTTATTCACAAATTCAAAATGTTTGGTGGGTATGGTTGAAGGGAAATATGGCTCCAGTCAATGGATGGGACATTTTGCTGTTTAGCGATGGTGGTAAGTAGAAGCGGTAATGGTTTTCATTGCACAACTTTTGAGTGCTAGGCAGTATTGGGAGAGGTCCACTTGATGCCATTCATCGAGCGACGCATAGCGATGGGCAAATAGTGAAACCACTCACATTAGGCGGGTAAAGTTCAGGATCGAAGGCCACCCAATATGAGCGTTGAACATCATGTTGGAAATAATACTGAGAGGGGGGGTGAATCAGTATTAGCAAATCAAACCCTTTTTCATTTTCATACTCAGATTCATAAACGCTACTTCAGTTAAGGATACATGCGTATGTACGCGACTGTGTTTAATGAAACTAGCGTATATCCAGTAAACTTGTGATTCAGTTAGTTTATCTTCAATGAGTGCAACAGAACATTATTAACCATATGAAGAGTAAATAGGTGCAGTAAAAATATAACAGATCATCACACATAAGAAGCACACATGAACACCATGATATGAGGTAGAAACCCAATGTGGGTGAAAACCACTTGCTGCAATTCGCCTCTATCTTCTTTTGATAAGAAACTTCTTTTTACAATATTTCTATTCTGGTGCAGTCTTATACCAGTATGCAGGCTTCTACCTACAAAAGGCTACAACCTTCTCTCGTTCTCCAAATTCTCCTGGAAGGGAGCTACTACCCCCTAACTTTTGTACTAGCGGATGTACTAGTATGTAGGTGTTGACATACCGCAGGCTATAACCTTCTATTTTCTTCCAGGGACCACGTTTCATAAATTTTCAGACTGGATCAATAGATACAATGCAATCACTACTACAATACAATCATTAACTTTGAATCACCCAACAACTCAATCATTGAAACCCTGTCATCAAAACACAGTCACCAGAACATAGACCAGAGCCCAGAACTCTACAACAACCACTAGAACCAACAACAACCTGAAATATCAAATCTCATAATGTATACGCTACTTGACTATGTTAAACCAGCGTGTATATGCCCTTTCACTAGAGATAACCCGCGTACAGATCTGAAAATATTACTTATACCTTCGCTGCAATTTCCAACTTTAGATATACCCAAACCATAAGGTATAAAGGATAAAACATGCGTCAGTATTTAGATCTATTCATGATCATACCATATAATGATAATACATTTTAGTCTTCAAGATCCTGATGCATCAACCTTTATCCACCGCATAGAGCCTCCTTCGTTCAGTTCGAGCAAAGAATTACAAACTCATAACCAGCATACTAGATCTCACCCTTGATCAGATATTCATCACTTGCACATTTGCACCCTCTTGGCCTAATGATCTTCTCCTTATATAGGTTTAGGATTCTCTCAATACCATGGTCCAAAACCATGTAGAACCAATAGCTTGGAACCAATACCTGGGGTCAACACTTCGAACCAAATACCATGGACCAAAACATAGTTTTCCAACATGTAAGCACCTTTCCTTTTGTGAACATGAGTGTGTACGTATACGCGCCTTCTATTCTACTCATCCGTGTGTATACGCACTTTCTTTAAGGTTAACTTCCGTATACCTCTCTCTTGACTTGTTGCATTATGATCTATCATCTGAGTGAGTTGCCACCAAGGACAACAATTGTATCATACCTCTAAGTGAGTTTCCATCAATGAAAACACCTGTATCATAATGCCAACAATCTCCCCCTTTGGAGTTGATGGCAACCACCACTCCAAGTCACTCTCCCCCTTTGACATCAAGGGCAAAGGGCAGACCAAGATGTTCTCTCCCTTTGTATACATTCTGCTGTCCATACTCCCCCTGAGTACCTACTGAAATCTCTAATTAAGCTCCCCCTTTGTATATGCCAAGATTTACCAATCCTTCAATGCTCCCCCTGAGTATATGCAAGATCTGCAAAAGCATAACATGACTCTATACACACATCAATCTCCCAACCAAGTGGGAATACACCATTTTGACTCATCCACCTAACCAGGTGGGGATATATCAAATGATTCAAGCACAAGAACCATTACATCATCCATCCCATGCATAGTGGGGTAACAAGATACATCATATGACTCAGAAAGACCAAGGACCTAAACAAGACCATAAAAGTTATCAACAACTATCATACACCATATGATTTGCACTATAAGCATCTATCACTAGCATCCAGACTTGTAACCTGCAATCCTTTCTCTTGGCCAATAAAAGAAAATCAGTAGCAAGATGTGTCAATAAGCATCATCACCAAGAACTTCTAACCATAATGCCAACAACGCATTATTTGAAGAATTTGCTCCACCTAAGCCTGCGCCAATCATCATATACCATGGCCGAACCATTTCTTCAGTCTGTTCTGCTGCTTTTCTTGAGAGCTCCATATATGCGACTCGACAGCCTCCAACTTGCGTATATACGCGACTTATCTTCATAATATCTGTGTATGCAAATTGGAATACTAAAGGTCTACACTTTCAGTTTCCCCCGTCTCTGTTATGTTAGCTAACTGAGTTATGCCACATCTTTCTGGCTCTAATTCTGTCTTCTTCAATACTTGGAATTACGATGATGTATGATCCTCTTGCTTTGGAGTTCAAATTTTGCTCCTACATTCCCTTGCTTTATGTCAAAACTTGTTACATGCATAACATATTATATGTTTCATATTCCACCTATAGCAATCAATGGATTTGTGACCAAACATATTGCAAGCAAAACAATATCCCTTGAAGTACCTGGAGTGTTATGATCTTTTTGTGTGATGGTCTTGACCCATTTTGCTTCTACATCTAGCTGCAATATGTCCAAATTTATGACATACATAACATTCAACATTATTCATTTGAGGAAATAACCGAGTATCACTTCCATAGTTAGGAGGAAAAGATCTTCTTTGAATAATTTCTTTCCTTGGTTGTTGCTGGGGTTGACCACTTATCTCTTCGTCGATCATTTCAGATTTTGCATTAGAATTCATTTCCTCACCCTGTGAGCTAGATTCACCTTCGACAATTTCATAAAAACCAAGACCAATTTTGATAGTAGGGGATCTTTGACTACTAAGAATATCATCCAAAATCTTAGTACTGTCTTGAAATCGTAACAATTTATCCTTTTGTTATAATTTACCTTTTAAGATATTTACCTCAACCTGATGTTGTTCTTGATTTTTCAGATATTGCTTCCTTATGTTTTCTTCAACTTTTCTTCCTTCTTCCACTTGTTGCCTTAATTCGAGCACCTCATATTCTTGTTCTTCAAGAGCTTCTTTATTCTGCTTCTTTGATTCTTTAAGATCTTCTTTTAGAGAGAGGATCTTAGATTCAAGTTTCTAAATTGTTATGCTCTGATCTTTTACTACATCCTATAGCTGCTCCCTTACTCTGGTTACTATCTCCAGCTATTCTTTTAATCTGGTAACTTCTTCTATTTCTACGTCCTTATTTTCATATGCCATGAGAATTCTGATGTCTTCATCACTATTGGATGAGTCATTACTTTTATCATGAGTATAATAACTTCTATTTCCTTCTTCAGACATCTTTCCTTTGTTATGAGGGCATCTAGCAGCGTAGTGACCAACTCTACCAAATGAAAAGCATTTGAAAGGCAGCTTACCTTTGAACCTTCTAGATCCCCGTTCAATATTCTTGACAAAATTTACCTCATCTTCTTCTTATGAAATGCATCTTGATTCATTGAGTTTTTCTTTTCCATTTGTTGATACTTCAAATGCGGCTTCTCTCATATCTGATTGTCCTCCTTTTCTAATCTCAAAAGCAGTTAAGATTTTGTGCAGCTGCGTCATAGTGATTTTGTATAGATCCTCCTTTTCTTCTATGGCAGACACTTTGGATTCAAATTTAGCAGACAAGGATCTCAAAACTTTTTCAACTAAGACAACTTCCTTAATTTCTTCACCCAGATTCCTCATAAAATTAACAATCTCATCTATACGTAGGAAGTAATTAGATATGCTTTCATTACTATGCATCTTAAGAGTTTCATACGGTTATCGGGAAATCTAGTGTTTATGCAGAGCTGCTAGTCCCACTAAGGCTGGTAGTTACCTTAGAAACAAACAAACTAAAACCACTTTCATTTTCCTTTATGAGAGGTAGATAAGAGGGGAAAGAAGGAGACCAACCTCTATCTTGCGCTTGGTTCCTTGCTTGATTCCTCTCCCTTCTGATAGATATTTGCCACTTGCTTCCTCTTTTACCCAGCTTCAAAGAGTACCTGTAGAATCAAAGCAGCATAACACTATCCAAGAACAGAGATCTACTATCATAAACAATATAGGACCAGATATATATTGACCACACAAATGCATATATCATCAATCATACAAGAATGTGGAGGAAAACTTAAATAGCTTTATTAATAATCAAGAATAGCAAAGAGGATTACAACTAATTGTTTTGACCCAGCATCATCCTCTCAGCAAGAAAGCCCTTCTTCACCTCATGAAAAGATTAGATCAGCCAACACTATGATGTTACACCAAGAAACCAGCAGCACTTCCTTACACGATACAAAATTACAGCCCCTGGAACTCTGCGATGAGGGATCCATATATAGATGTTTGCAAGGGGGGTGAGTCAGCTTTTTAGATTTGATTAGTGTCCTCTCTTTGATAGTTCTCGATTCCACTTGGAGATTGATGATCTCTTACTCATCCCTGGGCGAATGCAGAGAGGCAAGTGTCACAGGGGAAGTTTCTGGAAGATTCCATGATCCTCCACCTTGCAGATTGACCCTGCCATTTGTCCACTCTCGCCCATCGCACCCCATAGAAGGGCTTTTCAGTATCCATCGCACCTCCTGTGTGCATTTAGGTGGGATGCAACACACTTTGACCATGGAGCAGGTGAGATGGTCCAATTTTGACCAGTTCTGAGTAGTTTTTCATGGAGAAATTCTGGGAGGTGATGTAATCAGCTGACCTTGTTCTTTTAGGGGTTGGAACAACACTTTTAGGGACTTAAGATCCCTTGGTTTATGGACATTTATGGTTGGGGTTGTAGTGCCCAAAAATGTCTATAACAGCTGCCCCCTAAAGCATGAGGTCGTTAATCTTTTTTTTTTTATGTCGGGTGAAATACTTTATCACGAGGATCTGAAGTTTTTTCTAGTTGGAAGATGACCTGTAATAAGATACAATACAATACATTATCTTCATAATATTTTCATGATCTAGCTGAGGCGGGCATTCCCATGCTCAGCTTTATAAATTCATTTTCATGTACATAAGACAGACAATTGTCTGCGTGCAAACTGATGATTCTGGTAGAGCTATCATCCCTTAGGTTGGATGATTATCTGTGCAGTAATGATGTACATTTGATGTCTTTATTCTTCCTGAATATATATCACAGCCTCAATGGATGAAACTAGATCTGGGGTCTTCAATCTCATTCGATCTTCACTCAAAGTACAAGTCGATCCATGTGATAGATGTTCTGGAGTCGAACATGGGAAGAGATCGCTTGATTACCAGTCAATGATGTAAGTTGTTAACAGGCACGAGAGGAATCATCGATAATGATGATGACCCTCAAGGTACTATAGTACAATTCACGTGGTGTGAATAAGGGACTTGGCGTCAAACACCACGCAAAATCTTTCGATCGAAGGCCATTAATGTAAACCTGTCGTCGGAAGTGAGAAACTTGCCATTGAGGCATGCAAGCTTCAAAGTACTGAAAGGGTTGTTCCTAGATCGACTTCCTGGATATTGAGTTGATGTCGACAAGAAGTGATCCGTCATAGGAGGGCCTTAATGAATCCCACATCTACGACACGGAACGGAGAAAATGATTTTAATAGAGGTGAAAACGATCTGATGATATAAGGTTTAGGGTGGCTGTCATGAAATAATGGAGCGTAAATGTATTGCAGTGGATGAGACACAGGTGAATTCTCTGAGCGACTTCTCTTGAAAATATCGGAGACACTGACATGATGGATTGGTAGCGTTAATGCCAAATCTGGATGGTGTGATGGACACATGGTGATATGACCAGTGAACAGAACAACCCAACCTGACTCGGATGCGGAGTGAAAGTGTCATGTTCAAGAGTGACTTGCTACCAATAAAGTTTCTTCAAGTTTTCTTCCCAATTTTTCCCCAGTCATTCCTGACCAATACCTCTTTATTTTTGTCAAGCTTGAGGAGGATAACATATGCTTGTTCTATAATTTGCCCTTCGGGCAAACCCATCGCTATGTTTTAACGAGCCTAGTGATAGTGAAACTCGTTGTTGTCTGTATGGACAAGTTTGTTTCTCTTCGGTTTTAACGAGTTTAACGACAAAGATAACTTGGTCCTTTTCAATTTTAGAGAGTCTGAAAAGGGACGTAAAGAAAACTCCGAAAATCCTTTTTCGTCATATAATCCCTTAAGTCCGAAAAAGTATACAATAATACAGAAGGGATGAATTTTCGGTAATTTTAATGAGCCGAACAAAACAAGCGCTCGATCTTTTTGTGTAATAATCCCTCAGGTCCAAAAAGATTAAAATCTAAAGGAGGGATAGCACTTCTGATCACTTTAACGAGCTGGAGAGGACAATTACTCGGCAATTTTTTCATATTTTACAAGTCAGTTGAAAAGAGCTTAAAGGAGACTCGTTTTTTGAGGAACGAGTGATATATTTGTGTAGCAGCTAATTCCAGGCAAGGTTTGGAATTTTCCAATCATGGCAGTGTAACAAGGATGGCTAACAGGATCACTCTTTGCAGCTGTTCCTCAAAAAGGGTAAACAATCAAATGGAGGTGAATGATCGGCCAAAATGGAGTGGAGGTGATGATGAGAACACGACCAAGGCTTCAAAGGATGATGATAATACATTCACGATGGTTATTTACTAGAGATTGGTTCATTTTTTAATGAGATTAAACTCTGGGGGAACATTTGCTCATTTCTTATGTTTATTTTTTAACGAGCTTGAATTCCACGTTAAAACTGCTCGATCCAGTCATATAATAAGGATGTCTTATCTAAAATGGCATTTTTTCAAAGCTTTGCCCCGCCTCCTTTCTTTATGCAAGTTAGGAAATTACCAATCCTACGAGTTTAAAGGGTTAGAGGACCTAAAAATTTAAAAAATAAATGGTCTCTCTTCACTTGCACGCCAAAATTTTTGCATGCCCCTGGGTATAGCGAAAAATTTCCAGGTTACCAAAGACTGTTCTATCCATACTTCAGACAAAACACTTCCTCGGCGATGTCTACTGAAATAAACAAAGGTGAGTGGTGCAACTGGCTCCACTCACATAACTTTGACGAAGGAATCTTATTCTAGTCTAATCTCATAAACCAGTCATATATCCTTCACGGAAACCTACCTTATACCTAAGGTTTTCCTGTCAAAACAGGCTAGGGTGCATGCCCCCTGGGTTTCAGTCATGTCCTCCGAATCACTCGCGCTCATCAGGTGGACGGACTGGGGATTGATGAGATATTCCTTGCGTGAAAAGAACATTCAAGGATGGTATTTAACTATTTGCTATGTGTGAACTAGGGAATGAAAGCTGGTCTACGAGCTTGACCACTCTTCCTTCATGCGGAAAACACATTACTCTAAAACGTGAGGAGACAATGGCTCCCATGCAATAAATATAGTCGCGTCCAAGGAGTAGATTATAATCCAAGGGTCCTTGGAGTACCGTTACGTTCATGTGAACGATTTTCCTTCTCAATGTTATCAGCACATTAAGAAGGATCCCTAATGGTTGACTGGTTCCTTTGTCAAAGCCTGTTAGATTTATCATTTTAGGCAAAAGCGATGGCGAACCAAGCGCTTTCCAAGTAGTTGAGGAAAGGATAATCACAGAAGCCCCTTCATGTATGATGGTACCGGCCATGACCATTCTATATATTTTAGCAATGATTCGAAATGGTACACTAGCCGGTAAGCAGGGTCTGCCTAGTAGATTCCAATCCAAGGAAACAACCAGGTTGCTTGGAGGTGGGACCGGATAGATGGCCAGATACGACTCTAACGAAATTCCTTCCTACGGTAAAGGAATGGGTAGACTGCCCCCATGTTCATCGGAGTCTGTGCTTATGAAGAGAATTTGGACGGTGTCGTTCTTGTTCTCTCCGGTGACTGTATCATCTGAAGATGGACCTTCTGAAGGCAAGACCAGGTCAACTGCCGCCTCGACCTTTTGACTTCCGTCTAGTGTGGATTCAGAGGGTTCGTCTTCAATGATAGATGCTTCAGCCAACCACAATGGCGTGTCAGCCGGATTTTCAACTAGTGACGGACTCGGCAAGAGCTTCTTATATCTAGGGGGAAGCTGTAATGGTGAAATCGGACGGTCGTCCAAAACTCTTTTAGCCTCATCTAAGAAGGGACAACAGTGGATGGCATGATTTCCTTCACACAGATTACAAGGAAATTTACATTTTCCTTTTTGTCTAGGGGCTTCACTTTCACTAGTTGATGGTGTATTTTCAACATGATCATCAGAAGTTGATGACACCAGATTGTGCAAACGAGGAGACCAGTCCCTTAAGATCCGAGGGATGCAAGGACAATCTCGATGATAGTGGTCTCCTTTGCAAATGACACATGGTGATTTAGGCCTGGACAGTGCAGTGTGTGGATTTTCGCCAGACGATGCCTGGTTGCCCCTTTTCACCTTCGGCTCATTCTTCTTCTTCTCTTTCTTCTTCTTCACCTTCTTCTTCTCGGTTACTTGATTTTTGGCTTTACCAGCTTCATCAAGTGAAGAGGAAGGAGGAGAGGGAGAATTGGACGAAGTAGAAGGTTGGGGGATAACTCTGGTATCGTTTAGTTGCCGATTTGATTGTTCAGGAATCTTGGTGTTCTGAACGACAGAGGTCGAGAAGAGCCATATGGGCAAGCCGATTGTCAATCCGGGAAGTGACAATGTGGCCATATGGGGTGCACCAACATCTCCCCAAGAGGAGAAAGGACTAGGATTTCCTCCAAGGGGAAATCCTTGGTTGGTGGACTCCATTTTTCTCAACCTAAAACCAACGTAGGAGAGGTGATGTTTATTTCGATTAAAATAAATTTTAGATGCTTTTACACAACTTGTTTTTTAAATTTTTAAGAGTCGAGAAAAAACAAAAGATGACTCTAGTCGCCTTCGATTATTAATGAGACTGAAGTGACAAGTGCTCAGATGGACCTTTTCCTTTAAGGACTCTAAAAAGGAACGAAAGCGACTACTCTGGAAATCTGGACAGAGTGATTACCAAACCAATCGTAAAACTGTAGAATAATTTTTATGGTACGACAGTCAATCTTCCCGAATGTTGTGTTCAGTGCATTGCGATCGATAGGGTGGCAGACACAGCTTCCTATGGATAAAGGATAAAGCCTATTGTGGTCCTCCAATATATACTCGACGATACATGGGAGCACAAGTCCATACTGGCACTTATCGTCTCAAAGTGGAGGAATCACCCAACCAGCAATGAAAACAACAGTTACCAAGCTTTACGATGCCAGAATACGTCTCTAGCCTAGACTTCTAAATGTTGTGCATTAGGTTCCAAAGAATTTTTAGATTCATTAAATTTATTCTACAGTTGATCTTGCTTAAGAAATTTTCCTTTTAGGTTCACCGCGTGATATAGATATACAATTCCTAAAATGCAATCTAAGATGATAAACAATCGTTTAATCTTCTTTTTTGCAATGAAAATCCTAGCTACTAAGGAAAGAGAGATGATATTCTTTCAACATAGAGCAGCGAGCACACACTATATGCACTATCCTAAATCAAACCAACAAACAGTCTAAATGAAAATGCACATGCATGTATTTGTTTTCAGCCTTCTTGATGTGTGAATGATAAAAAGAAAGCTAAGCGCAAATCTGAATTATTTTTCAAAGTGACATTACTAACAAGCTTCTTTTTAAGACAAAATGAAGACAATGGCAACACTTTGCGATTTGGAATGGAAAACTTGCTTTCGACACTTGAAAAACTACTAACTCAGATCAAATACAATAGTAACAGTGTAATCGACTATCAAGAACAATTGGATTCTCTTCTATGACTGAAAACGACACTTGCAACACTTCCAAATCAAGAAACGACAGTTCAATTACGCTAATTCTTTGTAAAAGAGAACTGAAAATGGATCACAATACATAAAAAAATTTACAGTTCTTTGCACAATAGAGGCAGAATATTGGCAAGGAAGGGGGTTTCTAACAGAGGTATACTGACTATAGACAGCAAAACTCCTAAATAGAGCTGAAAAGAGTGAAAAAACGAAATTCTTAAGGTAAAATTAGCCCTTTCTAATCAGCGCACTTGTTACATAAGGATTCCAGTATGCATCCCATCTACAGCACATGGGAAGTGAGATGCATACTGATATCCTTGAAGAGAGGGTGAGATGGTATAGTGCGAGACTTTTGATCCAGTTCTTGATCACAGTTTGCAGCACAGTTCAGGGATTTTGGCCGAGCAAGTGGTAATCAGTAAATAAATCACAGGGGTAGATCTAAGGAGGTTACTAGAGCCACCACAAGGGCAATTAGAGAGCTTGTAAATCGATTGTTGAGTTCATAAACAAAACCCGGAGATAGATTGAAGCAGCATTGATATACTTTGCACTTTCATAGAAAATGTAGTTAGAAGGCTAGCTGGGTTGACTTCACGCTCCATCTGTAAGTTTATAAAGCAAACAAATATAGACAAACAAACAATCTATTCACTTCCTAGTGGAGTCGCCATTTTGTTATCGGGAAATCTAGTGTCTGTGCAGAGCTGCTAGTACCACTAAGGCTAGTAGCTACCTTAGAAACAAACAAACTAAAACCACTTTCATTTTCCTTTATGAGAGGTAGATAAGAGGGGAAAGAAGGAGACCAACCTCTGTCTTGCGCTTGGTTACTTGCTTGATTCCTCTCCCTTCTGATAGATCTTTGCCACTTGCTTCCTCGTTTACCCAGCTTCAAAGAGTACTTGTAGAATCAAAGCAGCATAACACTATCCAAGAATAGAGATCTACTATCATAAACAATATAGGACCAGATATATATTGACCACACAAATGCATATATCATCAATCATACAAGAATGTGGAGGAAAAATCGAATAGCTTTATTAATAATCAAGAATATCAAAGAGGATTACAACCAATTGTTCTGACCCAGCGTTATCCTCTCAACAAGAAAGCCCTTCTTCACCTAATGAAAAGCTTAGATCACCCAACACTATGATGTTACACCAAGAAGCCAGTAGCACTTCCTTACAAGATACAAAATTCCAGCCCCTGGATCTCTGGGATGAGGGATCCATATATAGATGTTTGTAAGGGGGGTGAGTCATCTTTTGAGATTTGATTAGTGTCCTCTCTCTGATAGTTCTTGATTCCACTTGGATATTGATGATCTCTTACTCATCCCTGGGCGAATGCAGAGTGGCAAGTGTCACAGGGGAAGTTTCTGGAAGATGCCATGATCCTCCACCTTGCAGATTGACCCTGCCATTTGTCCACTCTCGCCTATCGCACCCCATAGAAGGGATTTTTAGTATGCATCGCACCTCCTGTGTGCATTTAAGTGGGATGCAATGCACTTTGACCATGGAGCAGGTGAGATGGTCCAATTTTGACCAGTTCTGAGTAGTTTTTCATGGAGAACTTCTGGGAGATGATGTAATCAGCTGAACTTGTTCTTTTAGGGGTTGGAATAACACTTTTAGGGACTTAAGAGCCCTTGGTTTACGGACATTTATGATTTGGGTTGCAGTGCCAAAAAATGTCTATAACAGATACCGTATTTTGAGAGTTTGAAGCTTAGCACGTTTTACCTGATCATCTCCTTCATAGCTTAGAATGATTTTGTCCCATATTTCTTTCATTGATTTGAATTGCATGACCTTGACAAATTCTGATTGTGAAAAACCTCCTGATAAGATAGTAACAACTTTAACATTGAGTTCATATTGCTTTCTTTTTGTTGTATCTGTAGGAGTTGCTGATGGATATGTATACCCTCCTTCCACGATTCCCCAAACATCTGTCCCAAGCGATTGAAAATATGTTGTGGTTCTTATCTTCCAGTAGACAAAATTGCTCCCATCGAAGATTGGTGGTCTAATGGATCCCTCTCTTTCGTCATTACTCATCCCGATGGATCTTCCTTCAAGCGATCATGCTTCTTCTGAAGGACCTACTCTGATACCAATTGTTGGAAATAATACTGAGAGGGGGTGGGGGGGTGAATCAGTATTAGCAAATCAAACCCTTTTTCATTTTCATACTTAGATTCATATACACTACTTCAGTTAAGGATACCCACATATATATGCAACTGTGTTTAATGAAACTAGCGTATGTCCAGTAAACTTATGATTCAATTAGTTGATCTTCAATTAGTGCATCAGAACATTATTAACCATATGAACAGTAAACAGGTGCAATAAAAATAGAACAGATCATCACACATAAGAAGCACACATGAACACCATGATATAAGGTGGAAACCCAATGTGGGTGAAAACCACCTGCTGCAATTCGTCTCTATCTTCTTTTAATAAGAAACTTATTTTTACAATATTTTTATACTGGTGTAGTCTTATACAAGTATGTAGGCTTCTACCTGCATAAGGCTACAACCTTCTCTTGTTCTCCAGCTTCTCCACGAAGGGAGCTACAATACCCTAGCTTTTGTAATAGTGGATGTACTAGTATGTAGGTGCTGACCTACAGAAGGCTATAACCTTCTCTTTTCTTCTAGGGACCACGTTTCATAAATTTTCATACTGGATCCATAGATACAAAGCAATCACTACTTGTAGTGTCCTATCTAGGGTGCTAGACTAGGCTATATTTATTATCGACCAGGATGCGTAGACTTAGAGGCATGCGTCTAAAGTATATAGACATAAAGGATTATTAGCTAAGTGGTTATGATGGTAGGTCATAAGACTTATTTACGGAAGATTGAGGTATGTTACCTATCACCCAAACACTTAGGTCACTCAGTTAATCTACTTAATTACAACACTGTCATTCAATTCATTTACCAAATTAAAACACTGTGTATCACTTCAAACCAAGATTTCAATCTCCTTACAGAGACACTATGCATAAAACCCCTGTTCAGCAAATACTCAGCATTCACTAATATTCATGCAAGATAAAGACATATGGAAATCATAAGCATACTTTGAAATGATAACAGAGTTCATGACATTGCTTTAAAAGACAACAAAGGATCGAATCCCTTACAGGATGCGATTCACGATCTCAGTGATGAACTGTTCAAGCACGATCATAAACATAAACCATACGCATTCTATTGAAATCGAAAACCAATCTTAATTGCTATGCATATCATTTAATACCCTAAGTTGCGAATGGAAAGGAAATGACAGTATACCAGCTTAACGCAGGGCCCGTCCGCGTTCAGAGGTATACTGGACTGTGTTCAACCGATTATAAAATCAACGCAACAAGGAAAAGATCGTGACTGCAACTGTGTTCTTGATATTAAGTTCAAACTCTGTTTTCAAATGATACAACGATAACCAACTACTAACTACACAAAACTGTCTTTACATATGTTTTTACAACCCTTACATTTCGAAAATGAATGTACATTCATGATGTGGCTGTTGCCGCTTTTATCATGTCGAGATTTTTAAAATGTTTCTATCCTAAACTGATTTCAAAAAGGAACAAAACTAAATCAATTTAGAATGCTATGCTGTTGCTGCCTTTGTCGCCAACATGCTATACTTTGACCATCGTTGACCGCGCATGTAGGAGGGTCGGTTCTGCTGTAGGATAGGTATTCGTCCATGCTTGGACATTCTACTTTTCATCCCTATCCTTCGCTCTAGCCTAGCTGTCATGCCACATGTCAAACAATGAACCAATTACAGGATGTTGGAACTTCCTGTAGCCATTTTAGCAAAAATTCCTAATGCTTTAACATAAAACTCCTAAATCAATTTCGATGCATTTTAATAACTATAGTACTATTAACTAATCAATTTTCAAGGAATCTAAGAGATGTATGATGGAAAGAGGTGGGCAAATGATATGTTTTAGGAGGAAAAAGGAGGTCATGGGATGGTACCAACATCTCTCCCTGACTTAATGAATTAGCATGTCCTCATGCTAACCTCGAAGTGCTTCCCTTGAACTCTGTCCCTACCTGGACCTCTGTTGCCTTTAGCAATGTATCCACATTCTTTTTCACCTGGGCATATTTCTGACCATGGAGCTCCTGCTTTAATCTTTTGTATTTTTCTTTGAGGGTCTTCTTCTGGTTGTACCACTTGGTGGCCCATTTACAAATATCCGTTTGCTCAGCCTCAAGTTCACTTATTCGCTCCTTTAACTTTTCATTCTTCTGTTGAGTCTCTTTACTCTGCGCTCGGAGCATCTCATTTTCTTTCTTGATAACTTTTTCTAGCATATTAGCCTCCATGAGTTATTCCTTTAATTTCTAAATTTGTTTCTCCAATTTCTTTTGCTTCTTAATGGGAGGTGGTGAACCTTTTTCTTTCCTGTTATTGCTTTCAACTTCTATATCAGCTCCTGGTCCTGGTGGTGAGTGGTCACTACTCTCAATATCCATTGGTATGGGTGCATTGGATTCAAGTTGGTCTTCTTGTAACTGGGCTTTTGGTGCTCTCCTTGTTCTTCTTGAATAAGTGGTGAAATTTTTGTCTTGCTCTGCCTTCTGAGCATCTTCTTTTCTCATTTTCCTAGTCCTTATGCTGCTCACAGGTGGAGGTACCTTGCTTGCTTTGGATACTGGGATCTCTTCATCGATATCCTTCATGAAACTTGAGTTCTCCTGCAGTTCTTCTTTGTCTTCCTCATCTTTAATTTGGTTAGCAGCTAATAACTCCATCCATGTTTTCCCTCTTCTCTACAATTCATGCTCAATAAGAATTTTAATTAAGCCAAAGTAATATAGGCTCTTGTCTTCATTTCCCTTCTGGTTTTGGATGGTCTTCGACATCTTGGTTAGGCTTTGTAATAGAAAATATGGTAGAATGATAACACACTGCCTTTTCAAGTGTAGCAGTAATTTAATATGGTATAGATAGACAATACTGTAACGGCCTTTGCAGGTTACGAATTTTTGGAGAATATAGACCAGCTCATCCCAGGGATGCATCAACCAACTCCTTGGGATGCCTTTCTTCCAGTTAACTGATGAGACTCTGGATCTAGACATAAATTGATTCCATGACTTCTCTTTAAATTGCTTTGTCTTAAAGTACTTCTCCCTTTCTGGGCTGATCCCTATTGACTGGGCTATGGTGTCTTCCGAAACCCTGAATGAGAAGTTACCTATCAGGGCTTTCTCTCCATTGAATGTGAAAGCGAATTGTTTGGTAACCTCTTCATTACTTCCATGAAATTTCTCTAAAAAGGGCAACCACAGTATCTCTTTGAGAATTGAAATGCAATCTTCATGATATTGAGAACTGTCGAACATGCTCGGCTCGACCCTATTGGTCATTTTGGCAGAGGGTCGCGCTCTAACTCTTCTCTGTTTATGTTTTGCAATTTCAACAAAGAAATTTCAATTTGTTACCTGGTGGTGTCGCTCCCTTAATATCCAGTATGATTCTCGGTTGACTGTCTTGTGACTTTGGTGGGAGTCGAAACCGAATGGTTATATTTCCCTCTTGTGGTGCTCACTACTTTCAATCCTTACTGTGGAAGTCACGGGAGTCAAATGCCAGTGTGAAATAACTGAGAATGATGGTGAAATAACCACTACACTTACTTCATAGCATATTCATCTTTTGAAACAGAGGAATGGCTGTACCGCTTGTATAGATGTCATCATAGGAGCGCTAGAAGCGTATATGCAATACTGGGGTATGATTTCAGGGAGTCCTCTGAATCATTTGGCTACGTCGGGTGGTGGAATCATAATTCGGCCGTGTGGAATACAATGAATAGGCCCGCTTTAACATTTGTTTCTTTCCCTTTTTTTTTTAAAAAACACAATCCACCACGTGTCCTGTTTCTATTGGTACTCGGCCAAATGGAAGATGTTGGTATGGCTGTAGGATGCGATTGGCATAACAAGGTTGATATGAAAAGGGGTAATGGATTTAGAAGTATGAAATAGGTTGAAGTATGAAAGATGATAAGAATCAGTGAGATAAGGGATGATGGAAAATGTAGTGTCCTTGAAATCGATCATAACAGTCACAGTCATTAAATTTAACATTAAAAATTAATCTAAGAAATTAAATGTTAAGAATAAGGAACATATTACACTTTTGTTGGTTATTGTTGCATTGGCATGCTGAGTAGGACTAGTCTCTTTTGACTATTCTTTGTTGTTCATAATAGGTCCCCTAAGATAGATTCGAATGCAACAGGTCCCTTTGAAATCTTGAAGATGTTCATGCAGCTCCTTATATGTATACAGGTTCCTTGAGCTTGGGTATTTGATGGAGTCTTGGTGCCCAGCAACCTGTGAATCCTTGTAGAAACTTGATGAAGCTTTGTTGAAGTAACCCTGAAGTAACAGTCTCTTAACAGGTCCCTTTTATGTGTCTTAAATAGGTCCCATTACTGTTGGTGTTGGTAGCATGGTCTTCTGGACAGAACAGGTCCCCCTGCATAATGTTTATAACTAGGTCCCTCTGAGATAAAACAATGACAAAACAACTTCTTTATTGAAATCTGGAATGCTGGAACAAACTGCTTTGGAAATTTACAGTGAGGAGATGAGATAAGAAATCTTTAAGAATTTACAATGGAGAGATAAAAGAACAAAATGTTGATGCTTCTCTCCCCCACTAAAGTTTTGACTTGTCCTCAAGTCATTATTCAGTTGATAAATCAAATAGTGAACAAAAGAAAGAGAATTCTTACCCGCCAACGAATTGGTTTTCAAGTAAGAATTCGGGGTTAGAGTGTGCCAGAGGCTGGTTTTCACATCTAACCCATTGTTATTATATATATATATATATATATATATATATATATATTTTTTTTTTTTTTATTTTTTTTTTATTTTTTTTTTTTAGTTTTTGTTTTGTTTTTTTTTTTTTTTTAATTTTCTTTTTGAATTTCTAAATTGAAAGGAAATGAACTAAGGCAGGGATACTGCAGCTAAGGGCTGCAGTATCTCAACCTCTCTTTGTTGAGATACTGTTTGGAGAAAATCTTGCTTGCTGATGGGCTTAGTGTATAGTTTCAGGCGATGACCATTGACAGTAAAGGAATGACCTTCTCCATCAATAGTTTTGAGCTTGACTGAACCATTGTCGTAAGCTTGAATAATTTGGTATGGGCCCATCCAACGGGTGGTAAACTTGGCTTTATGATCTCTGAATTTAGAGTCAAAAAGTAAAGCCCAGTCACCCTCTTTGAACTGCTTCTTCTTGATATGTGCATCATGCCACTGCTTCCTTTGTTTTTGCATGAGGATTGTGGTTTCCTCTGCTTGCTGCCTCATTTCATCCAACTGGTTTAACTGTTGAATTATTTCTTGTTGTGCTTGGTCCAAGTTAATTTGCAAATCTGCAGCCAGTTTAAAAGTATGTATTTGAAACTCAATAGGAAGCATTACCTCTTTGCCGTACACCAACTGATATGGTGTAAATCCTGTAGTATCCTTCCACGTAATTATGTAAGCCCAGAGTGCATCTTTGAGCTTCTCTTCCCAATTCTTCCTGTTCATTGCCACAATTTTAGTAATGATCCCTTCCAAAGTTTTGTTTGTGGATTCCACCTGCGCATTGGCCTGTGGATGGTAAGGTGTGCTTCTCCTATGCTTGATTTGGTATTTTTCTGTGATGTCCTTCACTAGTTTTGAGGTGAATTGAGTACCTTGATCAGTCACTATCTCCCTTGGTACTCCATACCTTACAAAAATCTCTTCAAAAAGGAAATTTACCACTGTGTGTTTGGTGGCTCTAACCAGTGCTTTTGCTTCAGCCCACTTTGTGACGTAATCAGTACATACTAAGATGTACTTCTTACCATTGGAGGTTGGGTTAATGGGTCCTATAAAGTCTAGAGCCCATTTTTCAAATGGCTCTAAGTGAACTTGGGGCTGAAGGGGCATCTCGTCTGTACCTGTTGGCCTGCCCATTCTTTGGTAGTTGTCACAACTCTTCACATACTTCTTGGCATCCTTGAAAATGGATGGCCAGTAGTATCCAAGAGTAAGAACTTTGAATGTTGTCCGCTTAGCTGCAAAATGCCCACCACATGGTTCATCATGGAAAGATTTTAAAATATCAATTATCTCATCATTTCTTACACATCTTCTAATGATCATATCATAACCAGTGTAAAATAAATCTCCATTAAGCCATGAATATCTAGCACTTTGTTTGACTAGTCTCTTCTTTTCCTTTGCAGTAAAGTGTGGAGGTGTCCTTCCTGTAGACAGATAATTGACCAAATCAGCATACCAAGGATTTACTATGGAAATTGCAAATAAATTTTCAGCTGGACAAGAATCTTCAACCGGAACAACCTCACCTGGATTTTGCAGTCTAGAAAGAAAATCTGCCACGTGATTCTCTTTACCTGGTCTATCTAACACTGTGAGGTTAAATTCCTGTAACAATAATAACCATCTGGTAACTCTGCCACTAGTTATTGGTTTATTCATTAAATGTCTAATGGTAGAATGATCAGTATGTACAAAGACCTCATAACCAGTTATATAATGTCGGAATTTATTCACAGCATATATGATAGCAAGTGTTTCCTTTTCTGTGACTGTGTAGTTTAACTCTGCAGGTGTGAGATTTTTGCTAATGAAATAAATGGCATAATTACAATATTCCTCTTTTTGGCCTAATGATGCACCCACTGCAGTGTCAGATGCATCTGTAAAGATATGAAATGGTAGGCTCCAATTAGGCCCTCTCAAGACTGGTGCGGTTGATAACTTCTTTTTGAGTACTTCGAATGCTTGTTGGCAGTTCTCATTCCAGTTGAAAAGTACATCTTTTGTTAGAAGTTTAAACAAAGGTAAAGCTATCTTACTAAAATGTTCAATAAACCTTCTGTAATAGCTTGCATACCTAAGAAAACTTCTTACCTCTCTTTGATTCTTTGGAATTGGCAAATCAACAATGATCTGGATCTTTGCTGGGTCAACTTTGATGCCTTGAAAAGAAATATAGTGGCCTAACACTATCCCTTCGTTTAACATCATAAAGCACTTTTCATTGCTGAGGGACAAATTAGCTTCAATACATATTTTCAAAACTCTTTCAAGGTTTTCTAATGCATGTTCAAATGAATTGCCATACACTGAAAAATCATCCATATAAACTTCAACACAATCATGAACTAAATCAGCGAAAATAGCTAATACAGCTCTCTGAAATGTAGCTGGAGCATTGCAAAGTCCAAATGGCAAAACATTGTAAGCATAAGTGCCCCAAGGACAGGTGAATGTGGTTTTGTCCTGGTCTTCTGAGGCTATCCTGATCTGGTTGTAGCCACTGAAACCATCAAGAAAAGAAAATGATGATTTCCCAGCTAGGGTGTCTAACACTTGGTCAATAAATGGTAGTGGGAAATAATCTTTGAGCGTTGCTTTGTTCAGTTGTATGTAATCAACACAAATGCACCACTTACCATTTTTCTTTGGCACTATAACCAATGGGGATACCCACTGACTGTCAGGAATAGGATATATAAAATTAACTCTCAACAGTTTTTGCAATTCTTCTCTGACAATATCCTGGAGCATGGGGTTCATTCTTCTCTGTGGTTGCCTCACTGGTTTGATGGTACTATCTGTGTAAATATGGTGAGTGCATGTGTCGGGGTGAATCCCATGCATATCGGTGTAGTCCCAAGCAAAGGCTTTTTGATATTTTCTCAATAGTCGAATCAATTTCTCTTGCTGAGATGAGTCTAGGTGATTGCCTATGTTCAGACTTTTCCCTGGACTAATCTCTATGATCTGACTCTGTGTGTTGGTGATGGATTGAACTGGAAAAATGTCGTGAAATGTGGTTTGCAAAGATTGAATGGTGCATGTTTCCTGAAAATTTTGAGCTAAAAGTACATCTGTAGCATGATATTGGTCATTTCTCAAATTTTCGGAAATATCAGGTTGAGAAAGGAATAAGTCTACCAAATCATTATTGTCTTGTTCTTGGAAATCATAGATTTGGTCAATGCTAAAAACAGAATGTACTTCTTCTTTATCATTGAATTTATCATCAAGCCACAAATTGTGTGTTACTGCTGGTGATTGTGCCGATGGATAAAGAGTGAGTTGTTTTCTTTCGGTCCCTCTTGAAATGATCATGTTGCCCGATCGACATCCTATGAATGCATCAGCAGTCGCTAACCATGGTCTACCAAGGATGATAGGGTGCCCTCCTAAATTGGATTTGGGTTGAAGAACTAAGAAATCCACTGGATACTCCCAAGAGTCCAGTGAGACAATTATGTCCTCCAAAATCCCTTCAGGAATCACTTTAGACCTATCAGCTAGTTCTAGAACAATCGTTGTATGTTGCAAATTTATGAGCTGGAGTGTTCTCATGGTTTCAAGAGTCATGACATTGATTGCAGCCCCAATATCTATCAAAGTGTTTGGAATTTGTATGTTGTTAATGATGGTGGTCACTTTGGGAATGCCAGGATCAACATACTTTTCCATGGAGATGGTATTGGTCATAAGGCTTGCTAAATGTCCTATAACATGAATGGTTTGAGGATCAATCCTTTTTCTAGTAGGCTTCTTGAGGCACATGTCTTTGATGGCTTTAGTATATATGGGAATGTCTTTTATAGCTTGCAGCAGTGGAATTTTTATGTAGACATTCTTGAGTTCACCTAAGACATCAAACTGTGGTATAGACAGTGGAGGTTTTATTTGGACCAATTGGTCTGGAAAAGGTGGATGCAATGGTTGCATCTGCTTATCTTTGGTATCATCGTTTGGTTTTCTTTGATTTGTCATTTCATTTTCATTTTCTGTGTTTTCTTCTTGCTTATCTGTTATTGGAGAATCTTTGTGGAGTACGCTACCAGACCTCAAGTTGATATTTTGCAAGGGTAGTGTGGGATATGAAGTTCCCTCTTCTACATTGTAGGCTGGCCTCTCTGCTCTATTATTTGGATTTGGGACAGTTTGAGCAGGAATTTGAGTAGGTCTAGGAGGTTGTGAGTTAGCTGGAAATTGCAGTTGTGGTGGATTTATTGGTGGAGGAGCAGGCAGTGCTTGTTGAGTAGGTTGAGGCTGATAAACAACTTGCTGAGGATACTACTGATATGGTTGAGAATGTGATGAATACGGCTGATGGTATTGTTGATATGGTTGTGAATATGGTGGGTATGATTGAGGATATGTATTATAGGATTGAGAATACTGTTGAGACGGTGTCCATTGTTGCTGTGGGTGGTTTTGGTGCTGCCATGGCATGGGTAAATTCCATGAATTATGTGCATACATTTGATGGTGTCCATTGTTGCTGTGGGTGGTTTTGGTGCTGCCATGGCATGGGTAAATTCCATGAATTATGTGCATACATTTGATCATTTACAGGAAATTGCAAATTTTGATTTGGAAACATACCTTGAGGTGCTGGCCTTGGCTGCCATGGTCTCTTTGTGCCCATGTAATACACGTTTTCCATCTCTGCATTGGCTGCCATATTACAGTTCTGCAAAACCTTAACTTTAGGACAATTAAACATATCATGATGTTCAGTACAGAAAGCACAAACTTGGATGGTTTCTAGTGGGCAGTCTTTTAATGCATGTTTCTTTCGGCATTTTGGGCAGAAGATAGCCATTATCTGATCTTCATCTTCTTATTTCTTCTTGGATTTTAAAGTGTCAATTTGGTTCCCTAGGGTGCTTAACAGATCTATTTTAAACTCTTCTAACAGATTCCCTATTTCAGCCCTTGTGACACTTGCGGAGGCAGATTTTGTGACTTTGGATGACAGGGTTCTTTTTCCCATTTTAGCTTTGCTCCTTGAATACTTCTCGCATAACTCAGTGATTTCTTCAAAGGGTAAGGCAGAAATGTCACCTTTTCCCATCAAGTTAAGATCATCCATGTATTCCTCTCGGATACCTTTCAAGAATATTGTGCAGATCAGATTAAGAGGTATAGTTCAGTGTTTGGATTTTTGTAAGTTGTAGACAAACCGTTCTAAGTATTCCTCTAAGGTTTCATCCTCTTGCTGGCTCATTCTAAAGATATCATCTTTAGAATCTTTGGATCTACAGTAAGGTTGATATTTCCTTAGAAATATTCTTCTCATGCCATCCCAATCAACTATAGCATGCTCACCAAGCCTCATGAACCATCTTAAGGCTGATGCCTTTAATGTCGCTGGGAAGAGTCTAAGCCTATGGGCATCATCTGTATAGCCATATGTTCGACATACAATGTCAAACTCGAACAAGAATGAGTCTGGATCTTCCGAAGCCATACCATAAAAGTTTGGTAGCACGGATGGAGGTATGTTTTTCATTTTGATCTCATCATCTTCTTGTGGTTCATGTATAGGAAACTTAAAAGTTGACTCCTCTTCATTTCTCTGTCCGTGATTTGGTACTGATCCAGCTCCTTCCTCAGCCATTCTAATAGGTCTCTCTGTGTTAGTGTCACTTGTTTGAAAGAGGAGATTAAAGAAAGATTGTTCGGTCACTGTGCTACTTTCTCCTTGTGTGGAAGATCTAGGAAAGTGCTTCTTCTGCGATTTATGTGTTAATAAAGTTTGCCTTTCGATGAGAGTAAGTCTTTGTCCTGACTTTTGTTTTTCCTCTAATACTTGGATGACTTCCTTAGCTGGTGTTGTATTCCCTAAAGATTCTGCTCCTGATGATGATGGGTTAGTTTTTAGATGGTGGGGGGTTTTTATGAATCTACCCTGATTGTCCCTAAATCTAGGCATAAACGAACATGATTTCTAACTGTGTTTTTTCGTTTTTGTTTATTGAATTTTTTTCTTTTTAAATCCTTTAAGTACGCCTCCCCGGCAACGGTGCCAAAATGTAATGTCCTATCTAGGGTGCTAGACTAGGCTATATTTATTATTGACTAGGATGCGTAGACTTAGAGGCAAGCGTCTAAAGTATATAGACATAAAGGATTATTAGCTAAGTGGTTATGATGGTAGGTCACAGGACTTCTTTACGGAAGATTGAGCTATGTTACCTATCACCCAAACACTTAGGTCACTCAGTTAATCTACTTAATTACAACACTGTCATTCAATTCATTTACCAAATTAAAACACTATGTATCACTTCAAACCAAGATTTCAATCTCCTTACAGAGACACTATGCATAAAACCCCTGTTCAGCAAATACTCAGCATTCATTAATATTCATGCAAGATAAAGACATACGGAAATCATAAGCATACTTTGAAATGATAACAGAGTTCATGAAATTGCTTTAAAAGACAACAAAGGATCGAATCCCTTACAGGATGCGATTCACGATCTCAGTGATGAACTGTTCAAGCACGATCACAAACATAAACCATACACATTCTATTGAAATCGAAAACCAATCTTAATTGCTATGCATATCATGTAATACCCTAAGTTGCGAATGGAAAGGAAATGACAGTATACCAGCTTAACGCAGGGCCCATCCGCGTTCAGAGGTATACTGGACTGTGTTCAACCGATTATAAAATCAACACAACAAGGAAAAGATCGTGACTGCAACTGTGTTCTTGATATTAAGTTCAAACTCTGTTTTCAAACGATACAACGATAACCAACTACTGACTACACAGAACTATGTTTACAAACGTTTTTACAACCCTTACATTTCGAAAACGAATGTACATTCATGATGTGGCTGTTTCCGCTTTTATCATGTCGAGATTTTTAAAATGTTTCTATCCTAAACTGATTTCAAAAAGGAACAAAACTAAATCAATTTAGAATGCTATGCTGTTGCTGCCTTTGTCGCCAACACGCTATACTTTGACCATCATTGACCGCACATGTAGGAAGGTCGGTTCTGCTGTAGGATAGGTATTCGTCCATGCTTGGACATTCTACTTTTCATCCCTACCCTTCGCTCTAGCCTAGTTGTCATGCCACATGTCAAAAAATGAACCAATTATAGGATGTTGGAACTTCCTGTAGCCATTTTACCAAAAATTCCTAATTCTTTAAAATAAAACTCCTAAATCAATTTCAATGCATTTTAATAACTATAGTACTATTAACTAATCAATTTTCAAGGAATCTAAGAGATGTATGATGGAAAGAGGTGGGAAAATGATATGTTTTAGGAGGAAAAAGGAGGTCATGGGATGGTACCAACACTACTACAATACAATCATTAACTTTGAATCACCCAACAACTGAATCACTGAAACCCTGTCATCAAAACATAGTCACCAGAACATAGACGAAAGCCCAGAACTTTGAAACAACCACTAGAACCAACAACAACATGAAATATAAAATCTCATAATGTATACGCTACTTGACTGTGTCAAACCAGCGTGTATACGCCCTTTCACCAGAGAGAACTCGCATACAGATCTGAAAATATTAATTATACCTTCGCTGCAATTTCCAACTTCAAATATACCCAGACCATAAGATATAAAGGATAAAACATGCGTCAGTATTCAGATCTATTCATGATCATACCATCTAATGATAATACATTTTAGTCTTCAAGATCCCGGTACATCAACCTTTACCAACCGCATAGGAGCATCCTTGGTTCAGCTCGAGCAAAGCATTGCAAACTCATAACGAGCATACTAGATCTCACCCCCTATGAGATATTCATCACTTACACACTTGCACCCTCTTGGCCTAATGATCTTCTCCTTATATAGGTTTAGAATTCTCTCAATACGATGGTCCAAAACCATGTTGAACCAATACCTTGGACCCAAGACCTCGGGTTAACACTTTGAACCAAATACCATGGACCAATACCAAAATACCATGGACCAAAACTTAGTTTTCCGACATGTACGCACCTTTCCTTCTATGAACCTGCGTGTGTACATATACGCGTCTTCTGTTCTGCTCATTTGTGTGTATATGCACATTCATTAAGGTTAACCTGCATATACCTCTCTCTTGACCTGTTGCACTATGATCTATCATCTGAGTGAGTTTCCACGAAGGAAAACACATGTTCATACCTCTGAGTGAGTTGCCATCAAAGACAACGCCTATATCATAATGCCAACACGCAAGATCTGAAAAGGTTAGTTCGTACAGTGATCGGGGCACGGATTTGATTGGGAGTTAATGGGGCCCGATGGGAACTAATTTCGGATTAGGAAAATTAATAACATCGGGGGTGATGTGATTGGGCGAGGATAGATTATTAATTAACCAAAGATTGGTTAATTAATATCCATTATTTGGTGGCAGTTCTAGGTTATTAATTAATCGCAAATCGATTAATTAATCCCTTATTTTAATTGTTTCATTATTAAGGTTTATGTTTCAAACCTCGGGGACGAGATTATTAACATATGGGGTTTTTAATAAAATATGCGGGAAAGGGATGATTTTTGGGATTTAATACATAAATAAAATCAACTGTTAATATGAGATGAAAAATAAAAGTGCGCTATGTATAATGCATTTAACATTAATTTCTTTTCATATTAAAACATTATAACTTAGGTTAAAGGGATTTTGTGGAGTAATTACTTTCCCTGAGCAAATAGTCAATTTATTTAGCGAAAAGGGGTTTTTAGAGGAAGTGAGTAAATGATGAAGGGGTGAATGTTGATGAGGGGTTTTTAGCACCTTTGACCTTATAAGTTATTGGACTGAGGGTCCGGTCCCTTCAGAAGTCAGAGAAATTCTCTAAGCCCCTTTAATTTAAGGTTTTCAGAACTTTTGTTAGCAGGAAATTAGTTACCATGAGGGGTAAAATGAATGAGGAAGTTAATCATGTAACCTTGTAAATGTGTCTTTGTCATCCATGCTTTGCCAAAGTAATGATGAAAGCAAATGATTTTTAGCTTTTAACTTAAACATTCATCATACATAATTCTGCAACCAATCATCTACTTACCCACCCACACATCCTACCATTTTTACTTCTTTTATTAGGGTGCACTTAAACTGGCAAACCCTTATCAAACTTTTCTTTTCTTTTACAATGGAAATCTATCTAAGTCTAACCTTATTACATCCAAGGGCTCATATTAAACAGTTGAGCTCATTTTATTCACTCTACCTAATCTAATTATCTGCCAAGGTTAAATAGTTTGGTCAGATTTTATTCTCTATTTCTAAGCATAAAATTGAAAACATGGAATAACCAAGATTAAATTGTTTGATTACCATGGACTGTGGCATGAATAACAAGTTGCACACAATCTTTTATTTTTCACCAAAGTAAATAGTAGTGGCATTTGGACTTGCACGCTTTCATGGTCTTTTTCTTTTTCTTGGGGTTCATTTTTCATCTTTTTGACATTTTATTTTTATTCTTTTTATCATTTGATTTTCTTTTAGGATATACTGTCTTTACATTTTTAAATTTTTTTTGAATTTTTGAATATGGAAAACATTTGCAGAAAGAAAAGGTATGTACATATTACAGAGATAAACTAAGTCAATCATAAATTATGACACCTATTGGTATAGGAACGTAAGAGAGTCCTCATAGAAATGAAGTCTGTATGCTGAAATCTTATTGGTTGAATGTCATGATTAATTTTGTTCTCCAAGTTGCAATTTATGCTTAACGATTGATTTGGAATGTAAGTCTATTAATTGAATATAAAAGTCCTCATCATGGATCCAGTAGAGCATATAGAGAATTTGTAGTATTGTGCTTAGGGGGTATGTGACATTTAAGATGAAATTTATATTTCAGATTTAAATAATGAAAATTAAAATACTAATACTTCGAAATTATTTAATGAGGAACTAAAATTTAATTCCTTAAAAGAGAAAATCACTCACACTATTTATCATAGATATTTTCAATTAAAAAGATAATAATCCACACTCCGATATGTTCAACCTAATAAACGATATTTTATATTTCTGAATTTAGGCTTATGTGATCCATAACTTGTATGCTAAGAAATCTTTTGGTGATAATCACATAAGAAAAATTGCTATCAATGTGTTTGGAGTTATCTAGTGTGGTACAACTCTAGATTGTGGATACAATTTTCTCTTATGTGATTATCACCAAAACATTTCTTAGCATACAATATGTTTTATTGTTTTTAAATAGACAATTTTAATTATGAATTCTTATAGATATTATGATCAATACATTTAAATAGTTAAGATCAATATTTATTGTACTAATTGTATATGTTGTAGTTATGTCGTCATTTTTATTTGTTTAAAATTTTATTTATAAATAGCATAATCTAATTAATAGATGAAATGATCTATTTACAATAGACTATTTAGATGAAATGGTAAGTATTATGAAAAAAATAATTTCTTCTATTAATTAAATTGCCATGTCCTTTTAACCTCAGGTGTAATCATCCTTTTTCATATAATTACCATCTGAAAAAACTTAGTCATCAAATTATTGCCCTTGACTTAGGATTTGATTTAATGCCCCTTAGCTTTCCATCTACACTATGGTGGTCAGTCATAACAATGGTATCATTTGTTTGTGTTGATTAAAAATTATGACAATATGGGCCTTATTGTGGATCTTAAATTACAATTGTGACATCATTTATTTGTGTTGATTTGAAATTAGTTAAATTTAGAATTTGCTTATTGCAATTGATAATAGTTGTGGCACAGATAAATCGTGTAAATAATGAGAATAAAAAATTGATTTTTTTGTTCTAGAGCTTGGTAGTAAATATAAATACTTGTATAAGCATATCAAGTGTGTTGATGAAACAAAAGTTTATTATATCATTTTTTTGAGAGCTAATTTCATATTGAAATTATTGTTAGTCTTTATGAATCTAAAAAATACTCATTTTTTAAAATCTTAGATATTTAATCTAGATTTTAAATGAAAAAGTTATATTGAATATATTTATTGGGGAAGTAATACGAATAGTTGGAATTCATTCTAATAATATCATCCATTTTAAATTAAAATATTAGATATTTAATCTAGATTTTAAATGAAAAAGTGTATTGAGTATATTTATTAGTGGAGTAATAGGAATGGTTGGAATTCGTTCTAATAATATCATCCATTTAAATTTAAACTTGTAAATCCTCTTTTGTATGATTTGGAGATTATTAAACTTAAACTTAAATGTGATTTTTTCATTTAACAATAGCACTAAATATTAAATATTTGATAGAAAAAACAATTTTACTTATTATTCAACGTTGTCCCATTAAAAAGGTGAAAATTCCTCCAATATTGGACACTTCACACAGGTTCTTCAAACATTTAATATGATTTCAAAATCCAAAAGTCCACAGCTGCAAATGGTTGTACTTTCTAGTTAATCATCTTAGATACATTTTAATTTTGGATGTACCAAGTCTCAAAAGGAACCAAATAGCTTGAGGTGAAAACATTATTTAGAGTGATAGATGAGCTAATATGGATGAAAGCTAGTTTAATTATAATTATTAATTTTTTCTTTATTTTTATTTTCAAATTTTATGTAATTTTACTGAGTCAAAATGTTTTAATTAATAATTATAATTATAATTATTATTATTATTATTATTATTTTGTTTAGTAATTAAGTAATTTGACCAAGTAAAAATATTTACATAACATAACAAGATATCAAAGGACGTGACAATATCTGTTAGGTGGGGGACACCTCTTCACACATAATTTTTTCTAATTAAAAGAAGAATTGTATTTTGTTGATAGTATACTAATGATAACTTGAAAAACTACTATGTAATTTCCCAACAAGGTTACTTTCTAGGTTGTAGCTAATGACATGAAGGAAAAATAAAGAAGAAAGCCAAAATTATGAAAACAAATAATGCCAATTCGAATTCCTTTTAGTAGTTAATACATACATATGATTAATATTATAAACAAGTTTCAATCTTATGTCAATAATTCTAACAAAATATATAATAAAAAAATATATCAAGGAATCTTAATTATGTTACAATTTTTGTTATAATTCATGTTATAAATTGAATAATATATTTTGGTAACCCTTATCCAAAATATAGAAAAAAAATCTATAATAAGTATAATAGGTTGGTTATAAACCCATTCATGGTAAATACTACTAAATTAATTTTGATTAAAGTTGATGCTTTGATCCATAGAATGAAAATAGCATTCAATTTTACTTTGTTAAAATGAACTTCCATTTCATGAATGATCGAGTGAATCAAACCAACTTCTCCTTTACAAATGCTTGAGTGAATTCAATGACCCAAGTGATGACCCCAGTGTTAGCAGAGTGAATGAATTCCACAAGTGATTTTGTTAAGATTAAATGTATTTTGTATACTTATACATTTATTCTCTTTTTTTTTCTTCTAGATGTTGTTTTCACAGATTTTTCTTTTGTAAGGACACATGCCAACTGTTTTTTTAAATATAGACATAATCACACATTTCCCTCATACTAGGCTATGGAATGTGCCTCTCTCTACAGAATAATCTTTGTTTTCAAATTTCTTTCACATTTAATACTAACGAATATTTTATGATCAAATTTTCTTTCTTTCGGTAAGTTTTATTTTCCTTTGAATAACAAATGTTTGCATAAAATATGGCTAAAAGATTGTCTTTGGCTTTTCACCATGGAAACAAAACCAAAGACAATAAAGCGTAGAGCCAAAAACTAACAAAATTAACTTAGTGTCCAAGACTAGCAAAGACCCAAAATAGTTGCCACCCCACCAAGGGGGAAACCAACAACAAGAGACTAAATGAGAATCCTTATTAAACCACAATGTTTATGACAAAAAGAAAATTAAAATAAACTTAGACTCAAAGAGATACATATTCATAGCCTTGAGGGCCACCTAGAATAGGGATGACTAAAATGAGAATGTAAGAAACCTAAGCATCGTGATCAAAATATGTACGCAGGATGATATGCTATTCCTCAACCTCGCATGGCAGAGGATTTAGGGAGCTAGGAAGAGAATCCATCTCAACCCTTGCTATCCTTCCTTCCATATTAAGAATAAGGTCTCTAAGATAATCTAGCATGTGTAGGATATTGGCCTAGGAATTTCTCCTATCAACCATAATTTTTCCTCGCAAATGCTTGACATGACAATAGGCCAACAATATGTGGATAGTTATTTTGGAAGCCTTGTGAATTGTTAGTCAGGAACCCAATATGCAATGGCATCCATGACATATCATAGCCAATGATATCCATTTCATAACAAATTTCTTCTTCAATGAGACAAGTTTCTTGCTAAATTTTTTGGGGCATGCATGCATGGAATTTGTGAGATGAAAAATATCCTTGTAAGCGTGCGCAAGATCCCCTAAAAGAAACCACAACTATTATTTCCATGTTGAAAACAAGATTTCTAATGCATCATGGCAGGAAGAGGTAACAACATATTACATCGACCGGGATTGAGATGGGAGGGGAGCTACATGAGACCACCATGAAAGGGAGAGGTCATGATAATTTTCTAGCCAAGATACACTACCATTGTAGTCAACAACAATCTTTCTCCAACAAAAATATTGGACGACAGAGGGGGGGAACTCAAAAATGTGGATGGGAGAATCCATCTCAAACATGGATAGTCTACCTTCCATGTCAAGCATAAGATCTCAAAACTAATGTAGCATGTGTGGGAGATTGACCTAGGAATGTCTCCTATCAACTATAGGTTTTCCTAGTAGTATCTTGACATGCTAATATAAGTCAACATTATGCAAATAGTGATTCTATCAACCTCGTGAATTACCTTCCAGGAACTTGAGATTCAATGGTAGTTGTGATGTTTGAATTGAGAATGACCTACCCTTCAGAACAAATTTGTTCTTCCATGAGCTACATTTCCTCCTTATTCTCTAGGGCATGCTTCTATGGAAGCTATGAGCTGAATACTCTCCTTGTAAGTGTGCCCAACATCCCCTACAAGCAACCACGACTCTTATTTCCATGTTTTCAATGAGCTCTCTAACTCATCATGGTAGTCAAAGGTAGCAAGATGTTACGTGTATCAGGACTGATATGGGAGGGGAGTTGCATGAATTGACCTTGAAAGAGAGAGGCGATAATAATTTGTGAGTCAAGATACACTAGCATCATACTCGTGACCAAACTCTATCCAATGAAAAAATACGACGACAGAGGGGAGAAACTCAACAATGTGAATGGGAGGAAACCCACCCAGGCAACTAGGCAAGAGTCTAGGAGCATGGTGAGCGAGGACAAGAGTAGGAGGAGACAATGGAGGAGGAAACAAAACTCAGCCCACCACCCACATCTAAAGAATACACGGGAGTGCTCATTGTTTCCATGGAACTGTATACAACACATTTTGTAAGGGGACCCAACCTCCTACCTCGGGAGGCAATGTCTCATAAACGTACCTTGACCAGATGGCATCCACAATGAATGATTGTGAAAAAACATTTCGAATCCAAGCCCCATTAAATTCACCACATGACACCCCATCAAGATATTTGATGAGCAATCTTATTTCAAATAAATAAAAAACTTAAATTTGAAGAATGTAATTTGTATATTTTATTTTTCTAAAAATAAATTTATTTTGTTTTCCATGTTTTAAAAACAAAATTTAGAAAATAAAAAATAACAATATTTTCAATAATTATACCATTCAATTTCAACCAACATAACTACGACACTAATCACTAGTTATTTAGATATACCTCTTATGTATTGAATGTGGGTAAATTAAATCTTTTTTTAATCTAAATCTTTATCTTACCATCCTAAGATATTGACATTTTTTTTCTTTCCCACTGCATAAACTTATAAAATTCTAAATATTAACTAATTTATATTTTAAATATTAATTACCTTCCCTCCCTAAATCCATATTTACATTTTTGCACTTAATACAACAATAAATTTAACATACACATTAATGACATATGTAATTAAAATTTTTAAGGTCTGTTTTATATAAGAATGTGATAGTGTCACCGTTACGGACCTATTCCATTTGGGATCTTGTGGATCTGCAGTTTATTTTGAGCGATTTTGTTTTTGGTAATATGTAAATGTTTGGTGATGAACTTCAACTTTAAATATCCTTTTTAATGGGCAAGGAGAGTTAATTGGACCTCCTATATATGTCATTCCAAAACATTACACATTGAATTTCCTCCGGAGGATAGTTTTATCCTGTCTCCCAGATATACTATTATCCATATGGACTTTGCGAATCCGTCCTTCCTTTGTTTTCATCATTTTGCAGCGAGTGGGTCATTTCAAGTTTAATGCCATTTAAAAAACTCATAATAGCTGATTTCAAGACTAAAAACTGTAGCACGAGGCCATCTATGTTCAATTGCAGCACAAATTTCGGCTGACCTGCAGCGAAATTAACCAAAGCAGTTGCCAAAAAATAAGAAAGATACATTCAACTCATTAAGGAAAAATGGAGTGAAATTAACCAAAGCGGTTGCCAGAAAATAAGAAAGATACATTAAACTCATTAAGAAAAAATAAGAAACATACATTCAACTCATTAAGAATATAGATTAGATGTTAATTGAATATAGATTAGATGTTAATTTTTAATTAAGTCTGGAAATTTATTTTACAGTCTAGTATAATGTGTAGGGATGTTCACTCATGAAAAAAAATCTATAAAATCATATTTTTTAATTATATTTACCAAAATAAAAAATCTAAAAAAAATAATTATACAAAATATTTAAATAATTTCTGCTAATAAAAAAAATTGCAATGGAATAAACTGAATCCCTCTCAAACTCAGATTAAATCCATATTTAAATCCACTCATATTAAAACCATATTTAAAATAAATCTATCCGGGTTATCTCATGATTTTTAACATAAACTTGTTCCCCTTAATCTTCTTCTCCTTTTCTTTGATTGTATCAAGTTTCGGTCTCCAGCGTTGGCCTCTGCACTTAATCAACTGAGTATACTCTTTCTGTAATTCAGGGGTATTGCAAAACCGACCCGGCTCATAGACTGCAGAAATACCGCCCACTGAATGGCCGCCTTCATCAGCGTTAAGCCTTCTGTCTTCCATAAGCTTTGAAATAAACTCAGGGCAGACTCGGATCCGAAGGCCTCCACCAACATCACTTTTCTGTATCTCAAACGGCTGGCAGAAAACAGAAGCACGTTCGATACTGCGAAGCGAAGCTGAGCGGTGAGCGGTGGAAGTAGGTGAAGCTTTTGTGGGTGGGGGTGTCCATATTAAGGAAGCCAGCGATAGGAGAGATAGGGGAGAGTGAAATAAGTGTTGGGGTAGAAGGAAGTACTTGTTGCCCAACTTCAATTCGTCGTATGGAGAAAGATTGGCCGTCTTCTGCCCGATGTATAATGAATCAGAGTGACAGACTAAACATTGAGGGTATTCTTCAATAATCTGTGAGGCGCAGAGGGGTTTATGAAAGATTTGAACTGTGCCATCTGAACAAACTAGCTGGATGGTTTTCTCTTTGTCCTTCGTGCTCGTGCCCACCGAAGAGCAGGACGCCAAATTGCCCATCTTTTTTCCTTTTCCTTATTATCAAGAACCAGAGTAAAGAATTGATATAGCAACAAGGAACGCTAAATAATCTGGAGAACAGAAAAGAGACCCGGATTGCATATATAAGATTAAAAGTTGAGCAGTCAAGCAGCCCTCATCCTTTGACAACGCCCGATCTGTCTTTCGCGCTGTCAGAACTTTATCTGGTCCAATTTCTTCGGGAAGAGCGAGAACGTGGGATTGACTTTTACGTAGAAGAGTTCTTTTCATTGAATTTTGAACGCAAAATTGCACTCAAATGGGTATCACGCACAATTTTATTATAAAGTTGCCCCCAGTTTTGATCACAGTTAAAACAAGGCGCGGCCGGCGTGGAATGGTCATGGATGGAGAAAGCATGCGATTATTGATTTGAATGTCTTTTCAAAGAAGTTGATGGCTGTTCAAGGGTTGGCATTGACAAAATTCAAACTAATTATCATATAGAGATTAGGCCACAATTGGTTTGTTATAAATCTAATCCATCTTAATAAAACATTATGAATATAATTAATTGTGTATCATTGTGCAACAATAATGTGTGATGAAGCTCCAAGGGTTAGCTTAGTTGGTCAAAATTAGTGGTTTGTCATTAGGAAGTCACAAGGTTCATTCTCCCAGAAGCCTTTGGGGTTATGCTTAGCTAGTGGGGCGCGGGGCTAGATTCCGTTCAGGGTGATCAACGGCTTAGCTAGTGGGCGGCTGGGCTGAGGCTTAGCTAGTGAGCCACGGGGCTAAATTCCCTTTAGATCGATTAACAGCTTAGCTAGTGCCACCGGTTAACCAAAATGTCCGTGAACCATAGCCTTACAAAACAAAAAAACAATGTGCGATGGATGAGGAAAGTGGACCCTCGTTGAGTATATGACTCAAAATACTTGTGGGGATTTTACCGGGTCTTGCTTTGGAAAAGTATGTAACAAAGTTACTCTTGAGCTTTGGAATTATAATGTGAGGGGAGCAAGTTGGCTTATTAGATTATAAAATCCCACACGTAAGCAAGCACGTGGAAGCAAGACTTAGGAGACCATGATTTTATTTTGATCCCGTGACTTCAATAATTGAGATTACTTTTCAAATTAATTTTAATATGTTACAAAATATTAAAATTCAATTATATAGCTTTAAAAGAGGTGTTATTGTGAGCTATCGGTTAATTATTTGATTTCATATTATTGGCTATTTGAAATTAATTTGCATTTACACATGTAAATTTCTTTTAATATAGGATAGATTTGGAGTTTTTATATAATTCTATGCTGAATACATGAGGAAAGGGATGTATTTTTATATTATTTTATGTGGAATATATGACGAAATGTATATATTTATATATTATAAAAATGTTTAAACTAGGTTTTTTTATGTTTTTTTAGAAATTTTTAATTCTATTAAGTGCAAGAGTTGATTTTGTTGATTTTAGCGGGATAATATGTAAAATGATATAAGTGAAGTTTTTATTTATTTAAGTAAAAGAGATATTAGTGGTCTTCAATATGTAAAAGGAAGACATTGAGGTGGATTTTGATCCACCTATGTATATGTCTGTTACAAAATTATAAACATAGTCTTTACATAGTGTAATTACATTCAACCACTACTTCATGATGTGCTCATGTCTTAAGGGATAGAATTTTGTAGAATTGAACCTTGCTAAAGAGTGAAAAATTCCCAATTTTCCAACCACTAAATCCATCCAAATTACACTGCCTTCAATTGCTTGATATATAAATTTGATATTTAGATATGTATTTAAACTTAATATTGAAATATTTTATTTAGAACTTACATCAAAATACTTTTTATTATTAATATTTTTTAAAATACCATGTTTCAATTGGTAGTAATTCGACTTCCTCTTCATATCATCAAAATACTTTTTATTCTTAATATTTTTTAAAATACCATGTGTCAATTGGTGGTAGTACTTCGACTTCCTCTTCATATCAAGAAGTAGAAAGTACGTACCATCAGAAGACTATTTTTTTACTTTCTATTACTTTATTGCTCTTTATATATGTAAAATTGAAACATCTTTTTGGCTATAGATATTTTTTTAAATGTTGTCAGCTGCATATTAAACATCTAAAGAATTACACATCTCCTTCATACTCTAGCTATAAAAAAATCTTTGAAGATAACTAAACATATCATGATTATTTTATTTATTAGAAATGACATAGTTATTTAGCTATTATAAAAATGTATATATTTATCTATTATAAAAATGTTTAAACTAATTTTTTTTGGGGAGAAATTTTTAATTCTATTAAGTCCAGGAGTTGATTTTGTTGATTTTAATGGGACAATACGTGAAATGATATAGGGTGAAGCTTTTATCTATTTAAGTAAAAGAGATATTAGTGGTCTTCAATATATAAAAGGAGGACAATGAGGTGGATTTTGATACATCTATGTATATGTATGTCACAAAGTTATAAACATAGTCTTTATATAGTGTATTATACATTCAACCACTACTTCATGATGTGCTCATGTCTTAAGGGATAGACCCTTGTAGAATTGAACCTTGCTAAAGAGTGAAAAAATCCCAACTTTTCAACCACTAAATCCATCTCAATTAAACTGATTTCAAATGCTTGATATATAAAGTTGATATTTAGATATGTATTTAAAGTTAATATTGAAATATTTTATTTACAACTTACATCAAAATGCTTTTTATTATTAATATTTTTTAAAATACCATGTTTCAATTGGTAGTAATTCGACTTCCTCTTTATATCATTAAAATACTTTTTATTATTAATATTTTTTAAAATACCATGTTTCAATTGGCAGTAATTTGACTTCCTCTTTATATGAATTAGTAGAAAGTACGTATCATCGAAATACTATTTTTTTTACTTTCTATTACTTTATTTCTCTTTGTATATGTAAAATTGAAACGTGTTTTTGGCTATAAATATTTTTTTAAATGTTGTCAACCCCATTTTAAACATCTAAAGAATTACACATCTCCCTCATACTCTAGCTATAAAAAAATCTTTAAACATAACTAAACATATCATGATTATTTTATTTATTAGGAACAACATAGTTATTTGGCTACATTCATATGTGAATATTTCTAAAGAATGATGAGTGTGGTTGGTTATTTCTATTTGATCATGTACCTTTATTTAGTTTAATAGACAAAAGTTTCTCTCCAAAAAAGAGTTGTGAGCTACCTCTACTTACTAAATAATTCACAAATACATGTTCTATTTCCAAAATATTTTAAAATTTACAATTGAAATAAGGATAATTCCTAAAAAAAATTAATTTACACTAAAAAAATATTATTAAAAAAATGATTTACAAATATCAGCGGAGATCCATTTGAATTTTGGATGCATTATGCATCAATAAATTTAATATACATATATGTTGTCTTAGAACTAATTAAGAAATAATATAATTGATAGGAGAAATAATCTAATTAGAAATTTTGTAGGTTTCGAAGAGTACGTTATCATTTTTTTAGGAGTTAATTGTTGTCTAAATTTTCCTATCAATTGTAATGGATTGTCGAGTAATATATCATCAAAGGATTGCTTTTTAGATTGATTGGTTTCTAGCTATGTTTTCTTTGATTTGCATTGTCGAGTAATATATCATCAAAGGATTATTTTTTAGATTGATTGGTTTCTAGTTATGTTTTCTTTGATTTGATATTAGATCTGGAGGTGAGAAAGGCACAAGAAGAGAGACAACATGACAACGATTGTGAGGAGAGCGATAATGTGAATTGAGCGTTGTGTAATATTTTAAGTTGGTTCATCTAGATGATGTTGGGAAGTGGTGTTCGATATTGGTGTGCTCATTATACATCGAGTTGGATTGAGAAATTATTTATTTTTGGAGTGATCCATAAAGTAATATTTTGGTTGGGAAAGACATATGTGTGACTGTATGGAGAGGTGAGCCATGAATCTGTTGGAGAATCTAATTCCAATCACCTATTAAGTATCAAAATTGTCCATCCAAATGTTGCAGTTCAGTTTCCGTTAGTCTAATTTCTCTCTAGTCATTTATCACTGATGTTTTTAATGTAATCTTATTTAATTGATTTGTAATATTGAGGATAGCAACTCTCTACTCCACAATTTTCAAAAATTTGCATGGTATCAGAGCACCAGGTTGCATAAGTCTCCATAGAGAGCATCGCTTCAAATTTTTTTGGGCTAACAAAGAAGAAGCAAGGGTCATGAGAGGCCAAGGAGAAAGTGTGAATTCATTTTCTATGAAGGTCACCATAAGCCATTTTATTAAAAATGTACATTTGAGACAATTATCTCTCTCTCTCTCTCTCTCTCTCTCTATATATATATATATATATGTGTGTGTGTGGGGGGGGGGGGGGGGGGGGGGGGGGAGGTGAGAGGGCGGGGGCACATGTTCTATGCATTGAAATTTGTGTTTATTTGATGTTTTACAATGCTAAGTTGAATTTGAAACTTTGAAATGAGCCCTTTGACATGTTGTATTTTTAAGGTGTTTTAAAGACATGTAATTTAGGAAGATTCCTAGGGATACATGTAGTTTATGGTCCCAAACAAATTGCAAAAAAGTTCATTCCTTATGACACACTTCTCCAAGTGTATACCAAATACTAAAATCACTTTATTGAAAGAATTTATGTAATATAAATATGTTTTTTTATCTTTAAGTATATATTAAATCACTTAATAAATTAAAACCCTTGTCATATCAAATCAACATGAGTGATAAATCTTGGAAATTACCTAATCATGAATATAACGCAAGAAGAAAAATGAAATTTACAATCACACAAATTTGGATCAGAACTTGTATCATCACCACCATACTAGTGGGTGTGACATTCATGATGGGATAATTCATTGATGATTTTTATTTTTTAAGGATCAATTGAATTTATTCTAGGCAATTTTTTTTTTAATTCTATACTCTGAATCTTGTTACTATAGTAGGGTGGCATAATAAATATGTTTGGGGTGTGGGGAAGGATGACATACGCGTGTCTACTTATGTCATCCAGAATGAGATTTCTAGGATTGAATTGTAAAGTATTATATTTTAACTGTGTAATTTATTGTTTAAAAAAAATTAAGAGTGTTGCCTGAAGAAGAGAAAATTGGAATATGCTCCACAGTTTGGTTTTGAATTCGACATTTCAATTCCATACTAGGACCCATCATCAGGATAATATGTTTGAGAGAATAAGGAGAAGGGAATAAGTATAAATTAAAAGAAGGAAAAGAGGAAAAAAAAAGTTGACAAAGAATAAAAAAACCCCTAACAAGCTTAAAACATCTTATCCTGATGATGAGCCCTGGTATGGACTTGAAATGATGACTTCAAAAGAAAATTATTGGCTTTGTAGTTTTAAGCTTGTTAGGGTTGTTTTTTAATTTGTAGGATTTTAGTTTTTTCCTCTTTTCCTTCTTTTTATTTATACTTCTACCCTTCGCCTTCTTCTCTCAATCATCTTGACCTGATGATGGGTCCTAGTATGGAATTAAATCCAATTTCAAAATAAAATTGGTGGCTTCTTAGTTTTAAGATTGTTAGGGTTTTTTTTTTTTTTTTTTTCGACTATTATTCTTTTCCTCTTTTCCTTATTTTTATTCATACTTCTTCCCTTTTCCTTTTTCTCTCAAACTTATTTTGCTGATGATGGGTCCTCATATGGACTTGAAACATCAACATCAACATAATATCGTTGGATTTTTAGTTTTAAGCTTGTTAGGTTTTTTTTCTTTGTCCGATTTTATTTTTTCCCTCTTTTCCTTATTTATATTTATACTTCTTACCTTTGTCTTATTTTGTCAAACATATTTTCCTAATGATGGGTGCTAGTATATATTTGGAACATCAACTTCAAAATCAAACTTTTGGCTTCTTAGTTTTAAGCTTGTTAGGGTTTGTTTTTTCTTTGTTTGATTTTATTTTTTTCATCTTATCCTTATTTTTATTTTTGTATCTTACCTTCACCACCTTTCTCAAAAATATTATCCTAATGACAGGTCCTGGTATGGACTTGAAACATCGACTTCAAAAATCAAATTGTTGGTTTCTTAGTTTTAAGTCTTTTAGGTTTTGTTTTTTTTGTCAGTATTTTTCCCCTATTTTCTTTCTTTCCATTTATACTTCTTCCCCTCACCTTCTTTTCTCAAACATATTGTCCTGATGGTGGTTCTTGGTATGGACCTGAAACATCGACTTCAAAATCGAATTGTTGGCTTCTTAGTTTTAAGCTTGTTAGGGTTTCTTTTTTCTTTGTTACTTTTTATTTTCCTCTTTTCTTTCTTTTTATTCATACTCCTTCCATTTTCCTTCTTCTCTCAAACATGTTTTCTTGATGATGTGTCCTGGTATGGACTTGGAACATCGACATGAAAATCAAATTGTTGCCTTCTTAATTTTACGCTTATTAGCATTTGTTTGTTCTTTGTCGACCTTTTTTCCTCTTTTCATACTTTTTATTTATAATTCTTCCATTCACCTTCTCCTCTCAAACATCTTGTCCCAGTCCAATAATATGTTTGACAAGGAAGAGTTATAGGTCTCTGCTCTTTACTCAAAATAGCTCCAATTGCTGCTCCACTAGCATCAATCTCAACTTGGAAAGTTTTATCAATGTTTGGCAAAGGCTAGAATAGTTTTCTCCACGATCTTCTTTTTCAACATCTTGAAGTTTCGATTTTTTGCCTTTGTCCGCTTAAATGGATGGTTATTTTCCTTTATTATTTGAACTATCGATGCACAAATCTGACTGAAACATTTTATAAACTTCCTGTAAAAACTTGCAAGACCATGAAAACTCCTTACCTCGAATATGCTTCTTGGAGTTGGCCAATCCACAATTGCTTGGATATTTCTGGGTCCATCTTGAAACCTTCCTTTGAGACTACAAATCTTAGCTAAACAAGCTCCTTCTACATAAAACTGCACTTCTTTAGATTTATCAGCAATTTCTCCTTCTACAAAGTGTTTAAAACTAGTTTAAGATGCTCCAAATTTCTTCCTTACTCTGATTGAAAATTAGAATGTCATCAAGATAAAATGTCACGAATTTTCTAGCATACTCCTTTAACACCTTGTTCATCAATCTCATAAATGTACTTGGTGCATTAGTGAGCCCAAAAAGCATCACTAACAACTCATACAACCCATTGTTGGTCTTAAATGTAGTCTTCCTTTCATCTCCCTCTCTAATCCTTATTTGATGATATCCACTCTTCAGATCTATTTTGGAAAAATACTTTCACTGACTCAAACAATCCATCAAATCATCCATACATGGTAAGGGAAATCTATACCTAACAGTAATCTTGTTTATTGCTCTGGAGTCTGTACACATGCATCATTCACCAGTTTTCTTCGGATTGAGTACTATTGGTACTGCGCATGGACTTAATCTTTCTTTGATCATTCCTTTATCCAACAATTCCTGTAGAGGTCTCTCGACCTCTTCATTTTCTTTTGGAGTCATTCTGTATTCTTCTTTGTTCCACAAACTTGCACCAGGTATCAAATCGATATGGTGGCTGATACTTCTGATTGGCGACAATCCACTTGGCAAGTCACCAACACTAATATTAGCATAATCGTCTAAGAGACCTTTAAGCAAATTGTCTACATTCATAGAATTTAGAATTACCTTGGGTTTTCCCACAATATAAAAACACATTTCTTTCTCCTTCTTAACTTCTTGCAACAACTCATTTCCACTGGTTAACAAAACATTATCTCCAGCTATTCCATTGTCTGCTTCGTCCTTAAAAGGAACAATGTGTGCATATTCATGTCCTTCTCTAAGGTATATTTATTCCTCTTGCCATCATGCATGGCCTTTCTATCAAACTACCACAGTCTTCCCAACAATATATGGCACATTTCCATGGGCATCACATCACACAATATAAAATATTTATATGTCCCAATCTGTATCTCCACTCTGCACTGTTCTATCACTAAGAGTTGATGTCCTTTTTGAAGCCACAGAACTTTGTAAGGAGTAGGATGCACTATCTTGGTTAATCCCAATTCCTTAGCCATCTCTATGGAAACAAGATTTTATGTGCTCCCACTGTCAATCACAACCTTGCAGCATTTCCCTTTACACTTGCACGCAGTCCTGAATAAACTCTTCCTCTGTGCTGGTTCATTTGCTTCTTTCTCTACCTTAAGCAACACTCTCTTCAATAATAAATATTCTCATGTCTCAAGTGGCTCTTCTTTGACTGTGACCTTTGGGTTTTCTTCCTTTGTCTCTGCTATATTCACATTCCTATCTGTTGTTGTTTTGTTGTGAGGAAAATTCCATTATCCATGTCCTAGTTCTCCACATACATAATAGCAAATTTCTCTTCCTCGGCCTCTACCTCTAGGCACAAATCATCCTCTACTGAAGTCTCCTCTCTATGATGCTCTGGTACTTGAGCTTCCTACTTCATTCTGTGAATGTTGAAAACTTGGTTTGGTAGTTCCTCTACCTCTTGCTGGAATTTTACCTCTATTCCTATGATTTTCCTTCCTCAACATCTTCTCCTCTCCCTTCAAAGCTTCTTGATAGGCATCTTCGATTGTATTCAAACTCGACAAAATGATTTCATCCTGTATCTCATATCTCAATCCATTGATGTATCTGGCTACCTTTTCCATATTATCTTCAGCTTTTCCAGCTCTTATGCTTAGTCTAAAAACTACTATGTGTACTCCTTAACAACCATTCCTTTCTACCTCAAGTTTTCTAACTATCTGAAAATATTCAACTGATAATCCTTTGACATAAATTTTCTTTCTCAATTTTCCCCCCATTCTATCCCACTGCTCAATCTTGGGCTTTCCTTTCCTTTCTTTGGATGTTTGTAACTCATTCCACCAAATGGTTACATGTCCCTTCAATCTGGTAGCTGCAAATTTCACTTTCTTCTTATCTTCGACCTCCTCACAGTTGAAGTATTTATCTAATGAACCGATCCAATCCATCAGATCTTCCACATTAATATTTCCTTCATAAAAAGGTACTTCTACCTTTGGCCTCCCACATAGTTTTTCCATTATGTTGAAAACTTTAGCTACTTCGCTTTGTTCCTATTCTTCTTCCTCAGAAGATTCTATGGCAGCGCTGACATCCCCTTCATCAGGTGTTCTCCTCTAAGAAGTTTCCATTGTCTCCATCCTTGTATGAAGATGTCGAATCTCATCCAGCAAAACTGCATTGGCTATAGCCCTTCCTCGATCTATAGAAGCTCCTCTCCTAGGTGGCATATTTGTTGCAATTCCTAAGAACATAACTCACTTTCTAGGCTCTGATACCAAATGATGTAGAACCAGTTTGGAAGACCACTACAGCCTACAAAAGTCTATTCACTAACACCTAAAATGAAGCACATACAAACCATAACTAGATTTAAGCTATAGGTAGTTCATGGGGAGGACGATCCGCATGAAAGAAGTCAATTTTGAGGACTCTCTGGCCTGAGGAAATTCGATTCACAGGTCCCTGACAAACACATAGTGTTTTACACAAAAACGAAACAATTTTGGCAAAAGGCAGTGCCAAGAGGGGAAGCACAATGTTAACTGACAAAATGTAGTGCTAGAAATGAAAAAAAATGCAGGATCGAGCTTAGAAATACTATTTAACCAAATTTCTTCTGCATTTTCTTTTACTGGGTTTCCTTGGTTGTCGAATTATTGATCCGATGGTAACCTTCATGATTTGATTGCCAATCCTGTAGATCATGCCTCATTAATTTCATGGTTGTGTAGATGATTAGCTGCTACGTCTTGTGATTGAGCCAGATTTTGATCCTGTGTGTATGATTTAGGGAAGGTAAGGGATATACAATCGAAGATTCATGGTGACAAAATGTCTGACTATTATCAATAGCCCAACAACTACTCTATGATAAAACTCAACAGAAAGCCTCTGATACCCCAAAAAAATAGAGTTTTATTGATGAAAGTGTGTCTTCTCCCATATGGCCCTCGATGGCTTTATTTTTTCTCTCCCTATTCTATCTCTCTATCTCTCCTCACTTGAGATTATAATCATAAAACCATATCACTAACTAAGAACCCCCTTCCACAAATGAAGGAGATTACTATTTTTAAAAACCAGATCCTATCCTAGCTTAATGATCTAATCTACTCGGCTTGATCTCCTTGCAGGGAGGATCAACTCGCCATTTATTCCTATTTAGTTTAGAAATCAAAACAAACTGACTTCTCACAATTAAAGCTTAATAAAAATATTAATAATCAATTTTTTTTCACGCCTTGTTAGCCACAACATGTGAACACACAATCACATTGTTGGCTAAATCTGGATGCTCCTCCATCACTCTCCCTCTCTCTCACTCCTCTCTCCCTCCCTCTCTATCACGCCTCCATCCCTCACTCAATGTTTTATTCACAATGACACCTCCCCCCCCTCCTCCCCTATATCTCTCTCTCTCTCTACCCTTAAATTTGTCTCTATCTCTCCCTCCTTCCCTCCCTCTCTCTCACTCCCTCCCCTCTAGCACTATTTCTATCTCACCCCTATCTTTCTCTCTCTCTCTCTCTCTCATTCCCTATTCATTCTTCTCTCTCTCTCTCTCTCTCTCTCTCTCTCTCTCTCTCTCTCCCTCTCCCTCTCATTGTCTCTCTCTCTATCTCTCCTTACCTCTCACTCTCTTTATCCCTCCTCCTCCCCCTTCATCTATTTTTATATCCCTGTCTCCCTCACTCAATTCATTCTTCATAACAACACCACTTCAACTATCTCTCTCTCTCTTTATTGTCTATATCTATCTCTATCTCCCTCCCATTATCCTTATATATATCTCTCTTCCTCACTCCCTTCCCTCCTCTGATTGCTTTCCCCCCATGTCATATCTCTATCTCTCACTCTTCCTCTCTCTCTTCCTTCTCCACTCTCTCCCTCTCACTCTATTTCTCTTCCCCTTACTTTCAAGCTTGATGCCATAGGATGAGTGAAATTACTGGCTGACATAGATGACTCCTCCATGGCTCAATTAACTGACGGTGTACGGTTTTGGATGCGGCACTATCAATATCTTTAATCTCTTCATGACCTCAACTAAGGTCAAAATTTTTTAGATCCCACTATCAACATTGAAATGTAGTGGGGTTCCCTTTACCCACATATATGAATAGAAGAGGTGCTCCCCTCTATATCCTATAACTCTTTTGGTTGGGAATTTGTGCTAGCGATGGGAGGACTAGTTTTCGCATCAATGATTTGTTTTCCTTTATTTTTTTTCTGAATTAAAATCTAAGCCATATTCTACTTTTCCTTTTAGCCTAAGTAGCAAATGGGTGTTGTGAGAGACATTCATCATTTTTGTGATAATGGATTTTGTGTAGCTCACACCACCTTCTACTGTAATTCAATTTCTCATTACTAATCCTTGCTTTTCACTTGGGTTGGCTATATCAAGGTTGGATCCAAGGAAAATTTTAAGTATGTAAAGTTATCTTGAAGTTTAAAAAGATTGACCAATATCACTAGTCCCTAATATGCAAACTATAAAATGTCTGTTGATGTATTTGTAAAATTATTCAAATTTATAATAATGTTATATATACTATATATATAATATTGGCAATTTTCAAGGTAAAATAATTTTATATTGTAAAATTTGGGCAAATCATTTTTATAAAAAATGGAAATTGACGAATCTTTTTTTTTTGGAAAAATCATGGAAAATTAGCCCAACTATGAATATTAGCCCCTAAAATTTTCCATGGAACTTGGATCTCCCTTCTTTATCCCTTTCTCTGCAAGTTATGACCACAATTTCTAATATTATATCATGTTATACATGCAATCCAAACTCTCACTTATTTTCTTGCTTCAATTTCTGCTAAATTTTTATATCAGATCGACAATCGACTCTCAATAAGGAGATGTCCAGGAAATCTATCTTCATTTTGATATACTTATGTTGGCCACTATGAAATTTCAAAACTAGTTGTCTCTAGAGGTCTGTAATGCCCATATTTGATCACAAGGTATCGAAATTGTCAATGCACTTTGACGTCATATGGTTTCTCTCATGTAATAGAGCTCTTCCTCTTGTGTACTGGTCATCACAAATCACTACAGGGTAGAATTTTTCCTTCAGGACATCAACAAAACTGACCCAAGTGGGTCCTGTAATGAATATCACATACATTACTTTGATGTGTCTCTCGTAGTAACCTTCTCACCAGTATTTGACATGGGGAAGGGATATTAATATTGTGAAGGAAATATTGTCATTTAAAAAATAGATAGAGAGAGGAAAAACCTTTTAATAAATTTAACAATTTCTCCAAAGAACCTGCTACTATTTTTCCTTTATATAAGGGAATATAAAATTTACCTTGTAAGTTGAATGGTACCATATCTTGAGAATTATCGCTTGTTGAAGGTGCCACAATTATTATTGGTAGTTGTTGAATGATCTAGTTAAAATTGACCATCATTTGATCCCAATATTAGATGGTTACTTCCTCGGGAAACAACTTGATAGGATATCATACTTTGTCATATCATTTTTCTTCCACCACTAGATTTTTCATGAGCTTTGTAAGAGTAATCATTTCGCAATGAAACTACCTTGAGACCTAACTTTGTGTACCCTTACAACATCGGGGACATGCACTGAGAAACAATAAGGAGCAGATTACTTTGATACCATTGATATAGGTTATACCGGGAATGAAACGAAATGTGGGGAAAAAATGGAAAAAAGATTGAGAAATATAGAAAGAGCATAAAAATATAAAGAAAACCCAACTTCTACTGATAAATAAAATGACATAATCTTGTAGAACACAAATTGACCAAACTGGTGGTAAATATCTATGAAAGGAGAGAGATGGAAACTACAAATTTGAAAATTATGTTAGAAAATGTGAAAAGAATAACCTTTTCGGATAACTAAAAAAACCCTATAGGTCAAAAACCATAACCTTGGAATATGAAGTGTTAAATTGTTTTTGGGCCTCGAGGTGGCTAGCTGGTACATAAACTTCCCAAGGGCACAATATTTTCATACAATGTCTATTTGGGGCACACAATAGTAATTTGGAAAGAACTATCTAAGGGTTGTAATTTTTTGCTAAGCTAATACATTCCATGGAAAGCCTTAGCCCCTTGAATTGCTAAAAACCATTTTTTGTGGTATTAGAAGAGCTTTAAAAGTTTGGGATCCAAAAAAGCATAAAAAAAATGACTAAGAAGATAGAAAACTAGTGAGTGAATGGTTGAATTTGGTGGCCACCAATAAACACCTATATCATTGGGCCTTGCATGAACAAAATTGGCCCAAGTTGGTTTGACATTGAATATTTCATACTCATTTTCATTATGTATCTCCCAGTAAGCTTCCCACCAATATTTTCCATGAGGAAGGGCTTTTACAAATGTAAGGTTTGTCTTCTCATTTTCAGAAGATATTTTGATATAGTAATAGTTGTATAATAGATCTAACCATTTTTCAAACGCATATACAACTATTTGGACTTCAAATAAGAGGGTATGAAGCTTAACCTATACCTTGAAGGGTGTCACACCTCCAAAATTGCAGATTGTCGAAGGTGTCTTGGTTACTGTTGGCAGTGACCAAAGGGTATGGGAAAATTTTCCATCATCCCATTCCTTTGTTGGACAAGTACTTTCTCGAGTAATAAATTGATAAGATCTCTTTCTCTGTCATCTTGCTTTTCTTCTTCCATGGTAGGTTACTTGGATTTGTGAGAGAAATTTTTACAAGTGAAACTAGCTTGATACCCAACACTCTATACCCTAAACTTGTGAGGGACAAGCATTAAGAAATAAGGATAAACTTTCTTTGATACAATTCAAGAAAGAAACGAAACCATCCCAACAACAATACATCCAAACAAAGGGTAATCCATTTGAATATAAAAGATAAATATGAGGATTGTGACTCAAATAATACCAAGACAAAAAGAATAAACAAGTAAAAGAAGATTGAATAACCGTCAACAAATAAGAGAAAAAACTATGAGGCGTGACTTGACCATATTGTAATGTGAATCATACTTCGTATTTGTAACAATTTTATGCACATTCATTTAAGAGAAAGTTCAATTACCTAGTATCTCCATAGGATGCAGTATGAGAATTATATGTGCCTAAGTAAATGTTGATGTAAGACTTGATAAGGAGTACACTTGTAATTTGGTGTAAGGGATGGCTTTTGATCAGAAAAAACCACTTGATGGTTTATGTTCATCCAAAACCACTTATCATGCCAAAGGAAGATTCATGGTGAAGTAAAAACCACTTAATGTGATGTATTACTTGTGGTAAACAAAAACCACTTGAGAGTATGATGGTATAAGATAATCCAACAAAAATTAGAGAGTGGTTATGGGTTCGCTAAAGAAAACCTAGTATGTGGTTATGGTAATAAAAAGAAATCCCACGATGATGATGTAGGGGGAGTGAAATTGTTTGTGATTAAAGATATGTTGTTGAATCGTGCATGAGAAAAAGTTTCCTAGAAAAGCAATGGATACAATGACTAGTGATCCATGTATTCAAGTGGATGGTAACTTTTTTATATTGAATTCGACAGAAACAATGTGAATGTGGCAAGTTGGACCAAACATCGACTTCATAACAATGGGGTGCTTCAATTCATACTAAAGCATGTTCTACAAATGAGAAGATGCCAATGAATACCTTAGTGGATGAATATTAAGAAATTCGCCATTAATGGGGGCTTGTTGAAGTATATAACTCCCACTTATCTTAGTTGTGATAGCAAGTGTGGTTATTATTATTGGTCATGATTAGGTAAAGTTGGCCTCTATGTAGAATCTGTTTCTTAGATTTTAAAAGTTCGCTAGATCTAATTGAAGTTGAAAGATATTCTCTAATTCGATGCTTCATAGGTTTGTGTGAGATTGAGATATTTTATCAATTTAATGATTACATGATCAAGATACTTTGGATCCCTTAAAAAACATATTGTTGTATTTACATATGCATCTCAAATCATTTTTACATGCATACTAAAATGTCATATGCATCTCAAATCATTTTTACATGCATACTAAAATGTCCACTCTTTTGGTTTTTCACTAAAATACATGTTTTATATAATTTATTGATTATCTACTTTGTATAATATTAATTTTTCTCTCCATATTAGGAATTATGGAACAACATTGAACATAAGTTTTAAAATAGAATAAAAAAAAAAATTATTCATAAATTTGAAACGAAGAAAATGATATATTTTTTGGACAAATGATGCACTAAAGAATCAGAAAAGTTTTATTCATAAAACTGAAACGAGGAAATTGATATATAGTTTTTTGACAAATGATGCACTAAGGAATCAACTAGCGTGAACTCGGCTACATAAGATGAAAGAGATGAGGGAGTGGAAAATGTAACTAAAGAAAATCTTGAGGAAGGAGCCATATTTTTGGATTTTGTACCCATGATAAAGAAATTTAGTTTCATCCACGGTTTTTATAATGTTTAGTTTAACCAGGATTTTCGAAATACCTTATGAAGGTCAGTAGCTTAAATAAAAATAGACTCAGAGAGCTAAAGATCTTCATAGCTAAATAGAAAGGGATCTGAATTAAGTATATAGCTTAAGGATTTACATTATCCTTGACTCAGGGTCGATTACTCTTGAGGACTTACTTAAGGCGATCTTACACCTCCATCAAGGATTAAAAACCCTTTATCAAAACTTTATTTACCCACTTATCAAAAGTTTCATAACTTCATATAACGCTTAAAACTACCTTAATAAGACGTATGAAAAACGCTGCCTTTTACTTTTCTTTACCAAAAACACTATTAACAACCTCTCATATTCAACCTATTCAGTATATAGATGCACATATAAAATATTATCTTTTACAAAATATTATAATAAATATTAATCTTTTTGTTATTTAAAAATGATTAAATATAAAAAATACATAATTTTAATATATAAATAATAAAATGAAAAATTATAGCAAGTTGAATATATTAAATACTTAATTTATTAATTAAAAATATTAAAATGTAAATAAATAAGTTATTGTGTTTAGAAGCATTTTACACTTTATGATGAGAGATGTTAGATAATATTACATTTAAAAATAATAAAATAATACTTACATGAATAAATTAAAAATTAGTAGTAACAAAAAAATGTTAAAGTCCAACATAAATAGAATATTTTATTTTTATGTTAATTTTATACCAACTTTATATAAAAATGTAAAGTAACTGAAATTTAAAAAGATAAAATAAATTACTTTTTAGTAATAAGGATATATGCTACTATGGGAGTGTCAGAAAATAATATCACTGATATTACATTATGTCTAATTTATTCTATGTTCAAATTACAAGTATGGTTTAGAGAAAAATATATTAATAAAACTAATATTTTACTATCATCTTTAAATCAAATATAAGTTTATAAATTAACTACTTCAATATATATTGTGTAAAATAATTTAAAAGAGAAAGAATTTGTATTCCATTAATAAATTCTTTCTAATTCACATATGAGAAAGAGATTTTGAATTATTTCAATGTCTAATATGGATTTGATATGTAACATTTAAAAATATATTAATAATAAAAATAATTATATATACATGAAAAAATATTAATAACAAAATTATTTCTATATATTTCTATATATAGTGAACATTTCAAATGTATTAGTAATAAAAATATTTTAATGTATGTATTCTTATGGTATGAGAGGGCATGCATTAACATGTTAATATGAAGAATGTGAGTCAAATTAATTTTTTAATGTCAACTATGTATATATTATATAAAAAAAATAAGAGAAAAGAACTATAGTTAGAACATTTTATTAGTGTGTTGCCCAAAACCAACATAAACTCATTTTAGCTCAAGAACTACGAACCAAATCTTTTGATTATAAACTTTTCCTCAATTTTTCCACTCAAAAAAAATTACATATTGAAAATTTTACTCTTCTAAATACCCAATAAATCTATATTAAAATGAATCTAAAAATTTTAAAATAAAATTCATAACAAAATAACTTCTACTTACATATACAGATTTAGATTTAAATTGGAAAAATGATCTCCATAAAGTATATCTTCAAAATACTAAATAACATCTTAAACGCTTTAGTTCATATATTTAATATGTTGTTCTCATTTGTTAAATTAATATTACTAAAATCTTTCCCTTATCTGTTTTACCAAAATACCCAAAATACCCAATGGCATCTTAAATACTGCAATCATATATTTAATATGTTGTTCTCATTTGTTAAATTAATATTACTAAAATCTTTCCCTTATCTGTTTTACCAAAATACCCAATGGCATCTTAAATACTGCAATCATATATTTATAGTCAAACATGTGCACATAGTGAGATGACTAATTCAGTTTTTCGAAAAAAAATATGATGTCCAATTACATTCTTCTGTCTTAGTAAATTATACGACTTTCTATCTTCTTCATATATAGAACTTGAGGAATTCAAATCCCACGTGCAGGAATTTCGTAATGAATGAAAACTGGAAATCACTAGAGATAATGCCCATTAACCTCTCATTGACTTTGTATTATATTTTACGACTTTGGAATAAAGACATGTTTATATTTTATAGATATTTTTTTGAAAAATATTGATTTTTTTAATTCATAATTTAAAAATAAATTAATTCCTTCAATTTGAAGGTAACTATGATCAGCTTTATGTTATTCACTTTTAAATTTAATAAATGGTGTTGATCGCTAAGCATGAAAACCAGGAGCAACGACATTTTAAGATATGCGAGTGTTAATTGATTTGCCTCATAAAAATGAATTACATGATATTTGCTGGCTCCATTTCCGGTCAATTTTGATATCAGATTGGTAATTGGCTCTCAATAAGGAGATGTCCAGCAAATCTATTTTCATTTGGATGTACTTATGTAGTTCACTATGAAACTTCAAAACTAGGTGTTACTAGAGTTCTTTAATACCTATGTTTGAGAACAAGTTATTGAAATTGTCAATGCACTTTGACGTCATATGGCTTCTCTCATGTAATAGAGTTCTTCTGATGTATTGGTCATCACAACTCTCTACAGGGTAGAATTCCTCCTTCAGGGTATCAAGAAAACTCACCTAAGTGGGTCCTGTAATGAATATAAAATACTTTACTTTGATGTGTTTCTCTTAATAACCTTGTCATGAATATTTGACATGGGAATGGGATATTAATATTGTGACGGAAATATTCTCACTCTAAAAAACAAATAGACAAAAGAAAAACCTTCTAAAAAATTTATCAATTTCTCCAAAGCACCCGCTTCTATTTGGCCTTTGAATAAAGGAATATAAAATTTATCTTGTAAGTTGAATGGTGTCATATCTTGAGAATTATCGCTTGTTGAAGGTGCCACAATCATTATTGGTAATTGTTGAAGGATCTAGGTAAAATTGTCCATCATCTCATCCAAATATTTGATGATTACTTTTTCGAGAAACAATAAGGAGCATATTACATTGATACCATTGATATAGGTTATACCAGGAATGAAATGAAAGGTGGGGAAAAAAAGGAAAAAATATTGATAAATATAGAAAGAGCATAATAATATAAGGAAAACCCAACTTCTATTCATAAATAAAATGGCAGAATATTGTAGAACAGAAACTAGCCAAAACGGTGGTAAATATCTATGAAAAGAGAGAGATGGAAACTATACAAATTTGAAAACTATGTTAAAAAATGCAAAAAGAAGAACCTTTTAGGATAACTAAAAATAAACCATAAGTCAAAAACCATAACCTTAGAATATGAAGTGCTAAAAAAATTTTGGTCCTCGAGGTGGTTAGTTGGTACATCAACTTCCCGTGGGCACAATATTTACATACAATGTCTATTTGAGGCACACAATAGAATTTTGGAAAGAACTATCTAAGGATTGTAATTTTTTTCTAGGATAGTAAATTCCATGGAAAGCCTTAGCCCCTTGAATTGCTAAAAACCATTAGGTGTGGTCTCAAAAGAGCTTTGAAAGTTTGAGACCCAAAAAAACATATTAAAAAAACGGCTAAGAAGATAGAAAACTATTGAGCAAATGGTTGAAGTTGTTGGCCACTAATATACACCTATATCAGTGGGCCTTGCACGAACAAAATTGGCCCAAGTTCATTTGACATTGAATATTGCATACTCATTTTCATTATGTATCTCCCAATAACCTTCCTACCAATATTTGGCATGAGGAAGGGCCTTTAGGAATGTGAGGTTTATCTTCTCATTATCGAAAGATATTTGGATATAGTAATAGCCCTATGATAAATCTAACCATTTTCCCAAATCATCTACATGATAAGAAGTCTGGAGAATTCCATTGATTCAAATGTTGTGATCTGTTTCTTAATTCATTCAATGAAGGTTACATTTATACTTCAAAACAATAACTGAAAACATATATAACTAGAAATACCTAATTTATAACTAAATCCCTAACTATACAGAAATCCCGAAGGATTACAACATTTCACCCCTTAAGTTGAAGGGACATCTGACATATGAAGTAAAGATCTAAATTTTTCGAACTTTTCATGTCCCAATGCTTTAGTAAAGATATCTGTAATTTGTTTTGATGTTGGACAATGTGTCAGATGAATTATTTTGGCCCCTACATGATGTTGAATCAAATGCTACTTGGTGTTGATATGTTTGGTTTGATCATGACTCTTTGGATTCTTGGCCAATTGAATTGCAAAAGAGTTGTCAACAAATAAAGGAGTTGAAGATTTTTGTTTCTCCTGAAAATCTTCAAGTATTTTCCAAAGCCAAATGATTTCCTTAGTGGCTTGAGTTGTTGCAACATATTCGGCTTCGGTGGTAGAATCAACAGGAACAAATTGCTTGCGTGATCTCCAACTGATGGTTTTTGATCCAAGATTCATCAAATAGCCAGAAGTAGAGACTCCATTCTCTTTATCTCCATCAAAATTAGAATCTGAATAACCAACAAGATTGAAGTCTAAAACTTTGGTATATTTGATGTTGTAAGTTTGGGTTCCATTTAATATTTCAATACTCTTTTTCTTGCTACCCAATGCCCCTCACAAGGATGATGCATAAATATGGTAAGTATTCCTACAACAAATGTTATATCAATACAAGTAATAGATAAATAAATCAAACTTACAACAAGTTTCCTATACTTTGCTAGATCTTCAAATGATTTTCCTTCTTCAGAAGTAAGTTTCAAATTCTGCTCCATTGGTGTAGCAACAGTATTATAATCCATCATACTATATCTGTTCAATAACTTACCAACATACTTCTTCTGAGAAATGAAAATATGTTTTAGTTTTTGATCAACTTCAATTCCAAGATAATAATGAAGTAAACCTAGATCTGTCATATCAAAAACCTTTTTAAATTCCTTCTTAATAGATGATATATATTCATAATTTTTTCCTGTGTTCATCAAATCATCAACATATACAACTAGATATACAACTGATACTCCAACTTTCTTAATGAAAAGAGTTGCATCATCTAGGTCAAAATGTTTATAATTTAACTTTAGAAGATGTTGAGTTAGTTTCTCATAGCATGCTTGTGGCACTTGTTTCAAGCCATACAAAGACTTCATTAGTTTGCAAACCTTTTGTTCTTTCCCTTTAATGGAAAAACCTTATGGATGAAACATGTAAACATCTTCTTTCAAATCTCCATTTAAAAAAGAAGTTTTGACATCCATATGATGAATTTTCCATTCTTTTTGAGTTGCAATAGCAAACAAAGATCTAATAGTGCCCCATTTCACTGTAGGAGCAAATGTCTTTGTATAGTCAATACCATCTTTCTGTGCATATCCCTTCACTACAAGTCTTGCCTTGTGTTTGTCTGGTGAACCATCGGCTTTATACTTAGTTTTATAAATCCATTTGCAACCAATAGGTTGGATGCCAACGGGGGGATCCACCAGCCTCCATGTGCAATTTTTATGAGAGCATCATATTCCTTTTGCGTTGCATCTTTCCACTGATCATAACTAGTAGCTTCTTCAAAACAAGTAGGTTCACAATCCACAGAAAAGTTAAATTCACAATGAGAATAGTTACCCGAGGAACTTCTAGTATTAAACTCATCACAATGAGAATAGTTACCTGAGGAACTTCCAATCTTAAGCTCATCATATTTCTTCGGAAATGTTCGAATACGAGATGATCTTCACAAAGGTTGTGTAGGAAGTTGCTCATCTTCTTCATTTGTCTCAGTTCTTTCCATTTCTGTCCCTGTCAACTCTATTGCCATTTCTGTTCATGTCATGTCTGTAGAAACACTCGCATCAACCAATTTCTCATCAATAGTAGAATTATCATCTCTTAGAGAAGGAAACTCCATAGACTGATCTAATATAGTATCCCCCCTTCAGGATGTGGAAGTATATTATCTGATTCATAATAAAACTCTTGAGGCACAAACTTTTCTGTCTGATTGAGCTGTCTATCAATAGTGAGGTAATCTTTATTAGATTCAAGAAAATTTACATCTCTTGACAAAATAAATTTCTTGTTCTCTTCATGATATAATTGGTATGCCTTAGAAGTCATAGAATACCCTAAAAAAATACATTTTCTACTCCTTTCACTCAACTTAGTCCTCTGCTGTATAGGAATCAAAGCATAACATTGAGAACCGAAAGCTCTGAAATGTTTAATAGCAGGAAGACGATTATACCACATTTCATATGGATTTTTGTTATTAATGACAAAGGATGGGTACCGATTTATAATATATGCTGCGCAGAGCGCTGCTTCTCCTCAAAAAATCAATTTTACATTCTTAAAAAACATCATTGACCTTACCATATTAAGCAATGTTATGTTCATTCATTCTGCAACACCATTTTGTTGTGGATTATATGGTATTGTGGTCTGGTGTTTGATGCCATTCTCTTGCAAATATTTTTCAAAGACATGTGAAGTATATTCTCCTCCATTATCAGTTCTTATAGTACCAATATTTAGTTGAGCTTCATTTGTAATCAAGATATGAAATTTTCTAAACACATCAAAAACTTGTGATTTTTCCTTAATCAGATAAACCCAACACATCCTCGAATAATCATAAATAAAAGCCAGTATGCATTTATTGCCATTCACAGTTGGTACAAGCATAGGTCCACACATATCAGAGTGTATGAGACTTAATTTTCTTGTAGCTCGAGAAGTAGAATTCTGAAAAGATTGTTTGTGATGCTTGCCCAATATACAAGCATTACATGGGGTCAATTTTCTGGGAATTGTTGGAAGTCCTTTAATCCCCTGTTGTCTCATAATTATAATACTTTCATAATTAATATGACCAAAGCGTGCATGCCACAATAAACAAGATGACAAAGTATCACTTTGCTGAACCAAATAATTTGTGTTCAATATAATAGAGGACACACCTTTCAATTTCAACAATCTATCTTCTTCTACACCAGTCATTACTGTTTTATTGTCGGCTGCTCTCTGAATTTCCACTTTACCATCACATATGTGAATGGAATGTCCTTGTTGTCTTATTTGTACGATAGATAATCAATTTCTTTAGAACTGAGGAATGTAAAGAACATCATTCAAAGTATAATTGGAAAGTACAAGAATTTTTAACTGAATAGAGCCAACCCCCTATGGTTTGATTTGAGACTTATCAGCAAATACACTACATCAATATTATCACCAAATTGTCAAAAAAATCTCTTGTAAAGGTCATATGACAAGTGGCACCTATGTCTAAAATCCAACTATCATGCCATGAAGAAAAAGAGGTACTAAATATATCTTCCATATGAAAATTACAATGAGCAACAACATAATGTGCATTCTCAGAAGATTGTCCTTTTTCTGGAATTAGATGATCTTTCCTTTCAAGAATTTGTTCTCTTCTTTCATTAATTTTCTCCCAGGGAATTCTACAATTTGCAGTTGTATGTCCAATTTTACCACATCTAAAGCATTTTACAATTGTTTTATTAGGAAAAATTCTTTGTTTATCATTCTGCTATCTATCTTCTTGAATATCCCCCCCCTTTGCCTTTATAATTCTTCCAACCTCGACCTCTATTACCCTTAGTATTTCTTTCAAGTTCTCTTTTAGGTTTTTGGTCTTTTTGAGCAAGACATAGGGTTTCAGTATTAGAATTATGTGATGCTTCTTTCTTGCCAAATGCCTTCACTCTTTCTACCATTTTCCCTACTAATTTATTAAAATCTAAATCTTTTAACTACCCACTAGCTTGGAGAGATTCCAAGTAGTGTGAATAACTAGGGTAAAGAAATTTTATAAAGGCAATGACTTGCAGATCAACTTTAACTCTAGTAGATTCAATTTCATGATTGATGGCTTTAATTTCAGAAGCAAGTTTTAGAGGATCATTATCTTTCATTTCCAAATTAAATAACTTCAACAATAACTGAATTATCTCCAATTCAGAATGTGAATCATAAAGTTCTTTTAGTTTTGTTATGGCATCGTATGATGTTCTATTCTGAGCAATGTATCTACTTATCTCTTCTAAGACTGAAGTGGAAATTAAGGCACATGCCTTTTTATCCTCAGTTTGCTAGACTGCTAATTGTTTCTCCTCGTCAGGATGATCTGGTGAATTCCCTTCTTTTCCTTCATAGATTCCATCCCACAAATCATTAAAAATAAGTGTATTTTTAACCTTCCTGAACCATTCCTGGTAATTTTCCTTTCCGGACAGAACAATCCCAATTAAAGATACCAAGGAGTTCATCTTTTTTTTCTAGATAATGACCGAATTCTTAAAAAAGCTGTTATGATTACAGAAACAAAATTCTTTTAAAAAAAATCTATTTCAATCATTACAGAATAAATTTCCCTTAAAAAGAAAAAATATGTATTAACTTACAAAAAAAAAACTAATAACAACCCATTGGTTGTATATTAAAAAAAAGCCAGAGTAGAGTCTCCACCAAGCACACATCTATCAATGTTGTTGACTCCACCAATGTTGTTGCACACACTACCAGGCCACGCCTCTACCAACGCTGCTGACAGTAAAGTATTCTAGTCAGCATGCAATCTTCTTCACTGGTTTACAACAATGGAGGATCTAGGTGTTATGGTTCAACAGAGTTTGATCCAGGCTCTGATACCATTGAGAGAATTGCATTGATTCAAATGTTGTGATCTGTTTCTTAATTCATTCAAGGAAGGTTAAATTTATACTTGAAAATAATAACTGAAAACAGTTATAACTAGAAATACATAATTTATAACTAAATCCCTAAAATAAATCCCTAACTATATAAAAATCCTGAAGGATTACAACACTAAAACTATTTGGACTTCAAATAAGGGGGTATCGAGCTATGTTGTACCTTGAAGGGTATCACACCTCCAAAATTGCAACTTGTTGAAGGTGTCTTGGTTACTGTTCGCAGTGACCAAAGGATATGGGAAAACTTTCCATCATCTCATTCCTTTTTTGCACAATTACTTTATCAAGTAACAAATTGATAAGATCTCCTACTCTGTCATCTTTCTTTTCTTCTGCCATGGTAGGTTACTCGGATTTGCGAGAGAAATTTTTCCAAGTGAAATTAGCTTGATACCCAACTCTCTATACTCTCAACTTGTGAGGGACAAGCATTGAGAAACAAGGATAAAATTTCTTTGATTTTGTGCAAGAATGAAATGAAGCAATCCCAACAACAATACATCCAAACAAAGGATAATCCATATGAAAATTTCATATATAAAATATTATTTTTTACAAAATATTCATATATAAAATACTATTTTTTACGAAATATTAATGTTTATGTTATTTAAAAATGACTAAATATAAAAAATACATATTTTTAATTTATAAATAATAAAAAGAAAAATTATACAAGTTGAATATAATAAATATTTAATTTATTAATTAAAATATTAAAATTAAACAAATAAATTATTGTGTTTAGAAGTATTTTACAGTTTACGATGGGAGATGTCACATAACAATACGTTAAAAATAATAAAATAATATTTATATGAATCAATAAAAAATTAATGAATTAAAAAATAATAGTAACAACAAAAGTCAATGTCCATCATAAATAAAATATTTCATTTTCACATTAATTTTACATCAACTTTATATAAAAAGGTAAAGTAATTGAAATCAAAAAAGGAAAAAAGGCAAAAAAATATCACCTTTTAACAAGAGAGATAGATGCTACTATGAGAGTGTCAAAATAATATTGTTGATATTACATTATGTGTAATTTATTTTATGTTGAAATTACAAGTATGGTTTAGAGAAAAATATATTAATAAAAATAATATTTTACTATCATCTCTTAGAAAATATTTCAATATTCATCTTAAATACATAAATAATAAATCAAATATGAGTTTATAAATTAACTATTTCAATATATATGTTGAGTAAAATAATTTAACACCAAACATATATAGAGAGAAAAAGAGTAAAATAAATTGTATTCCATTAATAAATTCTTTCTAATTCATACATGGGGAGATTTTGAATTATTTCAATGTCTAATATGGATTTGATATGTAACATTTAAAAATATATTAATAATAAAAATAATTATATAAAAAATATTAATAACAAAAGTAATTCTATATATTTTTATATATAGTGAACATTTCAAATATTTTAGTAATAAAAATAATTCAATGTATGTGTCCTTATGCTATGAAAGGGCATGTATCAACATTTTAATGTGAAGAATGTGAGTTTTAAATTAATTTTTTAATGTCAATTATTTATACATTATATAAAAAAATGAGAAAAAAAACCATATTTAAAACATTTTATTAGTGTGTTTCCCAAAACCAACATAAATTCATTTTAGTTCAAGAGATACGAACCAAATCTTTTGATTATCAACTTTTCCTCAAATTTTCCACTCAAAAAAAATTACAAATTGAAAATTTTAATCTTCTAAATACCCAATAAATCCATATTAAAATAAATCTAAAAATTTTAAAATAAAATTCATAACAAAATAAATTCCTACTTACATATACACATTTAAATGGTCAAAATGATCTCAAAAAGAATATGTTCAAAATACTAAATAACATCTTAAACACTTTAATTCATATTTTTAATATGTTGTTCTCATTTGTTAAATTAATATTACTAAAATCTGTCCCTTATCTTGTTTACCAAAATATCCATTAGCATTTTAAATACTTCAATCATATATTTATAGTCAACCATGTGCACATAGGGAGATGACTAATTCAGCTTTTCGAAGAAAAATATGATGGCTAATTACATTCCTCTGTCTTAGTAAATTATACGACTTTCTACCCTCTTCATATATAGAACTTGAGGGATTCAAATACCACGTGTATGGATTTCGTAATCAATGAAAATTGGAAATAACTAGAGATAATGCCCATTAACCTCCCATTGACTTTGTATTATTTTTTACGACTTTGAGACAAAGGCATATTTATATTTTATAGATACTTTTTGAAAATTATTATTTTTATTTAATTCATAATTTAAAAATAAATTAATTACTTAAATTTGAAGGTAACTATGATCAGCTTTATGTTATTCACTTTTAAATTTAATAAATGGTGTCGATCGCTAAGCATGAAAACCACGAGCAACGACATTTTAAGATATGCGAGTGATAATTGATTTGCCTCATAAGAATGAATTACATGATAAGTGTGGCGTTTTTTTTTTAATTATATTAATTATTCATATGTATAATTATTCGATTTTTAAATATTATAATCCTAAAGAATTAGGTGGTTAATATATTTAGAGATGAAGACACATGATCCCTTGGTAGTTTAAGAAAGAGATGACAACCATTACTATAAGCTTAATTGGTAGAAGAAGTTGAAGTATTGTATTAAGTGGTGGTTTAAGGTTGATCACTTACTTTAGAACTAGGTTTTAAGGTTTATTTAGTGTGACAACATTTTTAAATTTAGCTGAAAGTTATGTTTTCTATTTAATAGTAGAGTTCGCAAATTATAGTAATATAAATAAATAAATGATTACTTTTAAAAGTTAGGTTTTCTATTTAATATAAGTGTTGGGAAATTATATGAATATAAATAAATAAATGATTATGTAGAAAGATGTTTTATAGCTTAGTAGAAAGATGTTTTATAGTTTAGTATGAGAGAAATTATGTCACATATTTAAAAATATATGATAAATTAAAAAATAGTAATAATAAAAAAATATAAAAAAATATTTTATTTTTCATTTTAAATAAGTTTACTTTTTAGGAGGAAAAAGGTATGTTCTTTTACTATTTAATATTGAATCAACCCAAAGTAATGTTATTGATATTGCATGAGGTGCAATTCATTCTATGTTTAGTTACATATAATATTTAGAAGGAAAAAAAAATTGTATTAAAAAAATATTTTATTGTTAATCCGAAGTAAATATTTCAATATTCATCTTAAATTTATGAATCAGATATAATCAAATATTTCAAAGTGTAGGTTGAGTAAAATATTTTAACATCAAACATATATAATTAAAAAAAGAATTTGAGAACTTTTGTTCCAGTAGTAGAGATTTCTAATTCAAGGTATGAAAAATATTTCTAATTCTTTCCATGTTTAGTATGGATTTCGTATGTAATATTTTAAAATATATTAATAATATTAATAATTAATAACAAAAAATATATTTATATATATAGAGAGCATTTGAAAATATATTCTTAATAAAAATAATTCCTTATAGCACATAACAGAGAGTACTTATTAACATTTTAATGTGGAGAATGCGAGCCATAGATAAAATATCTCAATGTCAATTATTTATGTATTATATAAAACAAATGAAAAAAAATATAGTTAAAATATTGTATTAGTGTGTTGCTCGAAACAAGCACAGGAGGTCCATTTTAACTAAGTATCTCTGTGTTGGATTTTCACACTCACCTTGTTGGGAATCGATCACATGGACTAATGTGGACCACTCTGGGACCACTTAAAAACGTAATGATAATGGTTTGGAAGTTTACTAATGCCTACAAGTTTTGGTGTAATGGAAAATCTAACATGGTATGAGAGCCTTGCCCACGGTCCACTCCCTCATTTGTGTTTGAGAGAGGGTGTTGGATTTTCACACTCACCTAGTTGGGAATTGATTACGTGGCAGTTAGTCCACCCTCTGATTTGTGTTTGAGAGAGGGTGTTGGATTTTCACACTCACCTAGTTGAGAATTGATTACGTGGCAGTTAGTCCACCCTAAGATGGGATCCACCCGAGAACCACCTAAAAAGATAGTGATAATAGTTTGGAAATTTACTAATGCCCGCGGATTTTAGTGTAATAGAAAACGCTATTAAAAACTTAGAGTAATCCGTGTAAATATTTCTTTAAACTTTTTCTTGGAAAAAAAAATTATATTTTGAAAAATTTATTTACTTAAATCTAAAATTATAATAATTCTAAAAATTACCAACCACAACACGAAACATTTTTCAACTTATATGCAGAACCTTCTATTCAAATTTAAATTCACATTCACATAAGATCAGATGTCATATAAATTAACTTAAACAATGGAAAAGAATTCGTTATTTGATGAGAAGAATGCTAAAACCATTTGCAAATCTGTGAGAAGGCTAATTCAGTTTTCGACAAAATATGGTGCCCTATACATTGTTCTACGTCTTTGTAAGTTACAAGACACTCTATCTTCTTCACATCTAGAAGGGATTCAAATCCCAGATGTATGAATCCGTAATAAATGAAATTTGGAAATAACCAGAGATAATGTCCTTTAGCCACCTTTGCATTGATTTTGTATTATCTGTTACGACTTTGAGATAATTACATATTTATATTTTAGGGATATTATTTTTTTTTTAAATTAAGTGCTTTTTGTTTTATTCATAATTTAATAATAAATTAATTACTCAAATCTGAAAGATCCATTTGTTAATAATAAGTATGATCATCTTTATTTTATTCACACTCAACTCTAGTAAATATTGTCAATCATTAACCTTCAAAGCCACGAGAAACGACTTTGTAAGATGTGTGAGTGTTCATTGATTTGCCTATTTAGAATCCCTGCGACTGCAGCTGAATTACATGATAAGTGTGGCTTCAATTTTTCTAATTAAGGTATATTATTCATGTATGTCATTATTGAATTTATTTATTTTATGAGTTTTTATGTTTAACATTATTCTACTTAATTTAAAAGGGTTTTTCTGAGTTAAAGGAGAGTGAGGAAGACACATAATTTAAAAGGGTTTTTGTGAGTTAAAGGAGAGTGAGGAAGACACATAATTTTTTAGGAGTTTGAGAAGAGAGATGAGGATAATTAGTGATAGTTTAGTATGCTCTTCAAATCTTGAGGTTTTAAGGAAAACTACAAAGAAAATGGGTAGTTGAAGCTGGAATATTTTATTAAATGGTGGTTTAAGGGTGACCACCAACTCTGTAACTGCACTCTAAGGCTCAATGAATCCCATAACATTTCTAAATTTAGCTTGAAGTTGATGTTTTATGTTTACTGAAGGTTCTCACAAATGGTGATTTGAAGATAATATCAAACTAATAGTGGTTTGAAAATGATCACAAACTATTGGAACATGGCTCTAAGGGTTAACTCTCCATGTGGCGTTTAATAATTTAGTTAAAGTTGATGTATTATGCTAACGATAAGTGCTCACAAATAAAAATTTAAAGATGTTTGTAAAGGGATGTCTAGTAGAAGTTGTATATCTTCTACTAAATTGTGGTTTCAAGAGTACTACAAACATAATCACTTATGGTTGTAACTTTAGTTACAACTTTGACTTTGCCTCAAGCATAATCTTTCAATTCTAACTATGGCTCAATTGTTAGGCCAAGTATTACACATTGAGTGGAAGATTGACCCTAGTTAACTTCGGGCAGGCTATTATGTCATCTATCATTGACTTCCTCATATGATCATTGGGTCTATCCAATATGAAAAAACATGCTCAAAATGTAACATTGTTAAATTTCATGCAAGTTGGGCCACTATCCATCATAGATTTGAGCACTTATCATAAATTTTCCCAGAAGATGCATATTGTTTAAAAAATTTGGTGTTTGTAGTTTTTTCCCCATGGTTTAGCCCCTTTACTAATACTAATCATGAAATGGTCATAACTTATCACGCGAGAGGAGTTTTCTAACGTATGATATACAATTGGAAATGTTTCAAAAAGGAATATCTAATCATACCATCCGTAGATTCATTAGGACATCGTAACTTCGAAAAAAAATCAAGAAAATTCAAACCTCTTTGAATTCAATTGATGAGGGCACATGTAACAGCTCAAGGTTAAAAATCCACGTAATAAATTTAATAAAAGAAAAATAATAACCAAGGTCATGATACATGTATTCCATGTTGAATGTCAGGAAAAAACATAGTGACGGGTATCACTTGTAATTAATTAATGGCTATGGAAATTGGAAAAGGGAATGGAAAAGTCTTTTGAAATACATGAGACATTTATTGGCATTCTATTTATGAAAATAATGGAAAATAGGAAAAAAGGAAGCTGAATGGTAACAAGGTTGTATGTGAGGAGGAAATTGAAGGAAAATAAAGGGAAATGAAGAAATTAGAGGCCTCATTCATAAAGAGGCCCCTAAGGATCAGTGAAAATAGAGGCCTCATTCATAAAGAGGCCCCTGAGGATCAGTAAACAACTTTTGTCAGTTAAGTCTTTGGTACTCTCATTCTATTTTCTCTCTCATATTCATGGACACTTAGATTTTTCTTGTAGCGCTCTTGGAGGAGTGTGGCATACTTGGGATTTGGAGCAAGTCAGCAAATGAAAAGAAGGAAAGCACAAGAGGACAATTCGATCAACAACTACAATGTGTTTTTCTTATAGGTACCAAGTTGCATGTAAGATTTTCTTGGTAGTTTTGGCATCTATGGTACATGGATGTGGTTTCTCGGTTATGATCTGACATTGGCATGGAGGATTTCCTAGATTGACACTAGTTTTTCCTAGCCTTTCGATTTCCTTTATAGTCATGGTGTTATGGGTTTTAGATTTTATTTTCTGTTTGGTGCCCATGTTCCTTAGGGTTGTGGGTTGAATTATTAGTTCCCGAAGCCCTGTTTGGGAAAACGCTCAGGAATCCATGTAACAACTTAGGTTGAGTTACAAGTCCTACAAGCCTTGGATGGAAAAATTCTCTGGAGCCCTTGATCCATTGAGTTACTAGTCCTGGAAGCCTTTTTTGGACAAACACTCTTAATTTCGATGGCCATTATGGGTTGAGTTACTAGTCCCGGTAGCTCGGTAGGAACAAGTGCTCTAGAGCCCTCAACAACTTGGATAGAGAACGATTTGGTGATATTAGTGATGTCCAACCATGAGGTGGAATCACTGGTTGAGGGTTGATGTGATTTGGCCTATAAAAGGCTTGGTTTTGGTTTTGACTAGTTATTCCAGAATATCCCACATTCATGCTTGGAATATGGCACAAGGGTGGTTGGCTGAAAGAGAGATTGGGTTCAACCCAATCTATGGTTGGGTGGTACGTGGAAGCCCTTAACTTGGCTGGATTTTCATATGCTAATAAGAACTCCTTTCCACTTACCTTTTGTGTGTAAATGTATTGTTATTATATGGCTTTGATGGTTGTTCTATTATTTCTATCTATCTGGTTATATGCTGGTTATAAGTATGGTTTTATGAGAGTCTTGAGTTACGACTCTAATCATGTTTTCATTAGTGGATAAAATTTCAATGAATGAATGACCCAATAATGATAATGCATCGAATGTAAGAGGGCATCATACCTTCTTGATGATTCTCAGATAAGTATGATCTCCCTATGTTCAGATGTGTTTTTATGACCTATATATTACATGTTCATAATGCTTTTGAAAAAAAAATTGTCATGATTAGGATGAGTCAGGTTAGGTCCTTGTTCAAGATTTCCGTTAGAGGCATTGCCTTCTTGTTATTTATAATTTCTGAGAATTTCATCAAGTTTATAGGTAGAGCCATGAGTCCTAGCCCTGGAAAACTAGCTCAAAATTGGGGGTTACTGGCATAGAACTTGCTAAAAACAATTGCAGTCGCATGGAGGCCTTGTTGTGATAGCGGATGGAGGGTTTTATTCACATGGAGGACTTGTTATGGTAGTGATTTAGGGTCTAGTTCAGTCAAAATAAAGTCAACTCATGGGTTAGGGACTTGGGGTGGTTGGTTAGCCTCTATGATTCATGTATCTCTTGAGGAAGGTCAATTTGGTTTTGGTTTGTCGATTCCACTTCCTTAACTGTACTTTGGTAGTTGAATCTTATCATAGTAACTCCTCCTCACATGCTTACCCCGGTGGACTAGTTATATTGGGTAAATGTTGGAGGAGGGTGGTTAGAGAGTGCTATCAAATCATGGTTCAAACCTTAGACTTGATGGGCGGAATGTGTTTGTCATGCATAAATGTCGGTTGCATATATGTTTATGATGCTTTTGGTCAATGTGTTTTTTATGTATGCATGGAGGTAGTCATTGTTACAATTTTGTTTCCATGTACGATTTTATGATGTTATTGTTGGGATGTATTTGTCATGAATGCATGATGGTTTTATACGCATTGGTTGTGCATGTCACTGCCAATATGTTGTTGTGCATGCATTGTCTCTAGTTAGTGTTTTAGTTGTGACCTCATGCATGACAATTGGGATGATGATTGGTATGATGTTTATATATTGCTATGATTATGTTTATACATGTATTGTGCTAATATGGTTGATATTGTAGATGATATATCCTCCCCTAAACTATGCTAAGCTATGTTGATTATGTATATTTTTTTGTTTAGCAGACAAGATATACTTGTTGGAAGAAGAAGATAAAATATGACTAGAAAAATGGTAGACTAGATTTCACAAGACTCTCCAAATAGATCAAATAAGAAGAATGGTGATGGGTACTCCCCTGACATAGTAGACACTTCGAGAAGTTTGAAGGTAGAAATAAGAATTTGCAAAGAAGATAATGATAGAATCATTTAATCACAAGAGATACTTTCTATGGAACATGAGAAACAAGCATATGTTAATGCAATCATCCTTTAGAGCTTGTCAAACTTGTAGAAATAGGGACCACATAGGATTATTCATGGCCAGGAAAACAAGACTAATGAACATATGGTAGCAGGTATCATGGTGGGAATAGGTCAGATAGAGATGAGACATTTAGATATGGAAGGTTCTTATATACACCTGATCGATGAGGTAGTGGACACGGGTTTTACTCTAGTTTTGGTTTAGACAAGTGACATATTTATCATCGCTATCATATTTATAGGAGGAGTAATAGGGGATATTTTCCAGATGCGTTCAATAAAGCCAAGCCACCTATACTCGATGGATAAATGAAGAAATCATAGGATACAAAAATGTGGTTTTCTTGGGATGAATAAGTTCTTTAGATTACATGATTACTTAGAGAACATGAAGTCTAGAATAACTACGTTTAGTCTTAAACGTACAACTGACATTTGGTGGGAAGATGTAAATAATGTCAAAGGTATTCATGAAGAGGAGTTGACCTATAGTGAGTTCTAGATACTTTTTAGGAAGAAGTATCTATTAGAGATACTATGATGACATGGAAAAATAATTCTACGAGATGAATATGGGATTCATATCTGATGAGGAGTACACTTGAAAATTCTTGGATTTGTTGAGGAATGTGCCTTAACTGAAGAAGGAGAAAGCAAATATTCAAATATTCATGAGAGTTTGTCATTCAAATACAGGATTCATTTTGATGAGCCTACATCATTGGAAGAATCCATAAAAAAATTAATGCATTGTTATGAACAACTGAAGCACATATCTAAAACTAAGTAGTATTGGAAAGGTAATGAGAGGAATAAAGGAAAATGGGATAAGAAGCGAACAAGACCTCGGGACACAGGTAACAAAAGGAATGAATCACTGCCTAAGAAGGTCAATGGATCTGACATAGGGTAGGTATTTCAGTTTGAGGAGAAGAGCATGGGTGACATCAAGAAGCCTTTATAGTGTTGGACTTGTGGGACAGATCATCATAGGAGAGATTGTGCAAAATATCAGGGTGGTATACCACAAATCTACGTTGTTAAGGAGGGATAGATAGTGGGAGATGTTGGACAAATTATTCATCATATTTATGCAGTGTTGGATAACAGGTAGGAGGATCACCAGAAATCTATTATCGATATGGAAGATAAGATTTTTTATCAAGTTGTTTTTATTTTGATTAACCCTACATCTAATTATAGTTATGTTAATCATGACTTGGTGGTTAAGTGTGGTTTGAATAAAAAGGTGCACGCAGAGTCTTGGTTAGTGGATTTGGCTACAAGTACTAAGAAGAGAGTTTATCACTTGGTAAGAGCTTGTAGATTTGAGCTAAATGGTATTCCTACATCAACACATTTAAATGTGCTTCCATTGGGATCATACAATATTTTTTTGGGTATGTACTAGTTGTATATTCATAGGACCAATATGGATTTTTATGAAAAGGCTATCGAGTGCTTGGATGATAATGGAGAGTAGAGGATCTTCTAGGGTAAGAACAAGGAAACATTAGTTAGAATGGTGACAGCTATGCAGGAAAAGCATAGTCGCAGGAAAGAGTGTGTGTCATTTGTAGTACATATTTACAGTGACAAGGGTAAGAATGTTGATGATGTGGAAGTTTTGAATAGGTTTCCAGTTCTACAGTAGTTTCAAGATGTATTTCCTGCATATGTTTCATAATTTTGTCCTCCCAGGGAATTGGACTTTTCTGTTGAGTTAGTACCAGAAGAACACCAACATCAAAGTCACCATAGAAGATGAGAACACTAGAGTTACTAGAGTTGAAGTTGCAGTTGAAGTAAATTCTTGAAAATGGATAAATTAGGCCAACTGTGCCACCTTGTGGTGAACCAATGGTTTTTGTGAAGAAGAAATATGGTACTCTCAGGTTATGCATTGACTATAGGTAGTTGAACAAGGTAACCATCAACAACATGTATCCATTGCCGAGGATTGATGACTTTTTTGATCAGTTGAAGGGAGTAGGAGTGTTGTCGAAGATTGATCTGAGATCAAGATACCATCAGGTACACATTATAGAAGATGACATCTACGAGACTGCATTATAGACCAGGTATGGGAATTATGAGTTTGTTGTAGTTCCTTTTGGTTTGAGTAATTCTCTAGCTACTTTTATGTGCTTGATGAATATTGTGTTTCATCCTTATCTAGACAAGTTTTTTATTGTGTTCATTGATTATATATTGATACATTCTAAGTATGAGGAAGATCATGCCGAACACTTAGTAGCAGTACTGAGATTGCTTAGGGACCATCAATTGTATGCCAAGCTTAGTAAATGAAGTTTCTTTCAGAAAAAGGTACATTACTTGGTGCATGTTGTCTCCAAGGAAGGCATAACAGTGGACCTAGAAAAGATAAAAGTTGTCATGGAATGGACAACTCCTAGGAATTTGGATGAGGTGAGGTCATTTATGGGGTTAGAAGGTTATTACAGGGGGTGTATCAGGAAATTATGACATATTTCTTATCCTTTTACATCATTGCAAAGGAGAGGTAAGAAATTTAAATGGATAGAAGAATGTGTAACTAGTTTTGAGCAGTTGAAATAGTTCTTCACGAATTCTCAAGTTTTGAAGATTGCAGATCTGGATAAAGAGTTCATGGCATGTAGAACTTCCTAAAAGAGAATACTTGGTGGAGTATTGATGCATAACAGACAGGTGGTATGTTATTAATCATGTAAACTAAATGAGCATGAGTGGAATTATGATACACATGATCTCTAGTTGGCAGCAATCATCCATGCATTGAAGATGTGGAGGCATTATCTTATTGGAAGGTGATGTGCATTGATGAGTGATCATAGTGGATTGAGGTACTTATTTAACCAACTAAAGCTTAATGCTAGGCAAGCAAGATGGTTGGCCACAATTAGTGAGTTTGAAATTGAGATCAAGTACATTAAAGGGAAGGAGAACAAGGTGGAATATGCTCTTAGGAAAAGAGTGCAGACGAATTATATAATCGTTATGAATTCATATGGGATTGATTTACAACATCATATTTTGCAGGAAGGGCAAAAAGGATGACAAGTATAGGGATCTTAGGCACAAGAAATGGTAGGATACAATTTATAAGGATGTAGACTATCACCTCACATTAAATGGTTTGGTGAGATTTAGGGACATGATCTATGTGTTGGAAAAAAAATGAGATCAAGAAGCTTATATTGAGAGAATTTCATGCTAATCCATATTTAGGTCACCTAGGATATCATAAGACATTGACAACGGTGAATAATTTATATTACTGGCCTAATTTGAAGAAGGAAGTGGAAGCATTTGTGGCTAGGTTCTTGTATGATCGATAGGTAAAAGCATAGTGTAAGCATCTAGGTGGATTACTATAGTGAATTATGATTACAAAGTGGAAATGTGAGGCCGTTCCATGGATTTCATTATAGGTTTTCCAAGGAAATCAAGACAACATGATTCTATCATAGTTGTGGTTGACAGATTGAAAAAGGTAGTGCACTTCATTCAAGTGAAGTCTACTTATTTAGCTAATGATATAGTATAGGTCTTCATCAGCGATGTCTTAAGATTGCATGGTGTTCCAAAGAATAAATTCTCAGACACGGATCCTAAGTTCACTTCCAAGTTTGGGTATAGAGTTCGCCTTCAACATAGATTATTATACACATATATATGGACATACAAAGAGGGTCAACATACTTTTGGAGGATATGTTGAGTATGTATGTGATGCAACAACAACAAAATTGGGAAGAGTATCTTCCACTAGTAGAGTTTAGTTACAATAATGGGTATGTGGAGCCACTGAGAATGAGTCTATTTGAGACACTCTTTGGGTGAAGTTGTAATACTCCCATCAGCTGGAGTGATCTAGTGAACACGGTATTGATAGGAACAGACATGTTGTAAGAAATGGAATAGGAAATGGAGATAATCAAGAATAATTAAAGGAAACACAAGATAGGAAGAAAATTTATGTAGATTAGCACATGTTGTTTAAGGAGTTCCAGGTTGGGGAAAATGTGTACTTGTGCATAAATCCCAAGAATATCTCCTTCAGGATTGGTCCAGGTGTGAAGTTGTAACTATGATATTGTGGGCTCTTCGAGATCCTTGGGAGGATTAGATCAGTGGCCTATCCACTTGGACTAGCTCCAAAAATGAAAGTCCATAATGATTTCTATGTTCCATTTATTAAAATATGTGTAAAATAATTTTATCATGTTATTGATTGGTTTGTATTGTAGGTGGAGCTAGAAGGACAATTCTAGTTGAAACCTCAGTTCATTTTGTAGAGAAAGATGCTCATGCTCCAGAATAGAGCAATTGAGCGGTGGAAGAACTTTGGGCTTGATGATATTACATGGGAGATGGATGATTAGATGGAGGCTGTGTATCCCTCATTATTTGTAGGTTGAGGAAAATAAGTTTTTGGATATGTACATATTTATATATGGTTGTAATTATAAATACCACAATGAGTTGTGTTATAAAGCTCAAATAAATGGTATGGGTGTCATGTTAGTTTTCTTTTCAGCAAGTTGTTCATTACAAAAACTACAAAGATTTAAGCTATAAAGCTCCATGGGCAATATGTTTTTATTTCCAGTGGTCTTTCTAGTTGTAGGTGTAATTGAACACCGAGGATGGTGTTCCCCTAAGGGAGAGGGGTTTGTACTAAAAATCCTTGTAATAATTCTAACATAATAAAAATAATAACCAAGGTCATGGGACATATATACCAAGCTAAATGTTGGGAAAAAACATAGTGATCGGGATCACTTACGATAAATCAATGTCTATGGAAATTGGTAAAGGCAACAGAAAAGGCTTTGGAAAGGAGTGAGGCATTTAATGGCATTCTATTTATGAAAATAATGGAAAATAGGAGAAAGGGAAGGTGAAAGGTCACATGTTGCATGTGAGGAGGAAATTGAAGGAAAAATAATGGAAAATTTTGAAAATAGAGGCCTCATTAATAAAAAGGCTTATGAGGATTAGTACACAACTTTTGTCAGTTCAGTATTTGGCAATTTCATTTTATTCTCTCTCTTAGACTCTTGGATAATTAGAGTTTTCCTGGAGCTCTCTTTGAGGAGTGTGGGATACTTTGGATTGGGCGAAAGAAGGCAAAGTAAAACTAGGAAACCATAGGAGGATAGTGAGATCAACAACTACAATGGGGTTTTCTTATAGCTATCGAGTTTCTTGTATGATTTCCTTGGTAGTTTTGTCATGCATGGCACATGCATGTGGTTTCTTAGTTATGATTTGTTAGTGGCATGGAGGATTGATAGATTGATAGTGGTTCTTCCTAGCCTTGCCATTTCTTGGATAGCCATGGTGTTGTGGGTTTTTTCATTTTGTTTTATGTTTGGTGCCCATGTTCCTTATGGTTGTGGGTTGAATTATTAGTTCCTGGAGCCTTGGTTGGAAAAACACTCTGGAATCCTTGGAACTGCTATCACTCGATATTTTTGTCCAGGTTGAAAAGAGAAAACTCATAGGTAATCAAAAACCTCTTTTGGTTGAATGACTGGTCATTTTCAACCTGAGGGGGCTCCCTCATTGAGTATACTCAGAGATAAAACTTTTGAATATGATTTTTGACAAAAACCAATTCTAAAAATGTATAAATTTTTGGTGTGGAGTAGTATAGGATTCTAGGAAAATTGGTGTAAGGTGATCATAACCTTCCTCATCTAACATGTTGATTTATCTCCAACCAATTTCATGTACAAAGGCTCAATTAATATGGATTTTGAATTAAAAGACAAATAATAGTAAAGTGGAGATGGGGATATCAAGGCATTCATCAGAAATAGGAGGATAACTAATAGTTCATTACTTCAACTTAGATAAATGACTATCAATAAGAAAACAAAAAATTGTCAAAGGCATACATATTCCATTTGCAAATTGAAATATTTGGCAGATCTAGACATGAGCATATGAAATGAATTCGAGTTTAACAATTCTATACACCTTCAAATCAGTTTAACAAGATAACACAACAACGATAATATATAACTAAGAAGAAACAAAATCCAAAACATCCATACCATAAGTATCTCCATAAATCCATTGGAATCTCTTCAACATTAAAGCAAATGCATTAACACAGATCACAAAAAAAATTTACAATGGTTTCCCCAACAATAATGAAACCATCAACAACCTTTTCAAACTAATTTTCCAGTTTAAATAGACATACAATAATGAATCCAAAGTGTCTAGATGCATCACATCATTGATCTAACAGAGGATTGAATGAAAGTAAAATAAGGAAATACTTTTGTTGGTTTAAATTATTTTTCCTCTAATGATAAAAAATAAAAAACATAAACCATTCATTTTTTGAATTGAGGCTTCTGTGATACATATCAAGTTTATGAGAGACAAATGAAATATCATGTGATTTACGCTGAAAAATCTCTCATAAAAATAAAGCATTCATACCTTTAAGAAAAACACTAAATCATTGTAAAAGCACTCTTGTGTTTAAAGCTTATCTTCATGGATCAAAAACAACAAAAATACTGACAACTGGTTGATGACTGTGCAGTTACTAGGTACTAGTTCAACATTGACTGTGTTGGCACCTTTACTTTCAAAATTAACACGTGGCTCGAAACTGATGGTATGGTTTGGCTACCATCTCTACTACATGTTCACCCCTTTAAACTTTGACATATGGCATCTTCATTGCATCTGTGAACATGTCCCACAAACTTAAATTAAACCACGTGACATAAGGGAAGCATTGCACGACACTAGTAAAGTTAGAAAACACTGTGCGACACTAATAAACTCAGAAAAAACTACGTGACACATATAACCTTTTACGCAACACTTTGCAAACACTGGTAGCCTTTGTGCAACACTGCGTAGTGCCCACGCAGCGGGACACGTTTTTTGGTATATATCCCAAACAGTAATACCTGTGTCAAAACTAAAGGATTTTATTATATATGATACTTTTTGAAGATAAACCTCTGGCATTTTCTCCAAATTCTTACCCATCTTCCTAGAAAATGCTCTACAAAACAATGACCTAAAACATGAAATTTACGATTTGTGGAAACTAGGATTTGAAGATCTATTTGAAACTCTCACTATATTACACCTTTGTAGAAATTGGAAGTGGTTAGTTTTTCTTGTTCTGTTCTTGATGGAAACCACTTTCAATTTCCTAAAATTATCCTCCATGTGGTCGAAACTTGTTCTACAAAATGGTGACTGAAATAGAGTATTTGCGCAGCATTGGGCAGTGAAATGTCTGAGTGTCACTCCATGCTCTATATGGTTGCAAACCTCCTTTGAAAAAATGGATCAGATGGGTAGGCTTGAAATGGATGTGTAATGGTGTAAAACTCTCTAAGTAAGCTTTCCAACTCTTCAAACCTCCTCAATGGTTAATACCCACCTGCGCAGTGGTTGTGCAGTGACTGTGACTCCCATTAACTAGAAACTCCCTTTTGATTTTGGTGAACCCTTGATGACAAAACCTTGACAATGATGTATAGTGAACTTTGAGACTATTATATCAACCTTTTTCATACGATAAACTTATTCAAAAATAAAAAATGAATTAGTAAGGAAAATACATTTGATGATGAAAAAGATTGACCATAACTTTGGCTCCAATGGGGATGGAAGCCTCCCCATGAGGTGCCAAAAACAAAAAAGTAGACTAGTATCTTAATGAAACCATTGAGAAATGGAGTTAAACATAAAAATAGTAAAGAACATTTTCCTAAGTGATTACAAATCTCAAAGCATTAAAACAAATCATAAATTTGACAACACATCACCAAAGTCTTAGGGACTTCTCCTTAGGCTTCAAACTTGAATGATAGTTCTCCACACCTACTGAAATTATATACACTAGCTAATCACCTGCTTCCAATGTATCTAGTCAAGCAAAAGGCTACTTGACTGAGTGTTGCTCAGTGTTTCCTTGAACAACTAGGAGCAAAAACAGAGAGGCAACTCAAAATTCAAATGATTATGAAAACCAACATCAATATAGAGTGCAAGATTCCATCAATCATGCAATAAATTGGTCATGGGATGACAAAACTCTTATTTCAATGTTTCCAAGAGGTCCGCAAAGTAATCTTCAAAAACATAATTGGTTACCTTCACCTGATGATTGGTAAGAGGACTCTGTTATAGAGAAATGGAAGCACTCAGTTGAGTAATCTTGCCCTCTTCAATTGTGGCTACCAGCTTATCCACAAAAATAATGTGAACATCCATAGGGTCTGGGGCAACCTGCTCTTCTTCAGTAGACTCTTCATTTTCAAAACCTAGAGGCAAATCTTCTTGAACCAAACCTTCTTGTGCAAGAGGATTTAGTGAAATCCCTTCATTTTCACTACTCTCCTCTTCTTAATCTAGCTCGGTCTCCTGATTTTTTTCATTAAGCTCTATTTGATCAGTTTCATATGAAACTGCAGAAATTGTTACCTGTTGGGAATATTCATGAATATCTAGGCAACATAGCTCTTCTATTTCTTTTTTAGGGAAAGACAACTCAATCAAGGCTTATTCAATTTCATTAATCATTACATCTTGATCGTAGATGTCGATTCCAGTGAGCTGAAACAAATCATCTAATTTTACACAGAATATTTCTACCAACACTATAGAAGGATAAATTTATTTAAAATTTGCACAAAATGCTAAATAGAAATCCATCAGAGAACATATACTTGTAGCTGGAAAACTTTCATACCATGATCTAGCTTTATCCTCTAAGGTTTCCATAAACATTTTCATGAATAAATCCTCATGAAAATGAACTTCAAGTGTATGTACATTGTTATAGACATTTTTGTGCCTTACAGCTCTAAGCATGAAATGTCCATAAACCAAGGGCTCCTATGTCCCTAAAAGTGTTGTTCCAACCCCTAAAGGAACAAGGTCAACAAATTACAGCTTCTCCCAGAAGTTCTCCACCAGAAACTGCTCAGAATAAGACAAATCAGGATCATTTCAGCTGCTCCACTAGCCAAGTGCGTTGCATAGCACCTAAATCCACTAGCTAGGTGCATTGCAACGCACCTAAATGCACTACCAGGGTGTGTTGAGCGGGAAATGACAAATGGAAGTGTCATTCCGTGAGGTGGAGAGACAATGGAAGCTTCCAGAATCTTCTCCTATGACACTTGCCTCACTAAATTCGACCAAGGATGAGTAAGAGGCCTTCAGTCTCGAAGTGGAAGCAAGGACTGACAGAGAGAAGCCAGTAATCAAATCACAAGCTAACTCATCCTCCTTGCATACATCTATATATGGATCCCTCATCCTAGAGATCTAGAGGCTGGAATTTTGCACATTGTAAGGAATTGCTGTTGGTTTTGAAACAAATATCAGACTATTGGGTGATTTATGCTTTGTTGGAGGTGAAGAGGGGCTTCTTTGCTGGGAGGTTGATGCTGGGTTAGGAACCATCGGTTATAACTCCTCCTGGATCTTCTTGTTTATCAATAAAACTATTTGAGTTTTTCCTCCATGCTTTTGTATCATTGATGCTTATTATATTTGTATGGTTAACTTAAATCTGATCCTAAGTTGTTTATGAATATAGATCCATGTCTTTGTATAGTGTTCTTCTTCTGTGATCTTACAGGTACTTGGTGAAGCTGGGCAAGTAAGAGAACAGGTGGCTGGAAGCTATCAAAGAAGAGAGGAATTGAATCAAAGGATTAGCGCAAGACACAGGTCGGTCCTTTCTATTCCTCTTTATCTATAGTTCGTAAAGGAAATACAAAAGTAGTTTTCTCTGTTTGTTTCTAAGGCAGCTGTCACATCTTAGTGGGATAGAGCAGTTCTAAATAGACACTTTTCCCTATAACAAAATGGCGACTCCGCTGGGGAAGAATTAGTTTGTTTGTCTATCTTCTTTGTTGTCTTCTTCATAAACTTACAGACGGAGTCTGAAGCTGTGCCAGGTAGCTTTCGAACTTCATTTGCTATGCAAATGCAAAGTAGATAAATGCCACTTCAGTCGACCTCCGGGATTTGTTTATGATTTAAACAACTGATTTACAAACTCTCTGATTACCCTTGTGATAGCTCTTAGATCCTCCTTAGATCTACCCCTGATTGTGCATTACTAATCACTTTTACTCGGCCAAAAACCAAATATTAAAATGCAAACTGTGATCCAGAACCCGGATAGAATTCTCGTTTCTGCCCCAGCGCAGGCACTGTGAAGAGTTCCTGCATTTCAGCGCAGTTCCCGAGAGGGCAACTTGCGCTGCAATCCAGTTTCTCAGTGTTACAGGTGCGCTGATCAGACTAGCCCTGTGCAGCTGAGGTTCTTGTGCTTCATTCTTTCCAGTTTTGTCTTTGAATTTTGCAGCCTGTGATTAGTATATGACTGTTTCAAACCCCTTTTCCTTACTGATATTCCGCCTCATTTGTACAAAAGAACTGTAGATGTTTTTGTGTGTTTGTTGAGTTGTTTACAGTTTTCCATTGCAAAAGTATAATAGTCGTACTGTCGTCCTTTGATTTAGATCTGTCACAAGTGTCGATTTCGATCATAGGAGAAAGTTTATTTGCTGTTGATGGTCGATTATGCTTTTACTATTGCCTTTGGTTTGAATTTATGACTTTCTAGTGTCAAAACGAGTATTTATTTCAAAATCATAAAGTGTCGTAATCATCTCTACCTTTTGATTTCGAAAAGGAGCTTGTTTGTGTTTGTCGCTTGAAAGCAAATTCAGATTTGTACATCAACTTTCTTTTTAGCATCAATACTAAGAAAGTGAAAAACAAATACATGCATGTGCATTTACATATAGACAGTCTGTTTGGCTTGATTTAGGAAAGTGCATTTACGGTGTGCTCTTTGCTCTTTGTGAAAAGATTGTGTCTTTCTTTTCCCCTAGTAGCTAGGATTTTCATTGCTGAAAAGAGATAAAAGTTTGTTTATCATCTTTAGATTGCATTTTAGGAATTACATCTACATCTCGTGGTGAACCCAAAAGGAAAACTTCATAAGCAAGATCAGCTTAAAATAAATTCAATGAATCTAACAACGCTTTGGAACTTAACGCACAACATTTAGAGGTCTAGGCTAGAGACGTATTCCGGCGTCGTAAAGCCTAGTAATTGTTGTCCTCGTTGATGGTTGGGTGATTCCTCCACTTCGAGACGATAAGTGCCAGTACGGACTTGTGCTCCCACGTACCGTCGAGTATATTTTGGGAGAACCCTATAGGCTTAAATCCTTTATCCTTAGGAAGCCGTGTCTGCCGCCCTATCGATTGCAATGCACTGAACACAGCATTCGGGAAGATTGACTGCCGTACCGTAAAATGTATTCTGCAGTTTTGCGATTGGTTTGGTACTCCCTCTACCTAGATCTCCAGAGCAGTCCCTTTCGTTCCTTTTCAGACCCCTTAACGGAAAAGGTCCATCTGAGCACTTGTCACTTCAGGCTCATTAAAAATCGAAGGAGACTAGAGTCATCTTTTGTTTTTTCTCGACTCTTAAAAACTGAAAAAACAAGTTGTGTCAAAGCGTCTAAAATTCATTTAATTCAGAAACATACCTTCCCTTTATTTTAGTTGATCGAGTAATCCGCAATCGTGGAAGAAAGTCAATTGAAACCTCGTCGTTCGCGAAGGCTTACGAGTCGACCGTCTTTGTCTCCGGAATAGAAACCAGTACAGACAAAGCGAACTTGTTTAACCAGTTCCAAATCTCCTATCAAAGTTAGAACAAGTGTTCCAACGACATCAGAGACTCTGGTTACTCCAAACATTTATGGAATCCCTGCCTCTATAGAAGAAGTTCAACAGCCACAGAAGGACAGCGATATTGATCCTAGTTTGAGAATAAACACTTGTGTTACCGAACCAGTTCCATTTACAACTGGTTCGGAGAGTCTTACTCTTCAAACATCTGTTGCTGCTGATTTCACACCTTCTTCGGCACTAGGAATATTTTACGGACCTGACGGTCTTCCCCTTCCACCTGGTCTGATTGCAATAAAAGAAATTGTGGAAGATCCTCAAACAAGTACTCCAACGCACTTTGGAGTCGGGATCACTCTATATCCTTCTTCATCAGAAGTTAGTCTACCACTAGCGGAAGCTCCTGTAGAATCGCTAGGTAATCTTTTGGATAGACTACAAATGTCTGAACAACCGTCAACATCTAGGACTGTGTCATCTGACACAACGATGGCAGAACTCCCTGCTATCACTCCAACAATTTCCGTCGGTATACCAGCTGTCCCGACTAGCTCTCAGCCGCTAGAAGGAGCCCACTCAGGGGCTATTTCGACGGTATGGTCCGTTCCTGTTTGTTCACCCGGAATAATATCCGGAAACTCTTATGTTGAGTCTCAACAAATTGATCCATTTGGAGGTCAATTTTGGCAGTCCGGTCCCCAAGGGCAAACAATTCCTTTGAGTTCTGGATTACCACCGTATGGAGGGCAGTATACCCTTTCATTATCCCCTTCGGGAGGATATCCATACAGGAGTTCACAACAACATTCAGGTTATACTGGAATTACCTCAAGTGGTTGGGTACCTATACTACCTCAACAACCAAGAGTTGTGTACTGAATGCAACAATGCATACCTATGTCAAATATCCCGACCACGCCGGCTATTGTGACGGTGTTGCAAGTCCAAGCGCTGCCTGTTGTATGCCAACCTCAGGTTCCTCAGGTTGTAATGCAACAGCCCCTTGACCCTGCGACTCAACCACAATCGCCAACTGGTGGAGCGACATAGGTTCAGACGGGTACAATTACCCCTCATCTTGGTCAAACTGTTAGTATAGGGCAACAACACATGGCTTCACAACCATGGCTGGTGCAATACCAACAACCGCAACTCCAACAAGTATATTAAGGTTCTGAGCAGCAAATCTTTGCTAACAGTGGACAACCATACATTCAAAACGGTCAAAATCAACCATTTTACAATGGTCATGTCCACCAACCTTACCAAACATACCAGCAGCAAATGCATTATGCCGGTATGTAAAGACCAACTGCTCAGGCAATTCCATCTTATCCTGGGTATGCTTTACCTAACCTGAATCAACAGTTACCCTTTGTGGAAACCTTAGAGTTACCTGATTTAAATCGGTTAACAAACGATCCAATTGCTTACGCCCCTTGGTGGCCAACGATTCCGCATAAACTTCCATCGGATATTCCTAAATTTAATGGAAATCCGGGTGAAGATCCATCGAATCACGTGATGACATTTCATCTATGGTGTTCATCAAACACCCTAAATGATGATTCGATAAGGCTTCACCTCTTTCAGAGGAAGTTAACGGGTCCGGCGGAAAAATGGTACATTGAATTGCTTAGAGCTTCGTTCGACAACTTCAGTACCTTAGCCACAACCTTCTTAACCCATTTTCAACTACCGATAAGGTACAAAATGGGAAAAAAACTTCTTACCAACTTCAAACAGACAACGACCACTCACATATTTGATCATATACATGAGTGGCGACGTCGTTGTGGGATGGTAAAAACGTACGTTCTCGATCAGCTCTTAGTTGAATGGTTTATCAAGTCATTACTGCCTTCCATCACGGAAGATGTGGCAAAAGGGGGAGTCATAACAGAAGAGCAAGTTATCGCTCGTGCACAATATCTGGACTTGATTTACACTCAGTCCGGCACACTCTACGACAAAATACCTGACGCCCCTAGACCGGAATTCTCAATTCCTCCACCTCCTAAATCAGACAATGACTCTCATGCCGATGATGGCGTGATTGGCATGACAGACACAAAATCGACAAAGGCTACATCCAAAAAGGCCCGTAAGATTTTAGGTCAGAATGTAAAAGATGAACTTCTTGCTTCGGAAGTAAATGCCGTATCGACAGATAAAGGCAAAGAAACCAAACAACCAGGAAGCAAGAAGAAAGGCAAAGGGAAGAAGAAGAAACAGGAGGAATCATCACCTGAAAAATCTTCTTCAAACCCTCCTGGAAATAGGAAACCAAAAAATCCATGCTTTATATGCGATGAGGATCACTGGACCGCAGATTGTCCACACAAAGCTGAGCTTAAGAAATTCTTAAAGAATTTGAAAACCTTCGCAGTGTTAACTGATCCGTTTCCAAATCCAGGAACAAATCTGGTTGAAAGTGGAAATGCTTCCCCGTCTCAAGTGCTAATGTTGTTGGTATCAAAACAACAAAATGATGCTTTGATGTCGACAAGGAACAAAGATTATGGAAATCCACATCTGTCGAACAACAAGGATAAAGATCAACCAAGTAGTTCGACAAAAAATTCAATAGAAGTTGTGCCACCCACCATCCCTGAACTGACGATAAAACCGCCAAAGGGAGTAGTACACAAGTCGACATTTAATCCCCGCGCTAGAGCGGCACAACATTAAAACATAGGCGAAGATTTGGCCCAATCGCCATCCGCTATTTCGACTCTTGAAGTACTACAAAATTGCCCATCCCAAAGGCAGGCTTTATTATCAGCCATTGGTCGGGTTGACCCAAAGGATTCCAATCTTGTATCCTTCGATCATAAAGGATACGATCCTTAGTTACCAGCTCAACTAGCTTTCCTTATTCAAGTGAAAGCCCTCAACAAAACTGTTCATCGGACGATTATTGATGAGGGGGCATCTACATGCATTATGTCAATGAGTTGCTGGAAAACATTAGGATCTCCAACCTTGTTGCGATCTTCGACGACATTAAAAGCATTTGACAGAAGGACATATACCCCATATGGTATCCTAAGTAACTTGAAAGTTGAACTAGGAGGGAAAATGGTAGAAATAGATGTTGAAGTCATCGATGGGAATCTTGATTACAACATCCTACTAGGAAGACAATGGATATACGCCATGGCAGCTGTTGTGTCGACCTATTTTAGAAAGATTGCATTTCCCTTTCAAGGAGGGATTACAATCGTCGATCAACAAAACTTCCTCCCCAATGGTTCTCAAATTACTGGAAGCATTCCCATGATCCATGGAAGCCCCCATTTGCTTCAGAATATCGGAGTAGGCTTACTAAAAGATCCGATACTAATGGGAACTTTCACTCTTCCACCTCCAATCAATCTGGTGGAAGTAGCGTCGATAGGAACCTGCAACATGATATCTTCTACAAAGATCTCAGAAAACGATATCGACATGGATCATGCAGTGGTTTTTCCCCCAAGTCCAACGGAAATATTATAGCAATCAATGTTCCTAGCATGGGAGGCAAACCCAAATCAACGCTCATCAAGCGTTTGGATAGATAGGTCTAGAGAATATGGTACTCCTTCAGATCCTTGGTAGCGAGTGCATGTCACCGACGAAGTAATTGTCCAATCTATGGTAATTGAAGGAGCGCCATGGAATGATTCCCACCATCGTTCTCTTCTTCCGGATTGTGGAGAAGATACTCAAAATGACCTTTATCATCCTTCAGTCTTTGATTTCTTGTCAAATAATGTAAATTCGGTGGATTCCGAGCGAAACTTGTCCAACATTGAAGAGACTATAGCCATAAATATCTCGACCAAAACAGATGTTGTAGAGAATATTTATGTTGGCAAATGTTGTTCTCCTTCAGAACTAGAAATATATAACGCTCTTTTTCGCAAATTCAGAGATGTCTTTACTTGGTCATACAGTGAAATGCCAGGCATTGACTCAAGTATCGTTGAACACGAAATTAAGATGTATCCAGATGTCAAACCAGTACGACAACGGCTAAGGCAGGTGCACCCCAAGAAAGTCGCTGCCATTAAGGCAGAAGTTGAAAAACTTCTCCATGTTGGTTTCATCTACCCGGTTCCTCTAACCGATTGGGTATCGAATATTGTCCCTGTTATGAAAAAACAAGGGACAATTAGAGTGTGCGTCGATTATAGGGATGTAAATCAAGCTTGTCCAAAAGACAACTACCCTACGCCCTTCATTGACCAGATAATTGATGAATGCGCCAGATGTGAAATCTTTTCATTCATGGATGGATTCTCTGGGTATAATCAAATAAATATCCGCCCACAGGACCAGTCAAAGACTGCATTTATTTGTCCGTGGGGCACATTCGCATATAGAAAACTACCCTTTGGTTTAAAGAACGCAGGGGCAACGTTTCAGAGAGCAATGAATTATGCCTTCCATGACATCAAAAACATCGTTCAACCGTACCTCGATGGCCTTCCAGCTCATTCGCGAAAGCGGACTGATCATCCGCAGCATTTAAGAGCGATATTTCTACGTTGCCGACACTACAAGATACGACTCAATCCACACAAATGTGTATTTTGTGTCAGTTCTGGTCGTTTACCTGGCTTTGTAGTCTCCAAAGATGGGATTCGTCTCGACCCATGCAAGGTCCAGGCAGTCATAAATTTGCCTCCACCTTCGAACTTGCTTCAGGTTCAGAAACTCCAAGGGAAAGCAAACTTTCTGAGGAGGTTCATTCCAAATTACGCCTAACTTGCTAAAGGTTATACACGTCTTTTGAAAAAGGAAGTACCCTTTTTCTGGGATTAGGTTGCGCAAGCTTCCTTTGATGCTTTAAAATATTCCCTAATAAAAGCATCATTAATGTATGCCCCTGATTATCAAAGAGATTTTAACCTGTATTTGGCTGCAGCAGATACGACCATCGCAATGGTTTTAGTTCAAGAAGTCGATGGAATTGAGCATCCTATATATTATTTAAGTAAAAACTTAAATGATACAGAAAGAAAATATTCTTACATTGAAAAGCTAGCACTCGCAGCTGTTCAAGCAATACAGAGATTTCGACACTATGTCCTCTTTCGGAAAACTACCATTCTGTCAGATTGCAACCCCATGACTTATATATTGTCGCGACAGTTGCTGGGGGGAAAATACTCAAAATGGATAGCAATCCTACAAGAGTTTGATCTGGAATTTGTAAAATCCAAGTCAAAGAAAGCTCTAGTTTTAGTAGAATTATTATGCGATCTCCCATCGTCGTCCAACGATGAAACCTCCGAAGAATCAATCGTGGACGAAAATTTGTTTATGATATCTACAAGCAATGAGTGGTATGGAGATATAATCATTTATCTCCAAACCCAAAAATTTAGGCCAAACACCTCCCACTTTGAACAAAAACGTATTCGGTACCAAGCAAAAGACTACATGATCGTCGGTGATACACTTTACCGTCGTGGGATTGATACAGTTCTGAGAAGGTGCCTCGCCCATGAGGAGGCCGAAAAAGTCCTGAATGATTGTCATTCAGGCGCATGTGGAGGACATCAATCTGGATATGCTACAGCACAAAATTTTTTACGAGCAAGATACTTCTGGCCAACAATGTTCAAAGATTGCATAACCGCAGTCAGAAGTTGCCATGCTTGTCAAATTTTTGATAGCAAAACCAGAAGACCACCCGCAACTCTACAGCCAATAGTTGTTGTTGGGCCATTCGCCAAATGGGGCGTCGATTTCATGACATGTAACCCCACCTCGACCGGGGGGCATGGGTATATCATAGTCGCAGTTGACTATTTTACCAAATGGGCCAAGGCGATGCCTACATTAGATAATACTGGTGAAACAGTTGTCCTCTTCTTTTTCAATCATGTAGTCGCCAGATTTGGCGTACCACAGGCTATAGTCACAGATCATGGATTGCATTTTCGCAATCACGTGATGATTGAATTAGCTGCCAAACTAGGGTTGTCTCACGATAGCTCTACTCCATATTATCCGCAAGCCAATGGACAAGTTGAAGCAATCAACAAGGTCCTGAAACGCATGCTGCAAAGGATGATCGGAGTTCACAAAAGAAAATGGCACCTAATCCTGTACTCAGCTTTGTGGGCTTACCGAACATCAGTGAGGAATGCAACCGGGTTCACACCCTTCCAACTGGTATATGGCCTAGAAGCAATCTTACCAATCCAGTGTGAAATCTCGTCTCTCAAACTCGCAATTGATCTTCTCCCTGGAACTTCAGAAGAAGAGGCTCGTTTCTTGGAATTAATCCAATTGGATGAAACCCGTCGTGACACCGCTTTGGCTAACGAAGCCCATAAGAAACGAGTCAAGGTGCAGTTCGACAAAAATGTCAAGCCCCGTGTCTTCTCAGAAGGTGACTTGGTCTTGCTTTACGACCAAGAATCTGATAAATTGGGAGCAGGTAAATTTAAGTCTTTATGGATGGGCCCCTATATTGTTAAATGAGTGTTAGCAAAAGGAGCCTACGAGTTAATGCATTATGACGGAATTCCACTGGCGCAATCCCGTAATGGGTTGTACCTCAAGCGTTACTATGCGTAATGGTAACCAATATGCTTTTGTTTTCGCTAAAGTGTTTGTTTTGGTCAAGTAATCCACTTTTTACATTTATTGCAGATGTCAAACCAATTGGAGCCATGTGTTGGATATGCTGAGTCGTAGTTCGTGGAACCTGTCCTCCGCGGCCTGGACCATTTTTGATCCAAGCGGCGAGTTAGTATGTTTCAGAGGTGTATGTATTGGTCGATCAACGAATAACATCGCTGAGTATAGTGCGTTGATAGAACTTCTCTTTGATGCCATCACTCATGGTATACGCCGACCAATTGTCAGGCTAGACTCACAACTCGTAATACTACAACGCAATGGTATATATTTTGTTCGAAATCCAGCTATTTATCACATGTTCCTAAGGGTTAAGATTTTGGAAAGACAATTTGATTCTATTCAATATCAACATATTTCCAGAAACTTAAACACATTAACTGACTCATTAGCAAATTATGTGTTAGATAGACATTTGCAACATTTATAAAAAGAAACATACCATCAATGTTTGCATTTGGATCATGTAACTTAACCAAAATAAAACTCTGAAAATCAAAAATACGTATAACTGTTTATGGTTTACACATAATGTTTTGTAACCAAGACAAAATCGGTCAAACGACCCAAAAACTCAAAAATGCTAGGGGGCACCCTAGTCTAATGATGCTCGTGATAGCAAGTCACAGCTCGTGCGATCACGCGTAAGAGACGAGTCCATCGTCTGAGCACACCAGTAGTATGCCGCTGTAACTGCAAAGGTAGCTCGTCAGTCCTCACATCTGGAATACCGAGAGTGAGGCCCTCAACCTGCTCCTGCAATGCTGTGAGAGTCTCAGCCACATCGAGGTCACGAAGAATAGCTCTTCCGACGGCCTCTCCTGCTGGGGCTGCAGCTGGTACTCTCAAGCGAACTACTAGACGAACGGGACCAACATCTGCATGTACGCATGAGTTTGATTAAAGCCTTGATAGAATAAAGCACAAGAACATTATAAACAAAAATGGTAAACAGGAATATGGTCAAAGATTTTACCAATGGCGCCCCACTACTCGCCATCCGGCAGTACTAAATCTGGATCACCCCGGAAGTCCATGCCAGCGTATGGATACTCAGAATAAACCATCTCCTGACGATCAAACCACCTGAAGAAGGTCTCAGAAAATGAAATCTGAGACTGGCCAGCATGCCTAGACATATGGTCAACCCATCTCTGCATACGTGGTTCAGTAGGAGAAGGTAGATCGAGTGCAATGTACTGCGGCTGCATCAGTGGTATCTTCTCCAAGGAAAAGGCGGTCAAAATAGAACCATACCCAAAGTTCTTCAACCTCCCACTCTTTATCTTGGTCAGTTGTTCTTTCATCACAAGAAGTACTGCGTCGCACCAGTTGAACACCTTCGGTTGGAGACATTCCAAGGCATGCTGCATGTAAGATCGATTGGCTACATGAAGAGACGCACTACCGGCCATCCTACCAAAAGTAAAAAGAATAGTCCTGAGGGACCTGTCAGTGACATCACGGATGATGATCTTGCCATCTTTACTGGGCTGAGATCCTTCTCTGCAGTACCGGCGGACATAATCTCTCACAGAATCACCTCCTCGAGCCGAACCTGGCAAAGAGATGGGGGCACCCCGCCTCAACAAACCAGTCAAGAAATAGATGTCTACTACAGTCAAGGGGATAGATTTTCCCCTGATCTGGAAAACCTGATTGGTAGGATCCCAAGCATCGAGCAGTGTTACCGCAGGGTTCAATCTCGTTAAAAAATAAACCCGCATCGAGCAGTGTTACCGCAGGGTTCAAGCTCGTTAAAAAATAAACCCGCATCGAGCAAATGTTTCCACCCGCGTTTAAGCTCGTTAAAAAATGAACTATTCCCCGGTAAATAGCCACCGTGAATGTAGTACTTCAGTCATTAAAGCCTTGGTCGTGTTTGCACCATCACCTCCACTTTTTCATTGGCCGATCATTCACCTCCATTTGATTGTTTACCCATTTTGAGGAACAGCTGCGAAGAGTGATTTCACTAGCCATCCTTGTGACACTGCCGTGATTGGAAAATTCCAAACCTTACCTGGAATCAGCTGCTACCCATTTTATCACTCATTCCTCAAAAGACGAGTCTTCTTTAAGCTCTTTTTTTACTCGTAAAATATGAAACAATTGCCGAGTTTTGGCCTTCCAGCTCGTTAAAGCGATAGGAAGTGCTATCCCTCCTCTAGATTTTAATCTTTTTGGACCTGAGGGATCATTGCACAAAAAGATCGAGCACTTGTTTTGTTCGGCTGGTTAAAGCTATCGAAAATTCATCCCTTCTGTATTGTTTTATACTTTTTCGGACTTAAGGGATTAGATGACAAAAAAGGAATTTTGGAGTTACCTTTACGTACCCTTTTAGACTCTCTAAAAATGAAAAGGACGGAGTTATCTTTGTCGTTAAACTCGTTTAAAAAGATAATAGCGAAAAACTTGTCTTTAGACGAGAACGAGTTTCACTATCGCTAGGCTCGTTAAAACATAGCGATGGGTTTGCCTGAAGGGCAAATTATAGAACAAGCATACGTTATCCTCCTCAAGCTTGACAAAAATAAAGAGGTACTGGTCAGAAATGACTGGGGATAAATTAGGAAGAAAACTCAAAGAATCTTTATTGGTAGCAAGTCGCTCTTGAACATGACACTTCCACTCCGTGCCCGAGTCGGGTTGGGTTGTTTCATTTACCGGTCACATCGCCATGGTCACGCCATACCATCCACATTTGGGGTTAATGCTACCAATCCATCACATCAGTGTCGCCGACATGTTCAAGAGAAGTCATCTAGAGAGTCCACCTGTGTCCCACCCACTACCATACATTATACTCCATTCTTTCATGACCACCACCCTGAACCGTATATCATCAGATTGTTTTCACCTCCATCAAAATCATTTGCTCCGTTCCGTATCATTGATGTGGGATTCATTAAGGCCATCCTATGACGAATCACTTCTTGTCGACATCAGCTCATTATCCAAGAAGTTGATCTAGGAACACCCCATTCAGTACTTTGAAGCTTGCATGCCTCAATGGCAAGTTTCTCACTTCCGGCGACAGGTTTATATCAATGACCTTCGACCGAAATATTTTGCGTGGTGTTCGACGCCAAGTCCTTTATTCACACCACGTGAATTGTACTGCAGTACCTTGAGGATCATTATCATTATCGGTGATTCCTCTCGCGCTTGTTAACAGTTTACATCATTGACTGGTAATCAAGCGATGTCTTTCCATGTTCGACTTCAAAACATTTCTCACGTGGATCGACTTGTACTTCGAGTGAAGATCGGATGAGATTGAAGACCCCGGATCTAGTTTCATCCATCCGGGCTGCGATATATATTCAGGAAAATAAAGACATTGAAATGTACAGCATTACAACACAGATAATCATCCTACCAAAAGGATGATGGCTCTATCAGAATCATCAGTCTACCATCAGACGATTGTCTGTCCTATGTACATGAAAATGAATTTATAAAGCTGAGCATGGGAATGCCCGCCTCAGCTAGATCATGAAAACAGTATGAAGATGATGTATTGTATTGTATCTTATTACAGGTCTCCTGCCAGCATTGAAAGAACTTCGGATCCTCCTAATAAAGCATTTCACCCGATAAACGGCCTCATACTTTAGGGGGCAACTGTTATAGATATTTTTGTGCCTTACAGCTCTAAGCATGAAATGTCCATAAACCAAGGGCTCCTAAGTCCCTAAAAGTGTTGTTCCAACCCCTAAAGGAACAAGGTCAACAAATTACAGCTTCTCCCAGAAGTTCTCCACCAGAAACTGCTCAGAATAAGTCAAATCAGGATCATTTCAGCTACTCCACTAGCCAAGTGCGTTGCATAGAACCTAGATCCACTAGCTAGGTGCATTGCAACACACCTAAATGCACTACCAGGGTGCGTTGAGCAGGAAATGACAAATGGCAGTGTCATTCCGCGAGGTGGAGAGACAATGGAAGCTTCCAGAATCTTCTCCTATGACACTTGCCTCACTGAATTCGACCAAGGATGAGTAAGAGGCCTTCAATCTCCAAGTGGAAGCAAGGACTGACAGAGAGAAGCCACTAATCAAATCACAAGCTGACTCATCCTCCTTTCATACATATATATATGGATCCCTCATCCTAGAGATCCAGAGGCTGGAATTTTGCACATTGTAAGGAATTTCTGTTGGTTTTGAAACAAATATCAGACTATTTGGTGATTTATGCTTTGTTGGAGGTGAAGAGGGGCTTCTTTGCTGGGAGGTTGATGCCGGGTCAGGAACCATCAGTTGTAACTCCTCCTGGATCTTCTTTTTTATCAATAAAACTATTTGAGTTTTTCCTCCATGCTTTTGTATCATTGATGCTTATTATATTTGTATGGTTAACTTAAATCTGATCCTAAGTTTTTTATGAATATAGATCCATGTCTTTGTATAGTGTTCTTCTTCTGTGATCTTACAGGTACTTGGTGAAGCTGGGCAAGTAAGGGAACATGTGGCTGGAAGCTGTCAAAGAAGAGAGGAATTGAATCAAAGGATTAGCGCAAGACATAGGTCGGTCCTTTCTATTCCTCTTTATCTATAGTTCGTAAAGGAAATACAAAAGTAGTTTTCTCTGTTTGTTTCTAAGGCAGTTGTCACACCTTAGTGGGATAGAGCAGTTCTAAATAGACACTTTTACCGATAACATACATGAATGTGGAATTTAATTAAATACAAAGCAACATCTTCTCCCTTTCCATGTCTGAATATTGGGAGTTAGGTTGAACAATTAACACGAGGCATAGGATTTGTAAAACTACGAATACAAGATCTATCCAATGGGAGAATACCTAGCATTCATTCTTACAAAACCCATTTTGAAAACAATTATGAGTAATTCTAAAAACTACTGACATTTAACCAATGGACACAATGTGAACATTTGATCTCCTGGATCCTTTGAATTTCAGAGTCACTAGGTGAATGATAGAACCTTTCCTGAGTTTGGCTGTTGTTCACCATCAACAACCAAATCTGAAACTTTGAATTCTTTTCTCATGGAAGATTAAATCGTTCGGTCCCTCGCAATGACACCAATATGTTTTCACTCTGTATTTTTCTCCAGGCTGAAAAGAGAAAACTCACAGGTGACCACAAACCTCTTTTGGTTGAATGACTAGTCTTCTTAACCTTGAGGGGGCTCCCTCACTGAGCAGACTCAGAGATAAAACTTTTGAATATGATTTTTAGAGAGACCGATTCTGAAAATGTTTAAATTTCTTGTATGGGGTAGTAGAGGATTATAGGAAAACTGGTGTAAGGTGATCATAACCCTCCTAGTCTAACATGCTTATGTATCTCCAACTAATTCCATGTACACAGGCTCAATTAATATGGCTTTAGAATTAAAAGACAAATTGTAATATACTGAATATGGGAATATCAAGGCATTCAATAGAAATAAAAGAATAACTAACAGTTCATTACTACAAATTAGATAAATGACTATCAAGAAGAAAACAAAAAACTATCAAAGGCATACATATTCCATTTTCATTTTGAAATGTTTGGAACAACTAGACTTAAGAATATGAAATGAATTCATGTTTAACTGTTCCATACACCTTAAAATTAGTTTAACAAGATAACACAACAAGGATAATATATAACTAAGAGGAAAAAAATATGGATCATCCATACCATAAGTATCTTTGTAAGCCCACTTGAATATCTTCACATTCAAGCACATTCATTAAAACAGATCACAACAAAAAATTGCAATAGTTTCCCCAGCAATAATGAAACCATAAACAACCTTTTCAATCAATTTTTCTAGTTTAAATAGACATATAATAATGTATCCAAAGTGTCTATATGCATCACATCATTGATCTAATAGAGAATTGGATCAAAGTAAAACGGGGAAATATTTTTTTCTCTTTTAAAGTCTTTTTCCTCTAATGATAAGAAATAAAATACATAAAGTGTTCATATCTTAAAAAAAAACAATAAAACACTATAAAATCACTCTTGTGTTTTAAGCATATCTTCATGGATAAAAAAAAACAAAAATACTGACAGTCAGCTATGGACTGTGCAGTTACTAGGTAAGAGTTCGGCAGCGACTCTGTCGCCAAATTTTGTTTCAAAATTGACACATTGCTGGAAACTGATGGTATGATTTGGCCACCACCTCTAATACATGTTCAGCCCTTTAAACTTTGACATATGGCATCTTCATCGCATTTGTGAACATGTCCCACAAACTTAAATTAAACCGTGTGACACAAGGGAAGCACTGTGTGACACTAGTAAAGTCAGAAAACACTGCGTGACATTGATAAACTTAGAAAAACTATGTGACATTGATAACGTTTTACACGGCACTATGTGAACATTGGTAGCCTTTGTGCAACGCTACGTAGCGCCCACACAGTGGGACAATTTTTGGGTATATATCCCAAACAATAATACTTGTGTTAAAAGTAAAGGATTTTATTATATATGATACTTTTTTGAAGATAAACCTCTCTCAATTTCTCCAAATTCTTACCCATCTTCCCAGAAAATGCTCTGCAAAATAATGACTTAAAATAGAAAATTTGCGAATTGCAAAAACTAAGCTTTGAAGATCCATCCAAAACTCTCACTCTATTACACCTTTGTAGATATTGGAAGTGGTTATTTTTTCCTTGTCTATGCTAGATAAAAACCACTTTCAATTTCCTAAAATTATCCTCCATGTGCTCGAAACTTGTTCTAGAAAATGGTGACTGAAACAGAGTTTTTGTGCAACATTGGGCAGCGAAAAGTCTGAGTGTCACTCCATGCTCTGTATGGTTGCAAACCTCCTTTGAAAAATGGATCAAATGGGTAGGCTTTAAATGGATGTGCAATGGTGTAAAAATCTCTAAGTAAGCTTTCGAACTCTTCAAACCTACTAAATGGTTGATACCCACCTGCACAGCGATTTTGCAGTGACCCTGACTCCCATTAACTGGAAACTCCTTTTTACATTTGGTGAACCCATGATGAAGAAACCTTGACAATGATTTATAGTGAACTTTGATACTATTATATCAACATTTTTCATACAATCAACTTATTGAAAAATAAAAAATGAATTAGTAAGGAAAAAGCATTTCAAGGTGAAAACTATTGACCATAACATTGGCTCCAATGGGGATGGTAGCCTCCCTGTGAATTGCCAAGAAAAAAACGTAGAACAGTAGCTTAACCAAACCATTGGGAAATGGAATCAAACATAAAAATACTAAAACACATCTGAGTAATTGATTACAAAGCTGAAAACTTTAAAATAAATCAGAAATTTGACAATACATCACCAAAGTCTTAGGGCCTTCTCCTCGGGCTTCAAACTTGAATGATAGCTGTCCAAACCTACTGGAAGTATATAAATTAGGCGATCACCTCCTTCCAATGTGTCCAGTCAAGAAAAATGCTACTTGACTGAGTGCAACTCATTGTTTCCTTGAATAGCAAAAGAAAAAAGAGAATGGAAACTCAAAATTCGACTGATTCTGAAAACCAACATCAGTAAAGAGTGCAAGCTTCCATAAATCATGCAACAAATTGTTCATGGGATGATAAACCTCTTCTTTCAATGGTTCCAAGAGCTCAGCAAAATAATCTTCAAAAACATAATTGGTTACCTTCACTTGATGATTGGTAAGAGGACTTTGTTCTAGAGAAATGGAAGCACTATGTTCAGTAATATTGCCCTCTTCAATTGCGGAAACCACCTTATCCATAAAAAAAATGCGGACATCCATAGGGTCTGGGACAACCTGCTCTTCTTCAGTAGACTCTTCATTTTCAGAACTGGAAGGCAAATATTCTTGAACAAAATCTTCTTGTGCAAGAGGATTTAGAACAATCCTTTCATTTTCATTGCTCTCCTCTTCTTAATCCAGTTCGGTATCCTGAATTTCTTCATTAAAATCTATCTGATTAGTTTCATCCGAAACTATAGAAATTGTTAACTATTGGGAATATTCATGAATATATAGGCAACAAAGATCTTTTATTTCTTTATGAGGGAAAGACAACTCAAGCAAGGATTCTTCAATTTCATCAATCATTACATCTTGATTGTAGATTTTGGTTCCCATGAGTAGAAACTTGAAGAGGTTATTGTGCGTTGTTCTGTGCTGGATAACAATATCTTTCAATTCCCAAAATTATCCCATGTGTGGTTGACAACTGTTATGCAAAATGGTGACTGAAACAGAGTATTTGTACAACACTAGGCAATGAAATTCTGAGTGTCACTCCACGCTCAGTATGGTTACACACCTCCTCTAACAAAATGGATCAAACGGGTAGGCTTGTAATGTATGTGTAATGGTGTATAACTATTTAAGTATGCTTTTCAACTATTTCAAACCTCCTAAATGGTTGATACCCACCTACATAGCGACCATGACTACCAGTAACTTGAAAATCCTTCCTACGTTTGGTGAACTCTTGATGACAAAAACTTGACAATGATGGATAGTGAACTTTGAGACTATGATATCAACATTGGCCATAAGATAAACTTATTCAAAAACCGAAAATGAGTGAATAAGGAAAATACATTTGATGATGAAAACTACTAACCCTAACAATAACAAGTTGGGTTGAGTTACTAGTCCTAGAAGCCTTGGTTGGAAAAACCCTTTGCAACCCTTGGTGGGTTGAGTTACTACTCTTGGAAGCCTTTGTTGGACAAAGGATTTGGAGACCGATGAAAACTGTGTGTTGAGTTACTAGTCTTGGAAGGTGGGTTGGAACAAATAATATAGAGCCCTAGAAAACTTGGATAGAGACTGATCTGGTGATGGTTGGTGATGTGTGACCATGAGGTGGAATCATTTCTTCCTGGTTAAGGTGGTTTAGCCTCTAGAAGCCTTGGGTTTGATTTTTACTAGGTATTCCATGATATCCCACATTCATGCTTGGAATATGGCACAAGGGTGATTGGCTAAAGGAGAGATTGGTTTCATCCCAATATATGGTCGGGTGGTATATGGAAGTCCCTGAATTGGTTTGATTTTCATATGTTAATAAGAGATATTTTACTCTTATGTTTTTTGTGCAAATGTATTGTTATTATATGTTTTTGATGGTTGTTTTATTGTTTCTATTTAATTGGTTATCTATTGGTTATAAGTATGGTTTTATGACAATATTGAGTTATGGCTATGATCATGTTATGGTTGGTGGATGAAATTTCAATAATGAATGACCTAATAGATGATAATGCATCTAATGTGAGGGGGCATCATACCTTCTTGATGATTTTCAGATAATTATGAGCTCCCTATGGTCAAAAGTCTTTTCATGACCTATACATTGCATGTTCATGATGTTTTTGATGAAATTCTTATCATGGTTAGGATGAGCTAGGTTAGGTCCTTGTTTAGGTTTTGGATTAGAGGCATTCTCTTCTTGTTATTTACCATTTCTTAGAATTTCATCAAGTTTTTGTGCAGATGTTATGTAACTAGATCAAAAAATAGATAGATCAATGACTTCAAAATCAACCTCTTTGAGGGGAAACCTCATTTATATCACATAAATGAAAAATTCTTGAACGATATAGATGAAAAGGCCTCCTTTATATATATAGGAGTCTAAGGGGTCACAATATAATCAGAGCCTACATAACAATACTAATGTAAGGGCACAACAATCACAATAAGGGGGATGCACTAAAAATAAGAAGAAGGGGCTACACTAGTAGTATAGGGATTCTTCAAAAAAATGTTTTTCTCAACACTTGAGTAGCACTGGATGCTTCTTTATAAAATTATTATTCTCACATGTGGAATCTTCAGTAGATAAGTTATTCCATGTGATGAGATACTCTCAAATTGATCGATTTCGTAGCTATCGGGTTCTTCTTTTAATTACTGCTTTAGGTTCCAATATTATTTTTCCTTCCTCATCAAATTTTCACAATATTGTTTGAACTAGGATCTTCTCACCTATAACCCTATTTAAACATGAAACATGGAAAACTGAGTGCACTTGGGAAGATAAAGGAATTTCCAATTTATATGCCCTAGTACCAATATTTTGCAACATCTTGTAAGGACCATATTACTTTGGTGATAATTTATTTTCCTTATTACTTTGCTTGTTCAACATTTGTTTATATGGCTGTACCTGCAAAAATACCAAGTCACCTTCATCAAAACTTCTTTTGCTGCGATGCTGATCTACCTATTGTTTCATTCGATTCTATGCCAAAGTGAGGTTATCCTTTAAGAGTTGGAGAACTTGTTGTTGATGCTCGATGTGATCTTCCACTACTTTAACATTAGAATTTTCTCTTAAATATAATGTGATGGATGGTGGATGATATCCATAAAGTGCCATAAATGGGGTCATTTTGGTGCAGTATGGAAGGAGGTGTTATATCGCCATTTAGCTAGAGCTAACCATTTGACCCATTATGTTTGTTTACCAGATACAAAGAAACTAAGATATCCTTCCAAAAATTTGTTCACTATCTCTGTTTTCCCATCAGATTGAGGATGATAAGATGATATATGAGCTAATTGAGTACCCAGACAAGAAAATAATTTTGTCCAAAAATTTCTAGTGAAAATTGGATTCTTGTCGCTTACAATAATCTTTGGGTTTCTATGTAGCTTTTGAATTTTTTCCATAAATGAAGTAGAAATTGTATTGACTTTAACTAGATGAGATCATGACAAAAATGTGCGTACTTGGTAAGTCTATCAATTACCACCATTATGACACTCCTTCCATTAGACTTGGGTGAAACTATGATAAAATCCATTGAAATCTCCTCCCAACATTGACTAGGAATGGCTAAAGGTTGTAATGGACTCGGGATCTTAATTGTCTCAAGTTTATTTTGTTGGAAAACCAAACATTCCTACATAAACGTTTGAATATCAGATTTAAGGACCTCCCAAAAAAATTCCTTTTTGAACCTATGGTAATTTTTTTTTAAATCCTGAGTACCTTCCTAAGTCATAGGTGTGGAATTCCAAAAGAATCTTTTGTTTGAGTTGGGAATTCTTACAAAGATATAAACAATCTTTGTACCAATGAATCATTTTTCTAGCTAAATGTATAAAAAATATTGGGATTTTGCTTCAACTTTTGATTGAGCGTCCACACTTCTTTATCATTATTCCATTCATCCATTGCTTCAGTTATCCAATCTAGTTGGAGAATAGAAATGGCACAAAGAAATCCTTCCACATACTCATCCTTTCTTGAGCATGCATTTATAACAAAATTTTTCCTCCCTTTTTTGTATATGATTTCAAAGTCATAAACCAGCATCTTTGTGACTAATTTTTGTTGCTCTTCGGAAGAAAATATATGTTCCAAAAAGTATTTAAGACTATCATGGTCTATTTTTACCTTGAAGTTTCTTCCCACTAGGTAAGCTCACCAATGATTTAACACATGTAGTATTGCCAACATTTCGTTCCCATAAATAGGTTTTTTTAAATACTTCCCTTTGATTGGACGAATTTCAAAATAAATGGGTCTTCGTTCTTGCATTAAAACAACACCAATTCCATTTCTCGAGGCATCAAATTCCACGATAAAGTTTTTTGTGAAGTATGGTGTATTTAATACTAATACTTCGCACATTTCCTTTTTAATATGTTCAAATGCCTTAAATGATCTGGAGTCCATAGAAACTCTTCTTTCTTTAGTAATTTTGTTAGAGGTGCTTCTATTCTCCCATAATTCTTAGCAATCTTAAAATAATACCCTATCATCCTGAGAAATCCTTGAATATGCTTTATGGCTGTGGGGAGTTTCCATTCCTTAATGGGTTTAATTTTGTTAGGGTCTACCTTAACACCCTCATGAGATAAAATATGATCCAACTATTCTAGTTCTTGTACTCCAAAGAATCATTTGGAGGTTTTTGCATATAATTGTTTCTCCTCCAACAGTTTGAGAACCATGTCAACATGTTGAACATGATTCTTCCAAGACTTGATGTAGATTAGTATATCATCAAAAAATACTAACACAAATTTTCTAAGGAATGATTTGAAAATGGAATTCATCAAACCTCGAAATGTAGAAGGTGCATTGGTAAGGCCAAGAGGTGTGAAAAGAAATTCATAATCACCCTCATGAGTTCTAAATGTTGTTTTTGAAATGTCTTCAGTCTACATTCTAATTTGATAATATCCTGAACAAAGATCCATCTTGGTGAAGTAAATTTCTCCATGTAATTCATACAATAATTCATCAATGACAGGAATGGGAATTTTTTCTTTAATAGTGATATTTTTTAACTCCCTATAAATCCAGATAGATGTGCCATGATCCATCCTTCTTATGCACCAATACTATTGGAGAAGAGAAATAAATTTGACTAAGTTGAATTATATCGACCTCTAGCATTTCTGCAACCATACATTCAATTTCACTCTTTTGGTCATAGGGATATCTATAAGGTCTGATTTTTGGAGGAGCACTTCTTGGAATCAAATGAATATCATGATTATGGTCACGAATGGGTGGGAGGCCTTTTGGAGTCTCGAATACTTTAGAATGATTGTCCGAGAAATTTTGGATATCTAGAGAAATAGATGATTTCGATGTTTGAATCTCTAGTAAGCATAGTTGTGTAATTACTCCCCATTGTTCCTTTTTAGAAGGATTTTCATGACATTAGAGATGATTATATTTGTTGGTTACCCTCTGATACCCCTTAATTCATCTTTCTTTCCTTTTGAAAAAATATTCAAGAAAATTTCCTGAAAATTAAAAGATATCATACCCAAATATTGTAACCATTGGACTCCTTGTACAACATCAACACCACCCATTGGAATTTAAATCATTGGACTATTCAATACATATTCCCACATGGTTAGCTTGATATTATGGCACTTTCAAGAGAATTTTCTAGTTCTTGCATTTTCAACCATCACTTGGCACTCTATTGTTGGATATAGGAATAAATTCAATTCCTTGGTTATCTTACAATGAATAAAATTATGGGTACTACCCGAATCAATAAAAACTATTACCTTTTCTTGTTGATATGTCCTTCTATCTTGAGAGTTTAAGGAGTGGTAATTCCTCCCAATCCATTACAAGATATGATCAAATTCACTTCTTCTTTCTTAGGGTTGCTTCCTGATGCATATCCTCTTCTTTTGACATTTCTTATTCCTTTTCTTCCTCCTCTTCACAATCTATGTAAAATAATTTCTTCTCAGAACACTTATGACCTTTAGTGTATTTTCTATCACAACTATACTAGAGCCCTTTTACTCTTTTTTCTTCCATTTTTTTGTGGTGTCAACCTTGTATGCTCTGGAAGGCTAAGAGAAGCAACACTTCCATATTTAGAGTTGTGAGTGGTAGACTTCCTTGTTGCCATAATTTTTCTTTCAACTTTTCTTGCCACCCTAAATTCCTTCTCCAATGAATTAGTTTCCCAAAGGATAACCTCATTTTCAATGTTATCCTTTAAATTCCCTATGAAGCCATCAATCCTATTTTCCTATGGAATATCATTTACGCTTTATTCAATTTTTGTAAGTCCTCAATTTTCTCTGCCGTTGAACTCTTTTGTTTGAGATTTATCAATTGGTCAAATAAGGTGTTTCTCTTTGTAACCTCATAATGTGCTATCATTTCCTACATAAAAATTGATCAAGTGACAAGTGGTTAACCAGAAAAAATCCATCGATGCCATAAAAACTGATTGCGTTCTCAATATAGAGTTGCAATGAGTACCTTTTATGCTTGTTGCACATTATGGAGACCCAAATATGGCTCCATCTATAGTATCCATGTTACCAGATCCTTTCCATCAAGCTTCCTAATATTGATCTTTTGAATATGGTTGGTCTTCAATCCAATGTTAGAGCCTATGAAATCATGATTAAAATTTCTTTTGTTCTCATCATGAGTTTCATCTAATATATTTTCGCCATTAGGAAGAATTTATTGTAGAAATTTGTCAAACATTCTTCCAAAATTTCCATGTATGATTTTAAAATATACTTCAAACCATCCATATTAGCTTCCATTTAATTTTTGGTTACTCTTTGTGAGAGTTAAATTTGTTGCACCTTGTCTCATAATTTTGATATATCATGTTGCATTTCTTCCTCTTCTTCATGTGTCATAGAAGAGACTTATAGTTGGTTACTAGGTGTGTCCATTTTTCTTGTTTCAAGGAATTTTGAAATAAAAAAATGATATCTATGCTTCATTATTCCCTTTGAATAACTTCAAACTGATTTTTCAAACAAAATTTATGCAAAGTTTAGAAAATACACACATTTTTCTTGTTTTTTAGGAACTATATATTGTAGTCGTTGTATCTTTGTAATTGTGAATCTCCAAGATCTTAAATTCCATCTTATAGTATCCCTATGAGTCTTATTTCCAACCCAACAAGTCAAACCAATATTGGATTCTTCAAGAAAGAGTTATGTCCAATCTTCCATGATGACATGATTATAGACTAGCTCAGTAGGGCAAACTTGTAAGGAGTGCCGCATGTCACTGTTTTGACATTCGACCCTAAAAATGATACCTAAAACACTAAATTCCATCCTATTTCTATCACATTATATTAAATTCAAATCTGATTCTCAGAGAGAAAGTTATGATGATTTCCCTAGGTCACTTGTTTGAGATGGAATTTTTGAGCTTGCAAAAACCTTAAATTCCTTGGATCATACGTCCAACTATATAGCGAGACAAGATCTGAAACTCGTACACAAATTTATCCACCATTTTGGCTCCAATTGGTTAGAGTTTAGGCTTTTGAAACTTTGTAGAGAAAACGTTATAGAAAAATTTCCATGATGACCTGCTTGACGCAGCAAAACTCTAGAATGCAAAGCTGAGATACAAAATGTTACGTAACCAGATCAACAAAGAGATAGATCAGAAACCTCAAAATTAGCATGTTCAAGGGGGAAACCTCCTTTATATCACACAAATGAATAATTATTGAATTATACAGATGACAATAACTCCTTTATATATATAGCAATCTAAGGGGTCACAATAATCAGATCCTAGGTAACAATAATAATGTAAGGGCACAACAATAACTATAGTGGGCTTCTATGGGGCACAATAATAACAATATGGGGACTACATGGGCACAAAAATAGAAATAAGGGGGATACACTAACAATAAAAATAAGGGGTTACACTAGAGGTATAGGGACGTAAAAATAGAGCCCGAAGTCCTAGCCCTCAAAAAGTGACTCCGAATTTGGGGTTGCTCACATAAAAGTGCCTGAAAAAGACTGCAATCGCATGTAGGCTTTGTTGTGGGAGTTACTATAGGGTTTAAGTCACATGGAGGGCTTTTCATGGGAGTGATTATGGGTCTAGTTTAGTCAAAAGTAAACTTAACGTTGAGGCTGGGCACCTAGGGTGGTTGGTTAGCCTTTGGGGCTCCTATAGATCTTGAGGAAGGTCAGTTTGGTTGTGGTTTGTCGATTCCACTTCCTTAACTATGCTTTGGGAGCTGAATCATATCATAGTATCTTTTCGTCACATGTTTCCCCTGGTGGAATGGTTAGCTTGGGTGAATTTAGGAGGAGGGTGGTTATGACATGCATGAGATACAATTATCATGCCTCTTCCTTTGATTCATAAATGAAATTGATGCTTCCTTTCATGTACCATTTCACATCAATGAAACTATTTGTCATCAATAAAAAGATTATGTGAAATAATATCCCACTTTTCCATGGATTGAAACACCACTAGCCATTGATAGTCATTGATGGCAATGATACAAAACTAAAAACTCCCCCTAACATGCTACTGGGGACTCCTTCTTGATCATGTCACTTCTCTTCTTAGTCATCCTTCTTCCATGTCTACATTCTCTTTCCTTTTGACATGTTTCGTGATCTTGTTGACTATTTTTCTTCCTTATTGAATGTTAGCATTCTCTCCCCCCTTCACAATAGTGGTAAGGGAAGGGACATGGTTTCCTACAAATGATTCCATGACTGTGTGTGGACCTTGTAACATCCCCTAGTTGATTATCCATATAAATAAAATATATCTAAGGTCATGTGAAACACATTTGAAGCTAAATGTTGGGAAAAAAATAGTGGTGTGTATCATGAATGATTAATTAATAGCTATGGAAATTAACAAAGGAATTTTAAAGGGAAAAGTGGAAATAATTGGAATTTTATTTATGAAATAAATTAAAATAGGAGAAAAGGAAGGTCAAGAGACACAAATTCACATGAGAGGGAAAATGAAGGAAAATGAAAAATATAGAAGCCTCAATGATAAAAAGGTTTTTGAGGATTAGTTGCTAGCCCTTGGACAATTTTTGGGTTGAGATCTATTCCATTCTCTCATTCTCTCATACTCTTGGAAACTTGGAGAAATATTGGACCACTTGGTAATTCACATGGATTGGGGAAAGAAAGAAAAGGAAAGTAGAAAAGCGCAAGGGAACAATTAGACCAAGGAATAAGGTAGATTACTTCATGGGTAACTGGTTGCATGTGTGATTGTATTGTTGATTTATGGATGCATGGTATATGCATGTGATTTTATGGTTATGCGCTATTATTGGTATGGATATTTGGATGGGTTGATAGTGGTTTTAGCCTTGCCTTGGAATTTCCTGGATATCAATGGTCTTGTGGGTTTTCCACTTGTTGTTTTTTATTGGTTCTTAGGTTCCTTATGGTTGTGTGTTGGACTAAACACTCTGGAAGCCTTGTAACATCTTGTGTTGAGTTACTAGTCCTAGAGTCAGGTTCGACAAATGCTCTGGCAACCTAGAGGGTTGTGGGTTAAGTTACTATTACTTAGAGCCCTAAAAAATTTAGGTAGAGACCGATCTAATTAGTGTTAGGGATGTCTAACTGTGTAGGTGGAATCACTGTGGTTGAACCTTGAGGTGATTTAGAATCTTCAATCCCTGGTTTGCTTTTCCCTTTGTTTATTTCATGATATCCCACATTCATGATTAGAATATGACATGGGGGTGATTGTCTAAAAGTGAGATTTGGTTCAACCAAATCTATGGTCAGGTGGTACGTAGAAGTCCCTAACTTGGCTGGTATATTTATATGTTAATATGAGACATTTCCTTGTTGTGCTCTATGAGAATTTGTATTTTTTTTTTTGGATATATTAGGGGTAAGTTCCCATGGATTTTATGCTAGTTATGCTTTGGTTTTAAGGTGTGTATTATCTATAGATATTGTCATGAATTATTTAGTTATTGATTGGTTGATGAATGTATGGACTAATAAGTGTTGTTGGAGCTATGTATAGAGGGCATAAGTCATCTTTGGTGATTCTCAGACGAACCTTAGACTATTATGATCATATATGCATTCATGACCTATAGCTTCTATGTTTGTCATGTGTTTGAAGGAATGTTTGTCATGGATGAGGCATGTAATAGGTAAGTTATTGTTTAAGTTTTGTATGAATTTTTTTTTTTTGTTATGTTAGTTGTCATTCTAATAAGTTACAAGAAGTTTTTTTAGTGGTATGGAAGATAGACTTGGAAAGTAGCTCAAATCATGGGATCACACCGTCTAAACTAGAGATTTTGGGATATAATTGCATGGAGGCAGTGTTATGGATGTGGTTGGAGGTTTATAACCATACCTTGGCCTTGTCATGCATGCGTTTGTGGGCTTAGAGCAGCGAAAATGAGCTCCAACACAAGGATTGGTCATGTGGGGTGATCCTTTAGCCTCTGAGTGTGATGTAGCCTTGGGGGACATTGTCAATTGCTAGTTTGTTGGCCCCACTTCGATCACTAGAGCTTGGAGTTTGGGTCATGTCATAGTAACTATTTGTCTCATGTTTATGTTGGTATGCCAGTGAAATTGTGTAAATGTCAGAGTAGGTTGTTATAGGGTGGTATTAGAGCTTCGAGGTTCAAACAATTAGACTTGATTACCGATATCTTTGTATTATGCATGCATGTTAGTTCATGGTGTCTTTGTTATTCTTGCATTGTGATGGTCATTGTTGTGGTCCTGTATCGTTATGATGTGGATGCTGAGGTTGATGATGTTAGTGTTGAGATGATTAATATGTTGATTTAATTATATATACATATGTTATGCTAATACGGTTTGACTGTGGAGATGAGATAGCCTCCCTTGAACTTCACTAAGGTATGTTATGTTATGTTTATATTTACTTATCTGACATGGTATGCTTGTAGGAAGTAGAATATCAGAGATGACAAGTAATATGGTGAATTACAATTCACATGACTCTCCTTATAGATCAAATGAGCAACAAAGAGATCAATATTATCCTCACATAACAAACACCTTGAGAAGTTTAAAGGTAGAAACCAAGAGTTGGAAAGTAGATAATCACAAGATCATTTAGTTATAGGAAATAGTTTCCAAAGCATAGGAAAATAAAGTAGAGGTCAATGCAGTGATTATTTAGAGTTTATCATAATTGGAGCGATAGGGACAACCATACATTAGTTATCGATGGGAGGAAAGGACTAATGTGGCCTATGGTAGCACGTCTCATGGAGGACATAGGTTAGACAAGAATGACATGGTCACAGGTCGTATATGGATGGATATAACTAATAGAAAAGGCCGTGGTTATGGGTTCTATTCTAGTTATGGAGCATAGAGATAACATGGTCATCATTGTTATCATCCCTACAGGAGGAATGGGAGGCAATACTTTCCAGATGAGTTCAAGAAATCCAGACCTCCTACCTTTGATGGATAATTGAAGAAGTCGAAAGATGTAGAATACTGGTTACTTGCAACGAAGAACTTTTTTGCAATGTGTGATTATACAAAGAATATGAAGGCCATGATAGTTATTTTTAGTCTCAAGGGAAAAACATATATCTAGTGGGAAGATGTGAAGTGAGTTAGAGGCATCAAGACAGAGGAGTTGAGTTGGCATGAGTTCAAAAGGCTCTTTAGAAAGAAGTACTTATCCGAGAGATAAAATGGTAGGAAGTATAAGGACTTCTACGAGCCTCAGATATTGGAAGAAGCAATTGGAAATTTGAAACAATTTTATGAGTAGTATAAGTGTAACTTGTAGCCTAAGTAGGGTTGAAAATATAATGATAAAACTAGGGGAAGATGGGATAACAAGAAAAGAACACCTTAGGATGTAGGTAACGATGAGAATGCAACGTTGTACAATAAATTCAATGTAGTCGATAGAGGACATGGATTTCAGACTGAGGATTAGAACAAGGGTGAGGGAAGGAAGACTTTGGAGTCTTGGAATTGCAGAAAAGGATCATCATGGGAGAGATTGTCCACAAAATTATGGTGTAAGACCTCTAATTTGTAGTGCTCAATAGGCACATAATGTTGGATATGTTGGGCATTGTATTCCTCAAATTTATGTAGCCTTGGATAATAGGTAGGCTAAATACGAAGCATCGATTATAAAGATGGAATTTAATCTTCATGATCAAGTTTGATTCTATTTTGATTGACCCTTGATCTAACTATACTTATATCAATCCCGACTTGATGGATAAGTGTTGCTTGAATGAAGAAGTGCATGGAGAGTTTTGGTTGGTGTTGTTGGAAATAGGTACAAAGAAAATAGTTCATCATTGTGTGAGATCTTGTGCATTAAATTTGAAAGGTATGTCTACTTCAGCACATATAAATGTGCTTCCATTGTGATCATACAATATTTTTTTGGGTATAGATTGGTTATAAATTCAGAGGACTAAAGTGGATTTCTATGAAAATTCCATTGAGTGCTTAGACGATGATGGAGGGAAGAGAATATTGTAGGGAAGGAAGAAGCTTACATCAGTGATAATGGTTATAGTTATGCAGGAAAAATCGGAGTAGCTAGAAAGGGTGTGTATTGTTTAAAATTGATATTTCCAGTGAAAAAGGGAAGGATGTTGAGGATGCTAAATTCTTGAAGAGGTATCCATTTTTGCAGCATTTTTAGGATGTATTCCCAATAGAAACTTCAAAGTTACCCCCTCATAAGTAAATAGTTTTTTCGTTTGAGTTGAAGTTAGGAGAAGCACCAACATCAAACACACTTTACAAGGTGAGAACTCTATAATTAGTGGAATTACAGTTACAACTTAAGGAAACGCTCGATAAGAGATACATTAGGCCAATTTTTTCGCATTAGGGTTCACTAGTGTTGTTCGTGAAGAATAAGTATGGTACTCTTAGGTTGTGTATTGATTACAGGAAGTTGAAAAAGGTCACAATGAAGAACATGTACCCTTTGTAACAAATTGATGACTTGATTGATCAGTTGAAGGGAACATTAGTGTTCTCGAAGACTAACTTGAGTTCAGGGTATTATTAGGTACACATTAAAGAAGAGGACATTTACAAAACTAAAATTTCTAATCGGAATCATCATTATGAGGTTGTAGTGGTTACTTTTGGTGTTATTAATCCTCTAGCTACTTTCATATGTTTTATGAATAATGTGTTGTGTCCTTTTTTGGATAAGTTTGTGATAGTATTTATTTATGATATATTGATATATTCTAAGAATGAAGAGGAGCACATAGAACATGTTATGAAACCAGCTCACAAAAAGATAGAAAAGAGAGATCCACGCCTTAGAATTCAGCCTCTTCGAGGGGGAAACCTCCTTTACATTACATAAATGAACAATTCTTGGATGATACAAATGAAAATACCTCCTTTCTATATATAGGAGTCTAAGTGGTCCCAATACAATCAAAGCCTACATAACAATAATATTGTAGGGCACAACAGTAACAATGGTGGGCTTCTATGTGGCATAATAGTAACAATATGGGCACTACATGGGTACATCAATATAATAAGTGGGTTATACTAATAACAATAAGGGGTTACACTAGTAGTATAGGGGCCTAACATGCCCCTCTCCTTCAAAAAGCGTTGTCCTCAACGCTTGAGTAGTTCTTGATGCTTCTATATAAAATTCTTGTCCTCCCATGTGGAATATTCAGCGGGTAAGTTCTTCCACTTGATGAGATACTCTAAAATTGATCGATTTCGTAGCTGTCGGGTTCTTGTTTTTGTGACTGCTCCAGGTTCCAATATGATTTTTCCTTCCTCTTCAATTTCTGGCAATATTGCTTGAATTGGGATCTTTTGCAACTTTTGAATAAGTGGCCATACGTCTTCGTTCTTCTTCCATTCATCTGTTGCTTCGTTTATCCAATTTGGTTGGATAATATAAATAGCACAAAACAATGCTTCCACATCCTCATCCTTGAAGCGTCTTCCCATTCGGTAAGGTAGCCATTTTTTAAGTGCATGTAGTATTGCCAACATTTCCTTCTCATAAATAGCTTGCTTGAGATGTAGCAGTAAAAATACCCAATCACTCACATCAAAACATTTTTCACTACGATGTTGATCTACCTGTTATTTCATTTGATTTTGCACCGAAGTGGCATTATCCTTTAAAAGTTGGAGAACTTGTTGTTGATGCTCGATATGATCTTTCTCTACTTGAACCTTTTTCTTCTTGATATGTCCTTCTATCTTTTGAGGAGTGGTAATTTCTTCTAGTCCTTTACAAGATATGGTCGGATTCATTTCTTGATGCTCGATGTGATCTTTCACTTCTTGAACATTTTTCTTCTTGATGTGTCCTTCTATCTTGATAGTTTGAGGAGTGGTAATTTCATCCATTGAATTACAAGATATGGTTGGATTCATTTCTTCTTTCTCGATGTGATCTTTCACTTCTTGCACCTTTTTCTTCTTGATATGTCCTTCTATCTTGAGAGTTTGAGGAGTGGTAATTCTTGCCAATGCTTTACAAGATATGGTCTGATTCATTTCTTCTTTCTCTGGGGTGGTGTCTTGACGTATATCCTCTTCTTTTGATGTTTCTTGATCATTTTCTTCCTCCTCTTCATATTCTATGTAAAATAATTTCTTCTCAGCACACCTATGACCTTTAGTGCATTTGCTATCACAATTGTAACAAAGCCCTTTTTCTCTTTTTTCTTCCCATTGTTGTGGTGTAACCCTTGTAGGTTGTGGAAAGCTGGGAGAAACAACACTTCCATCTTTATAGTTGTGAGGGGTATGCTTCCTGGTTTCCATAATTTTGCTTTCCATTATGTCACAAAGCCCTTTTACTCTTTCCAATTGTTGTGGTGTTGCTCTAAAGAAGGTGTTGCTCTTTATATCCTCATAATGTGCTATCATTTCCTCCGTGAAAATTGACCACGTAACAAGTTTTTTACGAGAACAAAGCCCTTTGTACCATAAAAATTGATCTGGTTCTAAATATGAAGATGCAATACATACCTTTTGTAACAGTTGTACACCATGTATATCAAAATATTGCTCCATTTAAAGTATCCAATTTACCGGATCCTTGCCATCAAACTTCCTCATCTTGCTTTTTCTTGATTTTAGGCGCTCTACCTTGAAACGACTGTAACTCTGTACTTTTGGATCTTTAAGTTCTACAATTATGACCTGTTGTAGCCCTCTATGTCCTCTTTCCAATGCCACAAGTCTGATCCAAATTGGATTCTCCAAGAAAAAGTTATGCACAATCTCCCGCAGTGACCTGATTATAGACTAGTTCAGTAGAGCGAACTTGTATGAAGTGCCACGTGTCCCTGTTTTAACCTTTGACTCTAAAAAATATATAAACAGAAATTGCAGTCTATCCTCTTTCTGTAACTTCTTACGAAATTTCAATCCGATGCTCAGAGAGAAAGTTATGACGATTTTCCCCAGGGCACCTGTTTTGAGTGTAATTCAGGAGTCTGCAAAAAGACCAACTTACGCAGATCCTATCTCCGAAAATATCGCGCGAAAAGATCTGAAATTCGGACCGAAGGTTCAGCGCCAATTCTTCTCAAATGGGTTTTGTTTGCGACTTCTGAAACGTCACAGAAAAAAAGTTATAGCGAAAATACCACGATGACCTGTTTGGAGCAGCGAAACCCTAGAATCCGAAGCTCTGATACCAAATGTTATGAAACCAGCTCACAAAAAGATAGAAAAGAGAGATCCACACCTTAGAATTCAGCCTCTTCGAGGGGGCAACCTCCTTTACATTACATAAATGAACAATTCTTGGATGATACAAATGAAAATACCTCCTTTCTATATATAGGAGTCTAAGTGGTCCCAATACAATCAAAGCCTACATAACAATAATATTGTAGGGCACAACAGTAACAATGGTGGGCTTCTATGTGGCATAATAGTAACAATATGGGCACTACATGGGTACATCAATATAATAAGTGGGTTATACTAATAACAATAAGGGGTTACACTAGTAGTATAGGGGCCTAACAGAACACCTAGCAATAATGTTAATATTATTGAGAGAGAATAAATAGTGTGAAAATATTAGTAGATGCAATTTCTTTCAGACATATGTTAATTACTTGGGAAATTTTATTTCCAAGGAAGGAATAAAAGTGGACCCTTAAAAGCTCATATCTCTCATGGAGTGGGCAGCTGCTAGGAACGTGGACAAGGTTAGATCATCCATGGGACTAGTGGTTATTACAGGTGATTCATTAGAAACTTCTCACAAATTGTGTATCCTATTACATGCTTGTAGAGAAAAGGGAATAATTTTGAATCGACTGAGGAGTGTGCATCTAGTTTTAAGAAGTTGAAGCATTTCCCTACAAATTCTCTAGTATTGAAGATTGCAGATCTAGACAAAGAGTTTGTGGTATTTATAGATGCTTATGAGATAGGGCTTGGCATCGTCTTGATGCAAGAAGGACAGGTAATACACTATGGTTCAAGGAAGTTGAATGATCACGAGAAGAACTACATGACTCATGATCTTGAGTTGGAAGTTATCATTCATCCCTTGAATACACGGCGACATTACCTTCTTGGAAGGAGATCTATTCTGATGAGTGATCATAGTGGGCTGAAGTACTTATTTGAAAAAACTAATATGAATGCGAGGAAAGATATATCATTGGATATTGTAAGTGAGTTTGACTTCGAGATCAGGTACATTAAGGAGAGGGAGAATAGGGTTGCAAATTCTCTTAGTAGAAGAGTGCAGGTGAATCACATTATAGTAGTGAGTTCCTATGGGATATACTTATAGGTGCATATATTACAGGTAGGACAACATGATTATAGGTATCATTAGTTGAGTCATAGGTTACAACAACATGATAGAGGTGATAGGGATGAGGATTACCATCTCACAACAAACGGCTTGGTCAGATTAAAGAACAAGATTTATCTACTAGGTGACACTGAATTCAAGAAGCTTATCTTGAGGGAGTTTCATGGCAATCCTTATTTAGGTTGCCTAGGATATCAGAAGACATTGAAAAAAATTAATATTTTTTATCATTGGCCGAACTTGAAGAAAGAGGTCGTTGATTTTTTTGCTAGATGTTTGGATTGTTAGTAGCTAAAATAAAATTGTAAGCATCCAGGTGCTTTATTACATCTTATTTTGATTCCAAAGTTGAAATAGGAGGTTAACTCTATGGACTTTAGTATAGCTTTATCGAAGACATCGAGACAACATGACTCCATCATGGTTGTGGTGGAAAGGTTAAGTAAGGTAGATCACTTCATTATAGCCATGTCTACGAATTTAGCTAGTGAGGTAGGTCATATTTGCATCAGGAAGATATTGATATTGCATGGTTTTCCAAAGATTATTTTATCTGACAAAGATGTCAAGTTTACTTTCGTGTTTCGGAAGGATTTGTTTACAGGGTTAAGGACAAAGGTTTCTTTCAGTACAACTTATGATCCGAAGATAGAGGGATAGACTGAGAGGGTTAAGAAAATTCTGGAGGAGATGTTGAGGGTGTATGTTATGCATCAACAGAGGAAGTGAGAGGAGTACCTTCCACTAGTAGAGTTTTCTTATAATAATGGGGATCAAGAGTCTTTGAAGATGAGTCTATTTGAGGCTCTTTATGGGTGGAGTTGTAATACTCCTATGAGTTGGAGTGATCTAGTGAACAAGGTGTTGATTGAACCAAACATGTTGGCATATATGGAATAAGAAATGAAGGTTACTAAAATGAATAATAAAGTAGCACAATATAGGAATAAGCGTTATGAAGATCAACATAGCATATTTGAGGATTTTCTGGTTGGGGTGCATATGTACTTGTGCATCAAACCCAAGAAGAGATCCTTGAGGATTGCATCATGTTCCAAGCTAGCACCTTGGTATGAAAACCTTTCGAGATCCTTGAGAGGATTTGACCTGCTATCATAGTTCAAGTTTCATGGGAAACTTAATGTAATATAGTGTTCATGGGAAACAACTATGGGGCAAGCTGACAAAAAAATGTCAGTGCATATTTAATGATTACAAAGGAAAAGCACTAACAAATTAAATGTCAGCACATGTTTTAAATTTAAACAAGCGAGTGTTAGAAAATCAGTTGGAAGAATAACTTATCATTATTTGACATATGGTGCTGATAAATTAGTTGGTGTGACATGTTATTAAATTTTCCCAAAATAAAGAATTGTTGAATTTACCACTGCCAAATGTGATAATCATTATCAAAGCTAATGACGTGATTGAGGTAACGATAAGAGGCTTTGATCATGATAAATATCATGCAATATGGATTCACACACCAAGCTTCAATTTTGATGAATCAAGCCTAAGATTCATGGTGAACTTACTATTTTGAACATGATGAGAAAACTATTTTTTAAGACTCTTTTTTCCTGTAAAATATAGTAATTTTGGGAACAGTTTCTGAAAATATGGAAACAAAGTTTTAAAACGTTTTTTTTGTTTTTTTGTTTTTTGGGAATGGGATAATTTAAGAAAACCTCTCTCAAATTTTACACAACTATCATGGCTTTGGAGATATGAAGGCATATTTGGACCTTTGTTTTGAGGAATTCATGACAAAAATCTCATTAACAATTTTTGATGAGACACCTCTTCATTTGGACTTTTTGAGACAATATTGACTTTGTAAATCGAATGAATATATATGTCTAGGATTATAAGAAAATAGTTGAAGATATGTGACAATGAAAACCTAATTTTCTTGGCACAAAATCTATAGTTTCTTATCTCATTCTAAAAATTTAGGTACAAATGGAAATGCAATGGACACTCAACAACATTCAACATTTCAAGAGACATTGTGGCTTTGTTTATTTCAAGTTTGTGTTTAGTTAATTTTATATTTGATTTGATTTCCAGTGAACAAGGAAGAGATAGTTAATATTTTTATTATTTGTGTAAACATTTTGTAATTAATAAGGGTTCAGGCCCGAGGAGTCCTGGGGGGCCTTTTGTGTTTCATAATTTAATATATACATACAAGATCAGAGGACTTGACCTTTGGTCCCCAAAGATTCATGTGATAGTTATTTCCATTCATTGTCTTCTATATGTGTTTTTTTCTTACTCAGTGATTCATTGAATGTTTTATCTTCAGTATTTGAGTAGAGAATAATGAATTAAAATTCATCATTAGATGCTCTATTTCACATTATTCAAATACTTATCAGTTATGTCCTCTAAATTTTCTCTCAGATTCATCTTTCATGCCCAATTGCAATGGATTTTCTTCTCCTTTCAATTTGCAACCCTCTGATAATTTAAGTTTCTATGAAAGAGTTGTCTACCTTTTCTATTCATTGATAATGAAACCGAGATCTTGTAGCCCTTTGTGTTTTTCATGTACTTTGACTCCATTTCCCAATGGATTGTCTCTGTTTCCCAACCAATCCTTTTTCAACCCCCATCATAGTTAAAAATCTAGGACATAGGAATACTTAGGAATATGTGGAAGGGAAAACTATGGTTTATTTGGGGATATTTTAAACTTATAACCTCATTGGAGGAAGAAAAGGTATGGATTAGAAGGCATGAGCTATAAATGGATCTCTTCGAGGACCTGCTTATGCATATGAAACTAGTGGATATCCCCACCATCAATGGGATGTTCACATGGAATAATGGTAGAGGTGGCTCGTACCAAGTATCATACCAGTTGGACTGATTCCTGGTATCAAAAGATCTTATTAGTAAAGTTATTTTCTTTGAAACCTTTATCATACCCTACCTTGGGTCGGATAACTTGGCGATTCAACTAGAAATGGATATGAAATTGGACCACAGAAATAGGCTATTCATATTTGAATCCTTCTAGCTGTGTGATCCTTCCTTTCTTGATAAAGGAAAGGATTGTTGGGAATCAAGTTCAGCGTAGGGAAGGAATTGAATGCAAACCTTTCAATTTCCTTTGAAATAGCTTAAGAAGTAGATAAAAAATTGGAATAAATCAAAATTTGGTCATATCTTGAAAGATAAATAACACCTCTAAGCTAGTATGCAAAGGATTCAAAAATGAATTATCGCTAAAAGTCACTCTGGGCCCTTGGTAGTTGAAGAGGGAAAGCTCCTAACTCATATTGAAGAAGGAAGAAAGCAGGAGGAAACACTATAGAAATAGAAATATAGGGTTTAATGGCACAGAGAAGGTGAGAGATCCACCTACTTTTTTCATAAAGAAATAATCCAACACATGAAACATAATAGATTTTTTTAGCTGACTGACTCATCGAGGAATCGACTGGTTATACATGAAGAAATGGAAACACTTATGGGGGATCATTTCTATAATCTCATGTCAGAACCCTATCTAGACATATCAGAAGCAATTGGGCGGATTACAAAACATATCCCCCAGCTGCTTAGTAGGGACTAAAATATGGCACTCATGAGGGCCATCACTCTGGAGGAAGTTGAGGAGGTCATAAAAGGCTTGGCCAATAAGAAATAACTAGGGCTAGATAGATTCATGACAAAATTATTTCAGGCTACCTACCCTACCTTAGGACAGGACATCCTGACGGTGGTAGATGAATCACGTAGATCGAAAAAGGTACCTCCCACTCTTAATTCCACTTTTATTGCTTTAATTACGAAAATGGCCCACTCATAAGTGCCCCAAGGGTTCATACCCATAGCCCTTTGAAATTTTATCTACAAAATCATCTCAACCATTATGGACAATTGTCTCAAGCCTGTTCTTCCTTGGATGATTCCTCATGAGTAAACTGGTTTTGTCCAAGGCCGACAAATCTTGGATGGCATCATTAGCTCCGAGGAGGCCATCTATTCCCTCAAATTCTTGAAATATAAATGTATTCTTATAAAGTTGGATCACTCAAAAGCTTATTATCATCTTAGCTAGCCCTTCTTATCGAAAGTTCCTAAAGCCTTTGGTTTTGACCCTAGATTGATTGAATGGATCTACTCTCTAATATCCACCCCGATGTTTTCCATCATCATTAATGGCTCCCCTTCTCGGACCTTTTACCAACCAGAGACCTTAGGGAAGGACATCCTATCTCTCCCTTCATTTTCATTTTGGTTACGAAAGGATTGGGTAGATACATAAAATCTGCAATCTAATCGGGTCTTCTACAAGGAATCCACCTGTGGGGTAGCAATCTTCCTCTATCCCACCAACAATGTGTTTATGACCTTATGTTATTCTATCAAGTCTCCCTCAGGTAAGTGCGACATCTCAAAGATATTCTCCAAGACTTCATTCTAGATTCTTTCACTCAGATAAATAATGATAAGTCAAATATCTTCTTCTTCAACACCTTGGTTCCTACCCAATCTATCTTGGCATGGATCTCGAGCTTTTGCATTGATCACTTCTGTCCAAATACTGGGGAATTCCCGTTGTGTTAAATTTTGTGGGAAAGTCATGTTGGAAAGCCTTCTTTAAATAATTCAATCTTTGCTTTGAAGCTAATCTTTTTTATCTCTGAATATAGCTAGTCGAGTGGTCCTGTTGAAGGTTGTACTCCAATCTATTCCAATTTATTAATTATCGTACCTAGAAACTCTAGAAACTATATGTAGTAATACGAAAAGAATTTTTAAAAAGTTATTATGGAAGGGAGCATAGAAATATAAGAAATGGGTCGTCTTATCGTGTAATAGTCTCACCAAGCACAAATTTGTAGGGGTTCTTGGCCTCTAAGGTACTTACAACCTCAATCAAGTTATGGATGCGCAACTATGGTTGCGTTGGATTAAGTGATTATCATATCTATGGAAGACTATTTGGAGCTGAAAATATAATATGCCTTCCAAAATGGAAGAAAGACTGAGGGTGTGGGAAACCCTAAGAGGATCCTCAATATGGAACTTATCCTATACTAATAGAGATCTCATTCATAATCACACCTTCTGGGAAATAAGGGATGGGAATAGTGCTCTCTTCTGGCAAGATTCTTGGAAACAAGAGGAAAATATTTTTAGTTGCTAGGATCTTGCTGATATCTTTCTCTTCACCATCAACAAAAAAACCTACCGGTTAATGAGTTATGGAGTCCCTTCTCTTAGGCACATTGGAGGAAATGGAAAAAGAAACAAGATTGGAATAACCCTCCTGACTCAAATCAATGTGATATTTTAGATAAAGAGCTTCAATCCAGAAAGATATCTATTTTAGAAGGACCTGATATCCTTTGATGGGTTTATAAAACCGAGGACATGTTTACTAGAAAGGAAGCTTATTAGATCAGAACAAAGTATCTTCAAAATCAACAAAATCCCCTCTGGAGGAAGATATGGACGGGACAGTTTTGGCCAAAGATATCATACTCTCTATGGTTAGTTCATAGTGACTGTATCCTAACTTGGGATCAAATCAAAAAATAAGAATTCAAGGCTGAGCCTTTTGTTAGATGTGTGCTACACAAAGTGAAACTATACAACACCTTCTAAACCTATGCCCCTTTGTGTTTCAGTTGTGGAACAACATCGATTATCTTTTTGGACACCTAGATAGAGATATAAATATCATACAGTCCACTATGGAGACCTGGAGGCAAGGAGTCTTCTCCCGCCCTATCCTGAATAGGGTGTGACACCTCTCTCTTGGCTTCCTCCTTTTGGCAATATGGAAATAAAGCAATAGTAGGATTTTCAAGGATTAAAACCTCTCTCACTTGGAGGTATGGGTTGGGGTCCTTCATAACATACGAAAAACTCTCATAGATGAGAAATGGCATCCTGACAATTAGAAGGCCACCCTTAAGGAAGCAAGGATTCTTTCATCCTTTAACATTTTCCCACAAATTCTTGCCCCCTCCTCCTGGAAGTTGAGGGTCCCCCCTTGACCTTCTCCCTCTACTTTCCATGGCCCTCATGATGGTTTTTTCAAGCTAAACTTTGACATGGCTTCCAAAGACAATGTACGAGATGTGGCTTTTGGAGGATTATTTAGAGACCCCCAGTTTTAGGCTATTAGAGTATATGCTTCAGATTGTGGCAAGGGAAGCAAAAATGAAGCCAATTTCAATGCAGTCAAACATAAATTACTCATAGCAAGATGTGAAGGGTTCCAAAGATTATGTTTTGAACGCGACTCTTCTCTTGTCGTTGACATAATTAAAAAATTCAATCAAGGTACCTATTGGGAGAAGATTCGAAAAATATGGTGGACAACATGTCTAATCTAGGAAATTAGTGAAATTATTCATGGCTTAGACTACATCATCCCCTTGCACATCTGGTGCATTGGAAACAAAAGTTTCATAATTCTTAGCGAAATGGGTTTTCCTACTTTCGAGTAAGAAAATTGATCACCATTGTGAAAGTGGGTCGATGTAAGAGGGGTTGGAGCAGCTAAATATGATTATGGACTAGGACTTAGCTCTTAATCAGAACCCCCGATTGGGGTGTGATTCAGCACAAGATCCATTTAGGGATAGTCGATATGCTTAATCACATTTATGAAGGGGCCAATGGATGGCCTCACCCATGCCCTCACACATATTTCCATCTAAATGGAGGGGACAGTTGTAGTGATCAGCAAAATTATGCAGTAAGGTTTGGCAGAGATTTAATAAGCGAGGTGGTGGGAGTTGGGGCTTTCACAAACCCATCTATCTAACACCTCGTTTGGCTTCAAAGTGGTCTCAATGATATTTGGTGTTATAGTATTAAGTGGTCTCAAAAAATTGTACACTGGTTCGAGGGGTCTGGAACATTGTGAGGAACCTCGCTATGGCTGGTCTCTGCAATTAGATGGAATTCTCAACCTGTTATGTCTTCATCCTTATTCTATTCCTTGGGTTGGTGAACACTACTTTCTATATGCGCTATGTACGTCAGGTAAAAGGCTTACTGATGGTTCATAAATATTTTATGAATAAAAATAATGGGACTTTCATTCACATTATGTCAATTTCAGTATTTTATGTCACTACTTTATATCTATGGAATTATTTCATATGTTCTGGGTCTTACGTAATTTGTTTATTGCATGTGGGGAGTATGGCTCTGGGGGTAAATTATTATGGCCAACCTCGAAGTATGGCAGGGCAAGGGAAGTTGTGTCAATTCATTTCGGTGGACTCAGTGATCCTAGCTGAGTGAATGAGAGTGGCAGGAGCTTTTTTAATTTTCTATGGAGGTCTTTCACTCATGGGAGTTACATGCTTTCCTCTGTCTATTAGTGTGGGCTACCATTTATTGGTGTGGTGAAGTGCATGAGGGTGTTACTCTTGTTTTATAGTCTTCTTTTTAGGTTTAAGCTTAATGTCAATTTCATGTTTCTTTCATGTTATGTTATTAGTCTAGGTCCACGTAAACAAGTTCTCTCTTTGTCCTCTAGACTATTGTTTGGGCCAAGGGCGGGGGAAGCGTTGAGGAACTCGACGAAGGGAGGTTTTTCCTATTTCACCATGGTAAAATATTCTTCGAGTGCTAGTGCTTGTGGGCATGGAAGTCATGGTAGTAATTATCAGGCTGGAAAAGGAAAGAGTAGGGGCTTGACTTTAGGCAAGCCCTGGAACATATTGTGTTTAGTTACTAGTCTAGGAGCCTACGTTAGGAAAAATGCTCTGGAAGCCATGAAACATCTTTTGTTGAGTTACTATTCTTGGAGCCTAGTTTAGGAAAATTTCTATAGAGCCCTTTTTAGGTTAAGTTCCTAGTCCTTGGAGTCGGTTTCGACAAATGCTTTAGTGCCCTGGAGGGTTGTGGGTTGAGTTACTAGTTCCTGCAGCCTTGAACAACTTAGGTAGAGATCAATCTGATTAGTTTTAGGGATGTATGACTGGGGAGGTGGAATGATTGTGGTCGAGCCTTGAGGTGGTTTGGAATATTTAATCCTTGGTTCATTTTTGTCTCGGTTAATTCCATGATATCCCAAATTCATGCTTAGAATATGGCATGGGGGTGATTGGATAAAAGGGAGATTTGGTTCAATCAAATCTATGGTCAGGTGGTAGATGGAAGTCCCTGACTTGGTTGGTGTTATCTCTGGTTATAAGGTGTGTATTATATATCGTTGTTATCATGAATGTTTTAGTTATTGATTGGTGGATGAAAGTATGGACTAATAAGTGTTGTTGTAGCTATGTATAGAGGGAATAAGGCATTTTCCTATGATTCTCATATGAACCTTAGAATATTATGATTAGATATACATTCATGATCTGTATCTTATATGTTTGTCATGTGTTTGAAGGAATGTTTGTTATGGACTAGGCATGTCCTAGGTGAGTTATTGTTCAAGTTTTGTATGCAAAACTTTACCATTATGAGATTTATCATTCTAATAAGTTACATGAATTTTTTGGTAGTGGTATGGAGGCTAGACATGGAAAGTAGCTCAGATCTAGGGACCACACCCTCTAAACTAGAGATTTTGGGATATAATCGCATGGAGGTAGTGTTGTGGATGTGGTTGGAGGCATATAACTGCACCTTAGCACTGTCATGCATGCGATTTTGGGCATAGGGAAGCGAAAAAGAGCCCCAACTTAAGGTTTTGTCAGGTGGGGTGATACTTTAGCCCATGAGTGTCGTGTAGCCTTAGGGGATGTTGAAATTTGTAAGTTTGTCGACCCCACTTCGATAACTAGAGCTTGGAGGTTGGGTCATATAATAGTAACTATTTGTGTCATTTTTACCTTGTAGGCTAGTTAAACTGTTTAAATATCAGAGTGGGTTGTTATAGGGTGGTATCAAATCTTTGAGGTTCAAACAGTTAGACTTGATTTCCGAGATTTGAGTATTATGCATGCATGCTAGTTGTCAATGTATTTATTATTATTGCATTGTGATGGTCGTTGGTGTGGTTTTGTATCATCATGATGTTGATGCTGAGGTTGATGATGTTAGTGTTGAGATGATTGATATGTGATTTTAATTATATATAGATATGTTGTGCTAATATAGATTGATTATGGAGATGGGATAGCCTCTCTTGAACTTCACTAAGGTATGTTAGGTTATGTTTATATTTACTTGTCTAGCATGGTATGTTTGTAGGAAGTAGAATATAATAGATGACAAGTAAGATGGTGGATTACAATTCACATGATCACTCTCCTTATAGATGAAATGAGCAACAAAGAGATGAATATTCTCATCACATAAAAAACACCTTGAGAAGTTTAAAGGTAGAAATCAGGAGTTGCAAAGCATATAATAACAATATCATTTAGTTATAGGAAATACTTCCTAGAGCATATGAAAAGAATGTAGAGGTCAAAGGAGTGATTATTCAGAGTTTATCATAATTGTATGAATAGCGAAAACGATAGATCAGTTATGGATAGGAGGAAATGACCAATGGGGAATATGGTAGCAGGTCTCATGGAGGACACATGTCAGAAATAGATCACACAGTCAGAGGTGGTAGATGGGTGGATATAACTGATAGAAAAGGAAGTGGTTATGGTTCCTATTCTAGTTATAGATCATAGAGATAGCATGGTCACCATTGTTATCATCCTTACAGAAGGAATGAGAAGCAGTACTTTCCAGATGAGTTCAAGAAATCCAAACCTCCTAGCTTTGATGGATAGTTAAAGAAGTCAGAAGATGTAGAAGAATGGATACTTGGGATGAAGAATTTCTTTGAGATGCGTGATTATACAAAGAATATGAATATCATGATATTTCTTTTTAGTCTAAAGGGAAAATCATATATCTAGTGGGAAGATGTGAAGCGAGTTAGAGGCATCAAGATAGAGGAGTTGAGTTGGCATGAGTTCAAAAGGCTCTTTACAAAGAAGTACTTATCAGAGATATACAATGGTAGTAAGTATAAGGAGTTCTATGAATTGAATATGGGATCTATTAGAAACAAAGAGTATATGACTAAGATTCTGGAGCTATTGAGGTATGCACCATATCTTAAGGATGAGAAGAAAAAGGTTCAAATATTCATCAGTGGATTGCAGTTAGCATTTAAATATAAGATATAGTATGATGAGCCTTAGATATTGGAAGAATTAATTGGAAATTTGAAACATTTCTATGAGTATTCTAAGTGTAAGTTGGAGCCTAATCGAGGTTGGAAATGTAATGATAATACTAAGGGAGAATGGGATAAGAATCAAGGAAGACCTCACGATGTAGGTAACAAGGAGAATGTAGGGTTGTACAATAAATTCAATGTAGTTGATAGAGGACAGGGATTTCAGACTGAGGATTAGAAGAAGGGTGAGGGAAGGAAGCCTTTGCAGTGTTGGAACTGCATAAAAGGATCATTATAGGAGATATTTCCTAAAAATTACGACGGAAGACCTCTAATTTATAGTGCTCAGTAGGCACAGAAAGTTGGAGATGTTGGAAATATTATTCCTCATATTTATGCAGCATTAGATAATAGGCAAGCTAATTATCAAGCATGTATTATCAACATGGAAGTTGAGAGCCATGATCATGTTTGATTCTATTTTGATTGACCCTTGATCTAACTATAGTTATAACAATCCTGACTTGGTGGATAAGTGTTGCTTGAATAAAGAATTGCATGAAGATTCTTGGTTGGTGTTGATGAAAATAGGTACCAAGAAAAGTGTTCACCATTGGGTGAGATCTTGTGCATTAGAGTTGAATGGTATGTCTACATCAACACATATAAATGTTCTTCTGTTGGGATCATACAATATGTTTTTGGGTATGGATTCCTTGTAAATTCATATGACTAAATTGGATTTCTATGAAAAGGTTATTGAGTGCTTGGATGATGATGGGGAGAAGAGAATCTTCTAGGGAGGGAAGTAGTGTACATCAATGATAATGGTTATAGTTATGCAGGAAAAAGCATAATAGCTAGAAATCATGTGTTTGCTTTACAATTCATATTCCCAATGACAAAGGGAAGGATGTTGAGGACACTAAAGTCTTGAAGAGGTATCCGGTTTTGTAGTAGTTTTAGGATGTATTCCCAACATATACTTCAGAGTTATCCCCTCATAAGTAAGTGGTTTTTTCTTTTGAGTTGACGCTGATAGCACTACCAACATAAAATGCACTTTACAAGATGAGAACTCTAGAATTAGTGGAATTAAATTTGCAGCTTAAGGAAATTCTCGATAAGGGATACATTAGGCCAAATGTTTCACATTAGGGTTCACTAATGTTGTTCGTGAAGAGGAAGGATGGTACTCTCAAGTTGTGTATTGATTACAAGAAGTTGAAAAATGTGACAATCAATAAGAGGTACCCTTTGTCGCAGATTGATGACTTTTTGATCAGTTGAAGGAAACACTAGTGTTCTCGAAGATTGACTTGAGTTCAAGGTATCATCGGGTACACATTAAAGAAGATGAAATTTACAAAACCAAATTTCATAATGGGTATCAGCATTATGAGTTTGTAGTGGTTCCTTTTGGTGTTATTAATTCTCTAGCTACTTTCATGTGTTTGATGAATAATGGGTTGTTTCCTTTTCTTGATAAGTTTGTGATAGTATTTATTTATGATATATTGATATATTCTAAGAATGAGGAAGAGCACGCAGAACACCTAGCAACGGTGTTAATATTGTTGAGAGAACATCAGTTGTATGCAAATCTTAGTAGATGTAGTTTCTTTCAGACATATTTTCATTAATTAGGACATTTTATTTCTGAGGAAGGAATAATAGTCGACTCGGAAATATCATAGCTATCATGGAGTGGGAAGATCCTAGGAACGTGGATAAGGTCAGATAATTCATGGGACTAGTAACTTATTACAGGTGATTCATTAGGAACTTCTCACATATTGTGTATCCTATTACATCCTTGTAGAAAAAAGGGAATCAGATTGAATGGACTGAGGAGTGTGCATCTAGTTTTAAGTAGTTGAAGCATTTTCTTACAAATGCTCTAGTATTGAAGATTGAAAATCTAGAAAAAGAGTTTGTGGTATTTATGGATACTTACGAGAGAGGGCTTCATGGATTCCTGATACAAGAAGGAGAAGTAATACACTATGGTTTAAGGAATTTGAACGAGCACGAGAAGAACTACATGACTCATGATCTCGAGTTGGAAGTTATCATTCATCCCTTGAATATGTAGCGACATTAACTTCTTGGCAATAGATTTATTTTGATGAGTGATCACGGTGGGATGAGGTACTTCTTTGACCAAAATAATATGAATGTGAGGAAAGCTATATCGTTGGATACTATCAGTGAGTTTGACTTCGAGATCAGGTACATTAAGGAAAAGGAGAACGGGGTTACAAATACTCTTAGTAGAAGATTCCAAGTGAATCACATTACAAGAGTGCATTCCTATGGGATAGACTTACAAGAGCATATCTCACATGTAGGACAACATGATCACAGGTTACAACAACATGGTACAGGTGATAGGGATGAGGATTACCATCTCACAACAAATGGCTTGGTCAGATTAAAGAACAAGATTTACATACTAGATGATAGTGAATTCAAAAAGCTTATCTTGAGGGAGTTTCATGTGAATCCTTATTCAGGTCACCCAAGATATCAGAAGACATTGACAACAGTTAAGATGTTTTATCATTGGCCAAACTTGAAGAAATATGTGGTTGATTATGTTGCTAGATGTTTTGATTGTTAGCAGGTAAAAGAAAATTGTAACCATCTAGGTGGTTTATTACATCTGATTCTGATTCCAAATTTGAAATGGGAAGTTATTTCCATGGGCTTCATTATAGCTTTGTCGACGACATCGAGACAATATGATTCCATCATGGTTGTGGTTGAAAGGTTAAGGTACATCAATTCATTATAGTTATGTCTATGAATTTAGCTAGTGAGGTAGCTCATATTTTCATTAAGAAGACAGTGATATTGCATGGTTTCCCTAAGAGTATTTTATATGAAAGAGATGTCAAGTTTACTTTCATGTTTTGGAAGTTTGCAGGTTTCAGGACAAAGGTTTCTTTCATTACAGCTTATCATCCACAGAGAGATGGACAGACAGAGAGGGTTAAGAAGATTCTTGAGGAGATGTTGAGGATGTATGTTATGCATGAACAAAGGAAGTGGGAAGCGTATCTTGCACTAGTAGGGTTTTCTTATAATAATGGGCATCAATATTCTTTGAAGATGAGTCTATTTGGGGCACTTTATGGGTGTAGCTATAATACTCCTATCAGTTGGAGAAATCTAGAGAACAAGGTGTTGATTGAACCAGACATATTGGCGTAGATGGAATAAGAAATGAAGGGTATTAAAATGAATAATGATGTAGCACAAGATAGGAAAAAGAGTTATTCATATCAACATAGGGTATTTGAGGAGTTTCAGGTTGGGGAGTATGTGTACTTGTGAATCACACCCAAGAAGAGATCTTGGAGGATTGCATCATGTTCTGAGATAGCACCTCGATATTGCAGACCTTTCGAGATCCTTGAGAGGATTTGACCTCTTATCACATTTAAAGTTTCAAGGGAAACTTAATGTAATATAGTGTTCATGGGAAACAATTTTGGGGCAATCTCATAGAAAATTTGTCAGTGCTTATTTAAAAACTTAAAAGGAAAAGCACTGACAAATCAAATTTCAGCACACGTTTTAAATTTTAAACAAGTGAGTGTTGGAAAATAATTTGAATGTATAACCTATCATTATTTGACATATGGTGTTGATAAATTAGTTGGTGTGACATGTTATTAAAATTTCCCAAAATAAAGAATTGTTGAGTTTACCATTGCTAAATGTGATAATCATTATCAAAGTTAATGACATGATTGAAGTAACGATAAGAGGCTTTGATCATGATAAATATCATGCAATATGGATTCATGCACCAAGCTTTAGTTTTGATGAATGAAGCTCGAGATTCATGGTGAGATTATGATTTTGAACATGATGACAAAACTATGTTTTTTAAGACTCTCTTTCCCTATAATGGATAGTTACTTTGGGAACAGTTTCAGAAAATCTGGAAAGAAATTTCTGAAACCGGTTTTTTTTCTTGGGAACGGGCTAATTTAAAAAATCCTCTCTTATGTTTTACACTAATATCACTTTTTTGGAGATACAAAAGCATATTTAGACCTTAGTTTTTAGGAATTCATGAGAAAAAAATCATAAACAACTATTGATGGGCCACCTCCTCATTTTGATTTTTTGAGAAAATATTGGCTTTGTAAATCAGATGAGTATATATGTGTAGTATTATAAGAAAATAATTAAAGATATGTGACAATCAAAACTCAATTTTCGTGGCACAAAATCTACAATTTCTGATCTCATTCTGACAATTAAGGTACAAATGCAAATGAAATGGACACTCAAAAACATTCAACAGTTCGAGAGACATTGTGGCTTAGTTTATTTCAAGTTTATGTTTAGCTAATTTTATATTTCATTTTATTTCCAACAAACAAGGATGACATAGTTATGATTTTTATTATTTATGTAAGAATTTTGTAATTAATAAGGGTTTGAAACTAAGGAGTCCTAGGGGCCTTTTGTGTTTCAGAATTTAATAAATACATACAAGATTAGAGGACTTGACCTTTCATTGCAAAGATGCATGTGGCAATTATTTCCATTCAATGTATTCTATATGTGTTTTTGTTTCTTACTGAGTGATTCATTGAATTTTTTGTCTTCAGTATTTGAGTAGAGAATAATGAATTAAAATTCATCATTAGATGCTTTATTTCACATTATTCAAATACTTGTCACTTATGCCCTCTAAAGTTTCTCTCAGATTCATCCTTCATGCCCAGTTGCAATGTATTGTCTTCTCCTTTCAAGTTGCAACCCTCTAATAATTTAAGTTTCTAAGAAAGAGTTGTCTACCTTTTCTTCATTAGTCATTGATAATGAAAATGAGATATTGTATCCCTTGTTGGCATTATGGCATAGCTTTGGAACTATGGCACAGGTGTTGTCCTTGATGGCAACTCACTCTGGTGACAGATCTCAGTTCAGGCCTTCAGAATGAAGGAAAAGATGTATATGCAGATTCACCTAGATGAAGACGCGTATACACGCGGGTTATTCGTTACAAAAGTGCGTATGTGTATACACACACTTTCACGCAAGGAAAGACGCATACATGTTGGAGAACCTACTCTTGGTCCGTGGTATTTAGTCCTTGGTAATTGAACCTATAGTTTTGGGCCATAGTATCTCGTCAGAAGTGTTGATCCCAAGTATTGGGTCCATGGTATTGTTTTGTTATGGTTTTGGACCGTGGTATTGTGGAAGGCCTAAGACTATAAAAGAGGAAGGAGATAATTTGGCAAACCATGATCTGAATTATTGAATATCTGATAAAGTGCTAGATCTGAAAGATTGATTGGGTTATGGTGCAGATCTGGATCTGAATAAAGGAGGAACCTTAGCGCAAAAAGAAGGATAAGTTCTATTGATGGGTCATAATCTTAAGGCTTGAATAATAGTATCTTTGTATGATTTTGATACGTTATATGTGGCGCATGGTTGATCTATAAATCTGGTAATCCGGGTTAATTAAGGTTTGAATATTTGAAATTATCCTTTATAGATCTGTACGCAGGTTCAGTGAAGTGAAGGCGCGTATACACGCTAGTTCTGTGAGTAAAAACAACGTACACGCAGGTTGGTCCAAACACAAAAGTGTATGCACGCAGGTTTCTGGTTATTGAAGTAGCATACATCTCTTGAGTTGTGTTCTAGCTGCTTCTGTTTATTGCTGCAGTGTTCTGGGCTTAGAATTGGGTGTGTGGTTACTGTTACTGTGCTTTGGGTACAGCTGTCAGAGAAGTGTCTACTTGATTCAGTTCTAATTGGTGAAAAGGAGATTGTTCGATTCTTGATGATTGATTGATGTTCATGGATCTAGTCTGAAAATTTATGAAACGTGGTCCCTAGAAGAAAGAGAAGGTTGTAGTCTTCTGTAGGCCAGCACCTACGTACTAGTATCTTGGCTAGTGCAAGAGCTAAGGGGGTTGTAGCTCCCTTCCAGGAGAAGCTGGAGAATGAGATAGGGTTGTAGCTCTCTGCAGGTTGCAGCCCGCGTACTGGTAAAGGACTGCACCAGTACAGAATCATTGTAAAAAGAAGTTTCTAATTAAAAGGAAGATAGAGACGAATTGTAGCAGGTGGTTTTCACCCACATTGGGTTTCCACCTTATATCTTGTGTTCTTGTGTGTGATTGTCTTCTGCTCTGTTTTACTATTTTTGGTTACTGTTTATTTGATTTGGATACACAGATTAATAATCAACATATGTAAGATAAAGTAAATTATAAGTTTGCATGGTATACGCGGGTTTCCTTATACGTAGTTGTGTATATACGCGGTTTTAACTAACTGAAGTAGCGTATATGATCTGGATTTGAAAAAGGGAATAATTGACTTGATAATACTGATTCACCCCCCCTCTCAGTATTATTTCCAACAATTGGTATCATAGCAGGTCCTTCTGAAGAAGCTTGATCGTTTGAAGGAAGATCCATCATCATGAGAAACTATGAAGAGAAGCATCTATCAGGCCACCAATTTTTGATGGGACCAACTTCGTCTATTGGAAGGTAAGAGTTACAGCCTATCTTCAATCTCTTGGTACAGAAGTATGGGATATCATAGATATAGGGTATACTTTTCCATCCACAACTCCTACAGATTCGGCTGGTAAGAAGCAATATGAAACAAATGCAAAGGCTGTCAATAATCTATTAGGATGTCTATCTCAATCAGAATTCGTCAAGGTTATGCAGTATAAATCCACAAAAGAAATATGGGACAAGATTGTTCTGAGCTATGAAGGAGATGAACAGGTAAAACGAGCAAAACTTCAAACCCTCAGAATTCAGTATGAAAATCTCAGAATGCACAATGATGAAAGTGTGGCCAACTATTTCCTTCATGTAGATGAGATTGTTAATTGTATGAAAAACTTGGGTGAAGAAATAAAAGAGGTTGTTATAGTTGAAAAGGTTCTAAGATCTTTGTCCTCTAAGTTTGAATCTAAAGTTTCTACAATAGAAGAAAAGGAGAATCTACGAAACATTACCATGTGACAGTTGCACGGAATTCTAATTGCTTACGAAATGAGGAAAGGAGGACCATCAGACAGGAGAGAATCTATTTTCAAGGCTTCGGGCAAAGGAGATCACTATGAGTCAGAAGAAGAGGAAGAATCAAATTTTGTCAAGAACCTTCAACGAGGTGCTGGAAGATTCAGAGGTAAGTTACCTTTCAAATGCTGTGCTTGTGGAAGAGTCGGTCACTATGCTTCCAAATGTCCTCATAAAGATAAGCTTGACAAGGGTAAGGAACCTGTTATATGGAACAAGAAACAGAATGTAAATAAGAAAAGATATTACACTCATGAAGATAGTGATGGAATTTCAAATAGTGATGAAGATGAACAAGGTTGTAATTATAAACATTTAATGGCTTTTGAAGATGATGATTGTGTGGATGTTATAGATGAAGAAGGTCTTTATGAGGAGATTTCTAGGCTCAAAATTTGTTTAGAAGAGAAGAATGTGATCATAGATACTCTTCAATTCCAACTTGCTGAAAAGGAAAAACATCATGAAAAGTTAGAATGTGAAATAGTGGGACTTAGAAAAGAGATGGAGAAAACAAAATCTCTTAATCTTAGATTTGTTAAAGGATCTGACACTTTAGATGAGATTATCAAAGTGTAGCATTCTCCACTAATCAAGACAGGTCTGGGATATAATGAAGAAACAACTCAAGCATAGAAACAATCTACCTCCAAAAGTTATCTTGATGCAACATGGAGAAGCGAACAAAGACCCAATGGAAATCACCAGGTAAATCAGGGACAATCTACCTCAAGAATGAACAAAGACTACCAGGTAAATCGGGGCCAATCTAATTTGAGGACAAACAGAAGCTACAACTAGCCACAGGTAAAACCTTCTCAATTTGCCTCAAGAATGGATGTCAATAGAAACTACAATCATTTGGCTGGTAGATTTGATAATCACTAGAGTTTCTTCAATGGCCAATGTTTCTCTTGTCATAAATTTGGTTACAAAGCAGTGCAATGTGTTGCCTATAAGACAATCATGACTAGAGAAGCTCAAAAACAAAGGAGTATGACTGGGATCATGAAAAGAGCCTACAATAACTTTTCTGCTCTTGAAAATGAGATAGAATGTTATATTTGTAACAATTTCGGTCATGAAAATTCTGAATGCAGGAGCAGGTTTCGGTAGACAACTCAGAAGGAGCAAGCCTCAGGTGCCCAAACATGGAGAATGAAGGAACCAAAACCAGAGAGATGTGGTATAGCTTTATATGCAGAAGGGCAGGAAAATCAATGGTACATCGATAGTGGATGTTCAAAACATATGATGGGTGATAAAGAAAAACTTCAGTCATATTATGCCTTAGAGAATGAGAAGAAGGTATCATTTGGAAATGACACCCTTGTGTTCATAAAAGGTAAAGGTTCTGTTCAGTTGAAAGAAAGGGTCAAAGCTAGAAATGTTATGTATGTTGATGGCTTAAAGCATAATCTACTAAGTGTCAGTCAGATGTGTGATCAAGAAACTGAAGTTATATTTCAACCAAATGGATGTAGTGTTCATGATCTTGATACAGGAAAAATAGTGATCAAAGGCATAAGAACTCCAAATAATTTATGCATATTCAAAGAAGGGCAACATCATTGCTATCTAAGCAAGAATGATGAACACTAGCTATGGCACAGAAGATTGGGGCATCTTATTTTCTCACAGATAAGGAAAGCATGCAAATACCAGGTAGTTTGTGGTCTTCCAGACAATACAATATGCAAATTGTGTCAGTTTGGTAAGCAAACCAGAACTAACTTCCCTAAGTAGGAAGGATCAACTAGCAGGCCACTTGGACTTGTCCATACTGATGTATGTGGTCCATCTAGGAAAAGGTCACCCCGAGGAGAAGAATACTTTATATTATTCATTGATGATTTTTCCAAGATGTGTTGGATAGGACTTATGAAGCACAAAGACGAAGCCTTTGAAAAATTCAAATCATTCAAAGCCTTGGTGGAGAACGAATCAGATCATAGAATCAAATGCCTCAGGTCTGATCGAGGAGGAGAATTTACCTCGAATGAATTTTTCGACTTTTGTGAAGAACAAGGAATAAGAAGGGAATTCTCTACAGCTAGGACTCCTCAGCAAAATGGAGTAGTGGAAAAGATGAACAGAACGGTTCAACAAATGGCTCGTGCTATGCTTGATGAGTCTGGAACTCCCACAACCTTCTGGGGTGAAGCCGCATTTGCTGCAGTTATTATTCTCAACAAGACAAATGTCTGGGTGAAGAGCACTCAAACTCCTCATGAGCTCTGGTATGGTGAATCTCCTTCGGTAAAATATTTCAAAAATTTTGGAAGCAAATGCTATATCAAAAATACTGATGAAAATCTTGGCAAGTTTGAACCTAGAGCAGATGAAGGCATTCTCCTTGGTTACTCTCGCCACAACAAAGCTTACAAGTGTTACAATAAAAGGCTTGGAAAAATTGTTGAAAGCATTGATGTAGTGGTTGATGAAGAAGGAAACATTCTTAGGCAAGTGAATTCCGAAGATTTCGAAGATGATGAAGACTATCCTTCAACATCAAATCAGACTTATGATGAAGAAGAAGCTCAAGAGGCACCAGAAGAACAGATAAGGATAGAAGATAAGACTCCATCTAGGTATGTTCAGAAGAATCATCTAGAATCTCAAATTTTGGGGCACAAATAGGCAGGTACACAAACAAGAAGAACAATTGCAGAAGCTTCAAGCTATTTGGCATTTCTCTCCTCCACTGAACCACAAAATGTAAAAGAGGCATGCAAAGATGAATGCTGGGTCAAGTCAATGGATGAAGAACTTGAACAAATCGAAAAGAATAACACTTGGGAGTTGGTTCCTATACCAAAAGATAAGAATGTCATAGGGAAAAAATGGATCTTTAAAAACAAGTTGAATGAAAATGGGGAAGTTATTAGAAACAAGGCCAGACTTGTTTGTAAAGGGTATGCTCAACAAGAAGGAATATACTTTGAAGAAACGTTTTCTCCCATTACTAGACTTGAGGCCATCCAAATGTTCCTTGCTCTCTCAAGCTTTCAGAAGTTCAAAGTATTTCAAATGGATGTGAAATCAGCTTTTTTGAATGGAGACTTAGAAGAAGAAGTGTATATTGAGCAACCAGATGGATTCATCCTTGGAAATGATCGAAAACTTGTATGCAGACTTAAGAAGGCCCTCTATGGTCTTAAACAAGCTCCAAGGGCTTGGTATTATTGTTTGGATAAATATCTTCATCAACAAGGTTTCTCAAAAGGATCAACAAATAGCAATCTTTATATAAAAATTGAAAATAACAAATTGCTAATACTTGTTATATATGTTGATGATATCATTTTTGGTAGCAATGAAGAATATATGAGTCAAAGCTTTGCCTTGGTGATGCAGAAAGAATTCGAAATGTCCTTGCTTGGAGAACTGACATATTTTCTTGGATTAAAAATCCAACAAAATGAAGGGGGTATCTTTTTATCTCAAACCAAATACCTCAAGAAAATTTTGAAGAAGTATGGCATGGAAGATTCAAAACCAGTATGTACCCCTATGGTTACAGGATGCAGCCCCAGTGCAAATGATGAATCAGTAGTAGTACATCAACCAACTTATAGATCCATGATTTGAAGTCTGCTCTATTTAACAGGTACCCAACCAGACATCATGCATGTTGTGGGAATGGTTGGAAGATTTCAGGAAAATCCTAAGGAAAATCATCTTCAGGCAGTAAAGAGAATTTTCAAGTATCTTCAAGGAACTCAAAATTATGGCCTATGGTATCCTACAGATACAAATCTCACTCTTCATGCTTATACAGATGTAGATTGAGCTGGAAGCGTGGATGACAAGAAAAGCACTAGTGGTGGTGCATTGTTTATGGGTTCCAAATTAGTATCTTGGTTTAGCAAGAAACAGAGTTCGATTGCTTTATCTACAGCTGAAGCAGAATATGTAGTTGTTGCATCTTGTTGCACACAACTCCTTTGGATGATGCAAACTTTGCAGGATTTTCAAATCACTTGTACTCCACCTATCTCCATCTTTTGTGATAATACAAGTGCTACCAGTATCTCAAATAATCCTGTCATGCACTCAAAGAATAAACACATACCAATCAAGTATCACTTTCTTCGAGAACATGTGTTGGAACAAAAGGTCAAATTGGAGTATGTTCCCTTTAAGGAACAAGTTGCTGATATTCTCACCAAATCACTGCCTAGAGAAACTTTTGAATACCTCAGACAAAATCTGGGAGTAGTTGATGCATCATCTTTCTTTTGAAACTTGTCTGAGAAAAATGGGTGTACGCAAGTTACCTGAGGAGGATCCGCATACATACGCCGGTTTATGCAGAGACAGTCGCCTATATGGCAGTTTGAAAGAAATCAGTGGGGACAAACTCCGGTTGAAGAAAGTTTGATATGGGTCTGACAGAGACCATTTGGCATAGTTTCAGGGGGAGAAGATAAACTTCTGATAATGCTTTTCATTTAAAAGCTCTTGGTTCAAGTTCACAGATGTTGTTGTTCTCTGGTGGAACAAATGTAGAGGGAGAATAGAAGGAAAACATGGTTGCTGATCTGAATAGTGATTGACAGATGCTGTTCATATCAGTTATTGGTGAATTCCATAAGTCTTGCTCTAGATACTTCGTCTCTATGTCATGTATCTATTTTATAGTGTCAAGGTCATGTAACGGCCTATTTTGGTTTCCCCACTATGCCTTGGATGAATGATGTAATGAACTTGGTTGTCATATGTAAATTTCTGATGTATCTCCACTTGGTTGGGTGATGGATGTATGTATAGAGTCCTTTGGTGATAGGAAGGTATTTTATGATGTACAAGTCAGAGTTCTTCTTGAAGAACATCTTTTTGCAGATCTTTCCTACAGTCAGGGGGAGCATGGTCAGCAGAGCAGAGCAGAGATTTCAGCATGTACTCAGGGGGAGCACAACCCTTTGCCCTTGATGAAAAAGGGGGAGACTGACTTTTGAGGATAATGGGTTTTCCATCAAGTCCAAAGGGCGAGATTGTTGGCATTATGGCACAGGTTTGAAGCTATATCACAGGTGTTGTCCTTGATGTCAACTCACTCTGGTGACAGAACTCAGTTCAGGCCTTTAGAATGAAGGAAAAGATGTATACGCAGGTTCACCTAGACGAAGACGTGTATACACGTGGGTTATTCGTTACAAAAGCATGTATGCGTATACATGCACTTTCACGCAAGGAAAAGTGTGTACATGTTGGAGAAATTACTCTTGGTCCATGATATTTAGTCCTTGGTAATTGAACCTATAGTTTTGGGCCATAGTATCTCGTCAGACATGTTGATCCCAAGTATTGGGTCCATGGTATTGTTTTGTTATGGTTTTGGACCGTGGTATTGTGGAAGGCCTAAGACTATAAAAGAGGAAGGAGATCATTTGGCAAAGCATGATCTGAATTATTGAATATCTGATAAAGTGCTAGATCTGAAATATTGATTGGGTTATGGTGCAAATCTGGATCTGAATAAAGGAGGAACCTTAGCGCAAAAAGAAGGATAAGTTCTATTGATGGGTCATAATCTTAAGGCTTGAATAATAGTATCTTTGTATGATTTTGATCCGTTATATGTGGCACATGCTTGATCTATAAATCTGGTAATTTGGGTTAATTAAGGTCTAAATATTTGAAATTATCCTTTATAGATCTGTACGTAGGTTCAATGAAGTGAAGGCACGTATACAAGCTAGTTCTGTGAGTAAAAACAGCATATACACAGGTTGGTCCAAACACAGAAGCGTATGCACGCAGGTTTCTGGTTATTGAAGTAGCGTACATCTCTTGAGTTGTGTTCTAGTTGCTTCTGTTTATTGCTGTAGTGTTTTGGGTTCAGAATTGGGTGTGTGGTTACTGTTACTGTGCTCTGGGTACAGCTGTCAGAGAAGTGTCTACTTGATTCAGTTCTAATTGGTGAAAAGGAGATTGTTTGATTCTTGATGATTGATTGATGTTCATGGATCCAGTCTAAAAATTTATGAAACGTGGTCCCTGGAAGAAAGAGAAGGTTGTAGCCTTCTGTAGGCCAGCACCTATGTACTAGTATCTTGGCTAGTGCAAGAGCTAAGGGGGTTGTAGCTCCCTTCCAGGAGAAGCTGGAGAACGAGAGAGGGTTGTAGCTCTCTGCAGGTTGCAGCCTGCGTAGAGGTAAAGGACTGCACCAGTACAGAATCATTGTAAAAAGAATTCTCTAATTAAAAGGAAGATAGAGACGAATTGCAGCAAGTGGTTTTCACCCACATTGGGTTTCCACCTGATATCTTGTGTTCTTGTGTGTGATTGTCTTCTGCTCTGTTTTACTGTTTCTGGTTACTGTTTATTTGATTCAGATACACAGATTAATAATCAACATCTGTAAGATAACTTAAATTATAAGTTTGCATGGTATACGCGGGTTTCCTTATACATAGTTGCGTATATATGCAGTTTTAACTAACTGAAGTAGCGTATATGATCTAGATTTGATAAAGGGAATAATTGACTTGATAATAATGATTCACCCCCCCTCTTAGTATTATTTCCAACATCCCTTTGTGTTTTTCATGTACTTTGAATCCATTTCCCAATGGATTATCTCTCTTTCCCAACCAAGCCTTTTTCAACCCCCATCCTAGTTAAAAATATAACACCGAGTGTATTAGGGAAATGCTACTATACTGACCTTGAGTAATAGAGTCATAGAGAGATCCCTCTCTAGATTGAAGGGTCAGCATTTAATCCTAAAGTTGTTTGTAGGTTTCCTAAATTTTTCTCCCCACAGCCATGGAAATTTTTGAGTGATAATAGAAAAAGTGGCCTGCCAACTTGCACTACCTCAGACAATGAAAGTCCCCGATGTTTTCCATATTTCATTGCCTAACAAGTATGTCGAGGATGTTGATCATGTGATTGACTAGTCCACATTGGAGGTTGAACAAAAGGGAGAATTCCATAAAGAGTCACAATAAATAGTAGAGAGAAAATAGTTTATGCTCCGAAATAGAGAAATTGAGCAGGTTAAAGTGTATTGGTAGAACTTTGGGCCAGAAAGAACTACATGGGAGATGGTTGATTAGATGCGGGATATGTATCCTTCATTATTTTTGGTTCGATAAAATGACTCTTTTTTATATGTATATGTAAATGTGGATGTTTTTGTAGATTCCACAATGATTTGTGCCATAAATATCCAATAAGGGATATGATATTCATGCTTGTTATATTGGAAAAGGTTTGAAGTAGTTGTTGATTGTAAATATTGCATCGATCTATGTTATAAAGATCCATGGATAGTATGTTTCTGGTCATAGATGTCATTGGACATTGAGGACAATGTTCCGCAAAGGGGGAGGGCTTTGTAACAACCCCTGCTTTATTTTCCATGTAAATAAAATATAACCAAGGTCATGGGACATGTATTCTAGGGTAAACGTTGGGAAAAACAGAGTGATGGGTATCAATGGTGATTAATTAATACTATGGAAATTAGCAAAGGAAAATTGGAAATATTTGACATTTTTTTTAAAGTTGAATCTCGGAGTATCCACAGTAATAATCATACTTGTCAACATTTCAAATCCCAACAGGGATCCATCATCAGGACAATTACTGAATGATGATAGAAGAAGAGCTTAGTGACAAGATAAATAGTATTAAGATAATCTGATTTCAAGGAGATGAGGTCAGCTTTAAAAATTTTATTTGTCTTATTATAAATTGTATTTATTATTTTTATTTTATTATTAAAATATATTTTAATAAATAATTTAATAAATAATTTTCATTTTTATTAATATTAATAAATTTCGCATAATGTTATTATAATGTAACAATTTTGTAATGATTAATTAGTTTAATTAGTTAAATGGATCTCATTAAAAATTGTAAGTTATTATTATATCTTAATTCTAATAAATAAAGTAATTAATTGATTAATAATTATTATAATAATAATTGAATTCATAATATAACTAATTTTATTAGTTTTCATTAATTAATTAGTTACTAGATATTATAATTAGATACTAATTACTATTGTAAATGCTTAATAATTAATATTGATACTTAATTGTTCTATTTTAATATAGGATAAATTGAAATTATTTATTATAAATTAATTGATGAATTAATTAATGGATATTATAATGACTAATTGTTAATATATGTTAATTCCAAAATGATTGATTAATAAGCTAAATTATATTATAATAATTAATTGTTATTAGAATTATTTAATGCTACTAATAGTAATTATTATTATTATTATAAATGAATTGTTCTTATTATTAATACAACTAATCTTTAAATAATTACTATTATTATTTAATTATAATATCTATTAACTAGTTAATGCATTAAATCTAATAAAATTAGTTATATTATTATTATAACTTAATACAGTCATAATAATTGTTGTTCTTATTATAACTAATCTTTAAATAATTATTATTATAAATACTTAATAATAATAATTAAGAATCATAATAATAACTATTTTTACTTTTAATTTTATTTTATATCAAATCAAAAAATTATAATAGGAGAGGAGCAGTCACTTGATTATCTAAGATGTACTGGTGGACCTAATCCCTTTGACTATTTTATTTACGAAATAAAGGAAAGTAGAAGAAAGGGAGGTGAAGAGACACAAATTTACATGAGAGAGAAATTAAAGGAAAAATGAAGGAAATGAAGAAAATAAAGGCTTCAATGATAAAAAAAACTTTTGAGGATCAATTGCTATCCTTTAGACAAATTTTGGGTTGATATCTCTTTCACTCTCGCATTCTCTCATACTGCTACACACTTAGAGAAATCTTTGAGCATTCTTGGCACACTTTGGAATTCTCATTGATTGGAGAATGAAAGAAAAAGAAAGAAAGAAAGCACAAGGAAACAATTGGATCAACAACTCTAGCTGGATTACTTCGCAGGTAATAGGTTGCATGTATGATTTCCTTGTTGATTTCTAGATGCATGGTATATGCATGTGATTTTCTAGTGATTTGTTTTCATTAGCATGGATATTTTCCTATATTGACAGTGGTTTTATCCTTTCCTTTCCATTTCCTCGATAACCATGGTGTTGTGGGTTTTTCACTTGTGGTTTTCCTTGTTGGTGCTTAGGTTCCTTATGGTTATGGGTTGGAACAAACACTATACAACCCCTAGAACAAATTGTGTTGAGTTACTAGTCCTAGAGCCTAGGTTGGGAAAAACACTTTGGAGCCCTATGTGGGTTGAGTTACTAGTCCCTGGAGTTGGTTTGGTCAAACACTATGCATCCCTAAAAGGTTGTGGATTGAATTACTAGCTCATAGAGCCCTGGACAACTTGGGTAAATACTTATCTGGTTGGTATTAATGATGTCCTACTGTGGCCATGGAATCAGTATGGTTCATTGTTGAGGTGGTTTGACCTCTCGAAGCCCTAGTTTCATTTTTTCTTCATTCATTCCATGATATCCAACATTCATGTTTGGAATATGGTGTGGTGGTTATTGGCTGAAAGCCATGTTTTGGTAAGCCCAATCTCTGGTCAGGTGGTAATTGGAAGCCCCTAACTTGGTTTGTCTTTTAATATTTTAATACGAGACATTTCATTGTGATATTTAAGCATTTTTAGTGATTATGTTGGTGATATTATGGCTAAGTTTCCATGTTTTATATGGTGGTTATTTTCTAGTTATATGTCGGTTATAAAATGTGTATTATTTATGGTTCTTGTCATGAATTATTAAGTTATTCATTAGTTGATGAATGTATGGACTAATAAGTGTTGTTGGAGCTATGTGGAGAGGTCATAGGGAGTTCTTGGTGATTTTCAGATGAACCTCAGACAATTATGATCAGAAATGCATTGATGACCTATAGCTTATATCTTTGTCATGAATTTGACGAAATGTATGTTATGGAGTACGAATGTCCTGGGCCATTTCTTGTTCAAGTTTTGCATGAAAATACTTTTCATTATGTCACTTATCATTCTGATAAGTTATATGCAATTTTGGGGAGTCGTATGGATAATGGATTAGAAAATTGGTTCAGATGTCGATATTGGACACCATTAAGTAGATATTTGGGGCTATACCCACATGGAGAAAATTTTGTGCATGTTGTTCGAGGTCTATAACTACACCTTGCCCTTGTCATGCATGAAGTTGTGCAATTAGGGTAGTTTAAAAGAGACCCAATTAGGTGTTTGGTCACCTAGGGTTGTCCTTTGTCCCCTAAGTGTCCCATACACCTGAGGGATGTTGTGAGTTGTCATTTTTACATCCCCACATCCATAACTACAACTTGGAGGTCGGATCAGGTCATAGTAAGTCTTTGTATCATGTTTACCGTGTTAAGTCGGTGAAAATGGGGAAATGTGGGAGGGGGTGGTTGTAGACATGATCCTATTATAAGTGGTGTCTTCCATTGTGAGTATCCATTGTTTATATGCAAGTTCCTATCATTTCTATCAATGGATGCATTCTCTTCTAATTTCCCTTGAACTTTCCTGTGGACCTGATGGGGTCTCCTCTTGTAACCATGTTTCCTTTTAACATTCTCCAAATGTTCCTAAATTTTCCTATGGACCTAATAGAGTCTCACTTGGGATGAGACTCTCATTCATCATTTGTAATTTCTAGCCTATGCTCTCCAACTATTCTTGAGAATTACTATCGACTTGTGGATCTAATAGAGTCTCCCCTGAGACTGTACTCTGATTATTTATCTATAAGTTATTTCCTATGATCCATAACTATTCCTTAGACCTGATATAATATCCCTCTAGGACCATGCTTATTTTTTTGTGAATATTCCCTTGAAAAAGTCCTTCCTTGCAAATATTTATGGCTTCAATTATTTTAACATATGTCCTTGTACTATTTCCATATTGTATTCATGCTCCCCTTACTAGTTATCATCAACCATGTACTTCTTTTCCATCTTTCTTATCACGTATGCTTAATTTCTCAAGAATAATAAATGTATTTCAATCCTTTGTAGCTAGATACTTGTTGGGAATCTCCCTCTGTCATTGTTTCCTATTAGAATTTTGTTTCCCTCCTAACAATAACTTCTTCCTTAGCATTCTCTCTCCATAATTTTTCTTCACCAGGTTAAAACTCAAGTAGTCATAATATTGAAGAAGCCTTCACTAAGGGATTAGGGATGAGGGTTCAAATCTAACATTGGTTCTTCCTCTATCATTTTCCATCCCATATTGTTCATTCTTCGGTTAATATGAAGTCCATCTTTCTTGTTTCGTCTGATGTTGGGTTTATAGTCACGTGTTGTGTGAACTTCATTGTGAAATATGTAACATACAATGTTGGGCTTGAACATTGGCGGGTATTACCCATATTATTTGTTTCTAATTTGTTCCATATGTCTAAGTTTGGGTACTTAATCATATCCCATATACCTTGTCACATAATAAGTCTTTGAATCATGTGCTTTGTGGCCAAATTTTGTGCACGAATGAAAATAACCAAATAACTTATTTTGATACTTAGAGGTATAGGGTGAGCTTGATATTTTGATTTTATTCCTTGGAAGAGATTCATTCATTTATGATTCCTGACTACTACTACATTTTTTCTTGTGGATCCTTTTTGAAGCTTTTCTATCATAGGGTGTTTCATTCTTTAATTATGTTTCCTTCCCTTTTGTGAATTAGATGTACCCTATTGATTCCTAAAATTTTTTTTAGAGATATTATAGATGTGAAAACGAACATGCTTGGGATGATTCATCACTTGCTTATGATCTTTGAATGAATTGTCATTGGATGTGATGAAAATTTGATCAATATTCCTAGGATGGTCCTCATTTGATGTTCTTGGAAGCAGGGGGGCTTCATTGCAGGGAAATCCCATACCACGTGCTTTCATATTGGGGAATATATATTGAGGAAAAATTTACATAATATATTGAGCATATAATAGGGGGTAAAGGATTTTTATATTGGTAGGTATAAAAAATGGAGCTCAAATTTAATAAAAAAATATAAAGGGAAATAAAAAAAATGTTAATGAAAAAATGGATACCTACAATATCTAGTGAAATTAGGGGTTTCTTAAATTGTATGTATTGGGTTCATATTGGTAGGGGGTTAGATAATGTAATTTTTAGAGGTATTTTCTATTATGTGGTCAGATTAAGGGTATTTTTTAGTATGCAATGAATGCACGTGATATATTAGGGGTTCATTGAGTGAATCCCCTGTGCTTGGAAGAGCTTTATTCTTGGATGTCTCACAACTTTCATGATAACCAATACCTTCTTTGATGACAATATATATTTTAATATTCAGAATTTGATCAAGAGATTCAAATTCTTTGTGAAGCCTTAAGTTGTGTTATATTTGTTCTAGTATTTCTTTCAAAAGAAGAACTTCTTCTTCTAATATTTTTCCTTCTTCTTTAGCTATTCTGACAAAAAATATTTATCCTTTTAGCTTCCTCTAGCTCAAATTTGAGAGAAATAGGGGCCTGTTCATCTAGATCTTTGTCTCTGAGTTGGTTCATTAGTTTACCTTCCATCTTTCTAAGTTTTATTATTTCCTTCAATCCACTTCTAATCTCTTCTTCATAATCTTTAATGAGCTAGGTTCTTCTATTTCAGCGAAGAATAATATTTTACCTCTTTCATCGTCACTCACACTCTCCTTGAATTCGTAATGGCTTCCTTCTTTAGGGAGGAACTTCTTATTGCTACCTTGACTCTTATTTTGATTGTTAGACCCTAATAATGGTTCATCATCACTATCATTCATTTTTTCATAGGGACACTTAGAAGCATAATGACCTATTCTTCCACATTCATAGCATTTGAAGTAAAGCTTACCTTTGGAATTTTTGGTCACTCTTTATAGATTTTTGAAAAAATTGGATTCTTCTTCATCATAATTAGAGTTTGGTTGATTTTCATGATTTTCCCCTCTTTGGGTGCTTGGAATGTTGCTTCCTTGACTTTTGATTTTTCCTCCTTTATCCTTAGCTCATATTCTAAGAGTGCTCCATGAAGTATATTCATAGTCATTTTGTCCATATTTGACATTCCATCAAAGGATGATACATTGAGATTCAACCTTGATGGGAGAGGTCTTAACATTTTTCAAACAACAACACCATACTTGACTTCTCACTGAGACCTGCAATAGAGTTGACAATCTTGTTTATTTGAAGAAAATACAAAGAAATATTCTCATCTTCTCTAATCTTCAAATATGGGAATTAGTCCCTGAAATATTTTAGCCTAGTTTCTTTCGTGCTTTTTTCCACCTTCATAACATGTTGTAAAAATTGGTTCCATACATCATGAGTTGACTTACACTGCATTACTTTGACAAGTGGCGAATCTAATAAACCACTTAAAATGTCATGTTGAGTTACTAAATTAGATGTATATAGGGCCTCACCATCTTTATTTGTAGGAGGATTATTAGGAACTTCATACTTAGTTTTACGATTTCCCAAATATCATCTCTCAATGAAATGAGATAGAATTATTATCTTCTAGAAACCATAGTTAGATGGATCAAATAAAGGAGGCATTCATCCTGCTTTGATTGTTACCGTATTTCTTTGAAATCAACCTTGTAGTAGTCAATTGTAACTAAAGTCACCTCCTTTGATATCAATTCTTAAACCAAATATTACACTAATGGGTTGGGGGGGTGGCATAACCCTGGTTAAAATCTTGGTAGGTTAATATCTCATTTTTCGTTCACTTCCCCATTTGAGAATTGGGTCTGTCTGATCTAGACACCATGCTCAAACTTTAAAATTGTTAAATTTCATCTAATTTTCATAATTATATACCATATATTTTATCATTGAAACATAGATATACCCAGAAGCTGCACATTGCATATCAAATTTGGTGTTTGTGTGTTTTACCCATAGTTTATGTTGTTTACTAATGTTGATCTTTAAATGGCCATAACTTCTCATCCGAGAGGAGTTTTCTAGAGTATCATATACCATTGGAAAGGTATTGAAGAGGACTATCCAACAATACCATCCACGGGTTCCTTATATTTTTTGACATCAAACAATGAATATGTATTTATTAAAAAAAATTGAAGAAAGTAATATTTTTATTACGTAAATCTAGATAACACATGGTGGTATCTTGAATTCACCAAGAATTTCAAAAATATTATACTAGTGCAACCATATAAATTAAAAGGGAAAAAATACATAACTACTTTGGAAATAAATATTAATCTTTGATTTGTGTATACTACTAAAAATATTATAGAATATTCTATTGAGGTTAATTCCATACCATCCACCTAAGAATTATTGATTATTAATTTAAAAATATAGAAGCCTTATTTAAAAATAAATATACCTTTATAGATTCTTCTTCCAGATCCATCATGTTGATATTTATTCCTATCAAATTTTTGATACCAACTAATGTGGGTTATCATTAGGACTAGAAGAAATGTCAATGCGATGGATCCAGAAAACGAATGTCTAAAAAAATATCCTCAAGAAGCCTTAGTTCATAAATTTTGGCCCTACAGTGAAGGGATATTGCTGAATAGGTTCTGCTTCTTGAACATCTACGTTTTTCTTAATGATGAACCACATTAGCTGGTTTGAAAATTTAACAAGAAGAAATATCAATATGATGGATCTTGAAGAAGAATCTCTAAACAAAAACCTATGTTTATAAACATATCTATCGACATAACTAGAAGAGTACTATGCTTATCTTGATAGTATTTTTGTACCCTACGTAATATCACACTCATCACAGGAATGATCTTACAAAATTCATTCAGTGGTAAATGAAAAAAATTACTCATAATGTAAAGCTAACTCACTAATTCTAAAATTAAATTGGCATGGAAACTTAATTTGGTTAGACACCAAAATCCCCTAAGTTAAGTCAACTAAAGAAATCTCGGTGATATGAATAATTCTCACCCAAAACATGATGATTAGATCACGATTCTATTAAGCATCCCATAAGGTAGAAGAAGTTAGTTGTGAGAAAGATAATGGAGGATGGATTATAAAAATATGGTCTAATACCTCCCTTCAACCACCTCTCAGATGAAACCAATATCCACATTGAATTCACCCATCTACTTCAACTTTTGTTTGCATGGTCACAATTATCAAACCATCATCATGAATGGAGCATTGACTGATATAATTGGCATGTGGATCTCCTCTCTCTAAAGGTCGTGTGGATGAAATGGGCATAAAAGAAGATAAGCAAGCATTGGAGCTTTAAGATGGTTTCATTTTGAAGTAAGGTCACCCAAGTGATTCAATTCAATACCCTGAAACTAATACAGAAATAGAGAAACAACCTCTGACAAGCTCTCAAGCTAGTATTATCATACCATTGTTTGACTACACCAAAAGTAAATCTTAACACTAGACTAAAAAGAATATGTTGTCTTCCAGTAAGTTGATACACATGTTATTGAATTTTTATTTTAAACCATGAATATATGCAGGAATTTGTCAATATTTTAATTCTCCTGTAAGTCTAGTTCCTTACCATAATCGTAATGAATTAAGTATATTAAATTAACTTTATCTCATATCCGAAGAATAATTTTATCTCTACAAGTATATGTCCATCTTAACCACATAGTTAGAAAGCATCTAGAAGGATAAAATTTCTCAAAATGCATAATTATTTTAAATGAAAAACATAAAAAAATGTTCATACTTCAAGAGATTTGAATAAATAAATGGTTTCAGGTACCTGAAAATTGCATTGGGCACTTGGATTATGTAGAGTACACAATTTAAATATACAGCTCTTAAACTTTTTTTTATTTTATTTTAGTCAAAATTGACCAAAAAAAAAACTGTAAATGTGTCGAAATGTAGAATAGAAGGAAAACTCGAAATTTATTAACCATCATAATTTATATTTTATTATTTTTTGATCATATGTAATATATACATAGTTTATCTTGAAATGTCTCACTTTTTTCCCTAAGGAAAACTCGTAGCTTTCATTATATAAATAGTAAAATTACATGTTGCCACAATTTCTAAAGCATCTTACAACACTTGTATAAGAAGTACAAAAAGGGTAGCCTCCGCCTGGTAAATCTACTAGGGGGAATGACTGACCCTACTGTGGGGTGGGGGGCATACAGATATCATCCTATCGAAGCCTCTCGAGAAGAGAATTCAGTAGAAAAGCGAGCATCCCCTCTAATTATCTTCATGGATCTAGCCCTAAAGATGGCCCTGTTGTGAGACGCAAGTGGCAAGAAAGAATCTGAGAGAAATTCCTTCCCAAAGAAAACAAGAAACCAACATTTGTGATACCATCCAACAAATTGGTGAATTATCGCAAGAATATGAAATATCACACCCTTATCTGCAATATTATTGGCTTCTGGAACTCGAAAAGAGACCTGATCAAATGCATCCATCAAAAATAGAAACCAAAAGGCCATATAGATATGAAATTGGGAGCCAAAGGCTTCTTTACAGTAATATTTTCGAGTCTAGAGGATAAGGAGTTGATATTTGAAAATGTCCCATATTTCTATTACAATGTTGGCCTTTTCATGAGATATTAGGAAGAATGCTACAACCTAGATCGAGAACAGTTCATGGCTACCCAAGTCTGGGTTTGCCTTTCTACCCTACCTGTTCATTTTTGGGATTTAGAAATATTGGAAGGAATCAGTAACTCTATTGGAATATTCGATAAAGTATTTGAATCTATATGTCATGGGAGATATACTTCATATGCCTACATCTGTGCCTATATGACATAACTAAGCCTGTTATGGATTTCGCGGAGTTGGAATATCAAGATGAACTATGGTAGTAGCCGCTTGATTATAAACACATTCCTTTTTGTTGTAGAATATGTCATGAGTATGTGCATCTATATAAGGCCTTCCAACTACATCAAATGGAATCAGAGAATGGACAATCATCCAAGGAATCGACCTAGCCGTAAGACCACTACGAAGGTTTTTAAGAAGTATCATACAATAAGCAGGGGCAAAAACAATCTCAATCCAATCCTTGAGCAGAGCCATGGAAACTGGAGAACTAGAACATATTTGATGTTCTTTGAGACTTGGAGGAGACTTCCAAAACCATGGATGATCAAAAAGATTTGGCAAGAGGGAGAGACATGCCAAAACCTACTCCTAAGAGAAAAATAAAATCCCAAATGGAATCCTCGTACAAGTAAGAATAGGAATAAATAGTGGATCAAACCATCATGGACATTGATAGATCGAAGGAATATCTGAGAATAGAGGAGGAAGTGTGAAAACTATTATTGAATAAGTGGAGGAATTTGGATGAGAGATTCATACTCGAGGATAAAGAAAATCTCTATAGAGATACCTTCCAACAATATCAAGCCAAAGAGGGCCAAAAACCACCTGACCCACCAGATATCCTTGGATCTCAGATGGGTAGCCTCCAGAACAAAGTAGCAAAAGTAAGGGAGGTAAGAAACGTGGCCAGAAAAACCTTCAGGAATCAATTCATATGGTAGGGGATCTATTAGTCAACTTGGGACAAATGTTACCACTATGTGTGGTCTTCCACCAAATCAACAAAGTTTCCCAATGGTTATAATCTCTTAGAATGTGAGAGACCTCAACTACCGAATAAAACAAAGATATTTGCATAATCGTCTCAAAATGGAGAAAACCCATACTATAATGCTTTAGGAAACTAAGGTTATCGAGGAAAAACTTAAGGACATTATTGGCCACATGTGACCCAAGTATGATATGGTAGCCTTGGATGCAAGGGGAAGTGTTGTGGGGATTGTCATTTTATTGAACACTTAAGAGATCCTCTTCAACCATTGGTTCAACATGCCTTGCATCCTCTCAGGGATATTTAGGCACATCGGTACAAGCGACTGGGAAGTACTGTCGGTGATCTACGCCCCTCACATTTTATGGGAGAAAGAATCTTTCCTCCAAAACATAGGAAATATTAGGAATATGTGTAAGGAAAAACTACAGCTCATTGGGGTAGATTTTAATCTTATAACCTCATTGGAGGAAACAAAGCCAGGGAGTAGAAGGCATGAACAAAAAATGGAGCTCTTCCAGGATATCATAGTGGATTTGAAACTAGCGGTTGCCCCCACCATCAATCGGATGTTCACATGGAATAACCATAGAGGTGGAGCACACTAAGTAGCCTACCATTTAGACCGATTCCTAGTATCAAAAGTTTTTATTAGTAAAGATATTTTCTTTGAATCCTTTATTATGCCCTGCCTTGGGTTGGACCACTAGCCAATTTGACTAGAAATGGATTTGAAAGTGGTCCACTAAAACAAACTATTTAGATTTGAATCCTTCTGGCTGTGTGATCCTTCCTTTATTGATAAAGTAAAGGATTGTTGGGAATCGATTTTAGTGTAGTGCAGGAATTGAATGCATACCTTTCAATTTCATTTGAAATAGCTTAGTAAGTAGATAAAAAGTTGAATATATCAGAATTTGGTCATATTTTGAAAGATGAAGCACACCTCTAAGCTAGTGTGCAAAGGATTCAACAAAAAATAATCATTAAAGGTTGCTCTGGGCCCTTGCTAGTTGAAGTGGGAAAGCTCCTAACTCAAATTGAATAAGGAAGAAAGAAGGATAAAATTATATGGAAATAGAAATCCAGGGTTCAATGGCTCAGAGAAGGTGAGAGAAACACCCACTTAATTCATAAAGAAATAATCCAACATAGGCAACATAATAGAGTATTTTCACTGCATGACCTATTGGGGAACTGACTAGTTATACACAATGAAATGGAAACACTTCTGGTGGATCATTTCTACAATCTCATGTCAGAACCCTGTCTAGACATATCATAAGAAATTTGGGCGGATTACATGACATATCCGCTAGCTCATTAGTAGGGACCAAAACATGGCACTCATGAGGGCCATCACTTTAGAGGAAGTTGAGGAGGTCGTAAAAGGCTTGTCCAATAAGAAATAACTAGGGCCAGACAGATTCATGACAAAATTCTTTCATACTACCTGCCCTATCTTAGAACAAGACATCCTGGAGATGGTGGAGGAATCAAGTAGATCGAAAAAGGTACCTCCCACTCTAAATTCCACTTTTATGGCTTTAATTACGAAAATGGCCAATTTAGAAGAGCCCCAAGGGTTCAAACCCATAGCCCTTTGAAATTTTATCTGAAAAATCATCTCAGCCATTATAGTCAATCGTCTCAAGCCTCTTCTTCTTTGGTTGATTTCTCTTGATAAAACTGGTTTTGTCCAAGGCTGACAAATCCTAGATGGCATCAATAGTTCCCATGAGGCCATCTATTCCCTCAAATCCCTAAAATATAAAGGTATGCCTATAAAGTTGTATCTCTCAAAATATTATTATCATCTCAGCTAGCCCTTCTTACTGAAAGTTCCTAAAACCTTTGGTTTTGACCCTAGATTGATTGACTGGATCTACTCTCTAATATCCACCCCAATGTTTTCGATCATCATTAATGGCTCCTCTTCTTGGACCTTTTACCTGGTAAGAGGCCTTAGAAAAGGACATCTATCTCTCCCTTCCTTTTCATTTTGGTTGTGGAAGGACTGGGTAGACACATAAAATCCGCAATCTAATCGGGTCTTCTACTAGGAATCCACTTGTGGGGTAGTGATCTTCCTCTATTCGACCAACAATGTGTTGATGATGTTATATTATCATGTCAAGTATCCCTCAGATAAGCGCGACATCTTAAAGATATTCTCCAAGAATTCATGCTAGCTTCCTGCACTCAGATAAATAATGATAAGTCAAATATCTTCTTCTTCAACGCCTCAGTTCCTACCCAATATATCATTTCTTGGATCCTGGGCTTTCGAATTGATCACTTCTCTCCAAATACTTGGACATTCATGTTGTCTTAAATTCTGTAGGAAATTAATGTTGGAAAGGCCTTCTTGAAAGAATTCAAGCTCGCCTTCTGTTGTGGCCACAACCACCACCCTATTAAAATTTTCCCTAGTAGCAATTTTGAATGGTTCCCCTAGAAGTTGATCTTGCACTCTGAATGATCTATTTCATCCCAAGGCCCCTTAATAAATCTCTGTAGCATAGTTCATTCGTAACCCAACCTAGCCCTTTATTCATTCCCTTCATCAGGGGTTTCAATCCTCATAAGTATTCATGGTACATTTATGCCCACACATATAATTTCCCCTAACTTTACTATGGTCATTCGTGTACTTTACACGCAAAACCTCCTATCACATCTTTGTCCCCCTTTTAACTCCTCACAAGGGAAATGCTTCACAAAACATATTTAACATACCCGTTTATCACTTATCACATGTCACCTTGATCAAGGGAAAAGGGTTGTTAATCATGAATAATTGCGATGTGATTAAGTCATCAATCGCATTGCAAATTGAAATCGGCAAGACCCAAGCGTTATTCATAATGCAACCACAATGCATCAGACCTGCCCACATTATCGACCACAACAAATATTTATTTTGGGTTCGGGACTTATCGCATATCACATATCGGAAGTGCAAGGGATCATATACAAAACGAAATGTGATATGGCGGACTCTCCACGTTATTAAATACAACCTACATATATATCGAGTCCGGCTAGATCGCATATTGCAATCGACAGGGTCCTAGGCCTGTGCACATTGTGATATGCAATTTGGTAGACCCGTCAATCTTATTAAACAGAATATATATGTCGTCAGGTCTGCCTTCCCCATCTCTAAATCGCTATCAATGAGGTCTAGTGCTTATGCATAAGGTCTAATTCGATGAAGTGGACTCACTAATAACTATGCATCTGGGCTTATAAATTTTGAAATCTAGCCTTGTGGTCAAACACGGTCTCTTCTGTGTAGTCCTGTGTTTTCTATAAGATCCGGGTTCTCAAAGGAAATCTGGTAGGGGTGGTATGGCACATGATTGCCTATTGAGATGTATGATTGCGACTCAATCACAGCACGATGTTGGCTAAGCCAGGGGCTGATTCTTTCACTCTTGCTCCTTTTGATTTCATTGCGCCTTATCATTTAAAGTTTCAATGATGACGAGAGCTGTTCTTGGGCGTTTTTATCATATTTTCATAATCACTGCTAATATGAATTATCTCTGCAGGTGAGTTCGAGTGGATCCGATAGCAGATAAAGGTGATGTAGGTCAAGATGACACCTCTGCACCCCAGTGTAGATACTGAAAAAGCATAGTCTGCAGAAAGGGGGACAAACCACCACAATGCACAATGGAGGCACGCTCTGTGTCAAAAGGGAAGCAGAGCACTAATCCACCAAGATGTCACTCCTGCCAGATAAACCTCAAGGCATGCCAGATGTGGCATGATGAGAGTGACATATTCAATTTCCTTCAAGAAATGACATGGAATAATAGCCATCCCACACAAGTTCAACGAAATGATACACAATCATTCTTTGTCCCTCCCCTGGGAAGTAGAACGCTCCAACAAATATGACTTTCACGTGTCAACAGCCTCATGGACCGTTTTCCTCTGTATGTTTGGATCTATGTAATGAAAAGAAAGGAGGTGAAAAGTCAGTGGGGTGAGGGTCACTTTGAGCTATATAATTATTACCTTTGGATAGCAAATAAGGGCTTTTTAGGGTTTTGAGATGGAATGCTTTGATCATTGTGAATAAAGAGAGACTGTTTAGCTCAACAAGAAGCCGACATTTTCAAATTTATTTTCCTCTTTTATCATGTGCTTTGATCAGAATGTTGTCATTGGTATAAATTCAAATGTATATTTGCTTTGTGAATATTGATGACTTATAGTTCATGGTTATGCCTGATTATTGAATGTGATTCAATATCATAGTTGAAACATGAAAGGTTACTGACTCAAAACTTTGTTCAACATCAGTTACAAGCTTCTCTTCCATAAATGGAATGTGTATTCCTGTATGAATGATTGGATTGTAATTAAGTATTAATGCAGCCTTGTTCTTATATGAGCCAGTAATTTATTCATTCAGACTTGGAATTCATATATGATGTTTAACCTCTCTTTGTCATGCTCCTGTAGGATAGATTAGGATAGTTAGGGCATATACTAGAGTAGTTAGAAGAAGTGTAGATAGGAATTAATACATGGTGGTTAGCTGTTTTAGTTTTGATTGATTCAATTGAAGTCTTATGCTCAGAAGCAATCTTTCAACTCATCTAACAGTTTACGGGGTCCCTTAAAACCTGTTAGAACAAGCCATTCCAAATGAAAATAGGTCTAATTGGGGCTCGCGATCGGGTTAGTTCCCCTTGTTGGTATAAGGAAAATACACCTTGTCAAAAAATTGGCACTAGAAGGAGGGCCTGAACCGCCGTCCAAAAAGTTTCAAGATTTCATCTATAAGTGCCACACATGGGTTCAAAAAGAGTAATACATGGATTTTGAAGGTCGAAAGGACCCTTCCTCTCATTCTGAAAAGACTTATTTCGAAGAAGAGACACTATGGGAGTATCCTGTCACTCAGGAACAACCAGTCAGAAGACTTACTCTGGCTTACACTTGTTCCCTATCACAGTTCCCTATCTTTCAATCTTTACCTCCAACAGCAAAAATAAAACCAAGGGTCTACCACATAAACAAAGAGATATCTGCAACCCCTTCCCTTGAAGGTATCGTGCTTGACTCTTTGCAGAGTATCAACTCTCCTTGGGAAGAAATTCCTAAGGATTCCCCTTTTGAAGGTAATCCCTGGCCTGATTTGGAAAATCCTAACACAGAAACCCTTAACTAGAACATCCCTATCCCTGATATGGCTAATATTCCTCAACCAGGTGGAGGCTAACTCCCACCTCCTCCAGGAGCACTTCCTCCCTGGCTTGCTTAGGATGCCATAGTAGTACTTGGGTAGCAGCATCCCTTATGCAAGAATGCAGAAAGAGGACTACCTAAATTCGACCCCATGTAGGGAGACACCACTGAAAACCATAGTCATTCTTTCTTCCCGGTTGTACGCATGTTGGGGGTAGCTGATGAAGATATAGTTTGTCGCCTATTCCCTTTTACCTTGATTAGTGCAGCCTCCAAATGGTACTTTAGCTTGAGAATATGATCAATCACTTCATGGGCTACATTTCAACAGGCCTTTTTAGACAAATATGGCGATGAAAAAACCCTTGTGGCCTTAGTTCTAGAGCTATCCCATTTGAAAATAGAAACCAAAGAAAATGTCAAGAATTTTAACATCTGCTTAAACACCTTGTTCAACAGAATCCCAGCCACCACTAGACCTACTGAGGAGGTGCTCATGGAATTCTACATTATTGGTCTCCATGTCCCTACTGTGATATAAGTCAAAAGGAGTAACATAGAAACCTTACAAGGTTCTATTGATGAAGCAGATGAAGCAGTGAAAGTTGAGAATGAAATGCTCAATCTCGCACATGCCACCCTACGACCAGAGAAAAGAAAGTCTCTCTAGCATCAAAGAAAAGTAATGGGAGTGATAACAAAGGGGCTAAAACCAAAAAGAAGGATACCATAGTTGTAGAAGGTTTGCATCAGATCATTAAGAAGATGACAAATACAGCCATCGATATGAAAAGGAACTCTGGAGAGAGTACAAGTGGGAGTGGAGGAGAGTATAACAACAGAAAACCTTTCAAAACATTCTATCGTAAGAAGACAGAATGTAGTCATGGTCCACTTGCACTACCTGCTCCACCTAATGAAAGGAATTTAAACACAGAAGAGCTGGCTCCTATCGGATCGCTCCTTAACCAAGAAGAACCTATGGTGGAGCTAGAGCTAGAAGAAGAAGATGAGGAAGAATACCAAGTAGAAGAGCCCTTGGAAGAAGAATCCCAAGTCAACGTACTGTGGGATTTCTATACAAATAAGAACAATGAGGACTAAGGAGACAGTATGACAGTAATCCACACTAATGAAATCCACACACGAAGCAAAGGGCCACTTGTAGGTGTGATGAAGCCTGTACATCAAACCAAGAAGGATGTCTGCCCTGTGAAGGCACTTGCTCCCAATGTTTCGGTTGAGAAGAGTAGACCTAGCAGTCAATCCAAGAATACCCCTGTTGCAAACCATGCAAAGAAATAAAATGCATCTCCCACTGCAATGAAGGCTTCTGAAAATGGTAAAATCCCACCTAAGAATGGAATAACCGTATGATTACTCTACCCTATCCTATTTATAACATTGATTACAATATTGTGGATGATCTTAAAAATTCTAGGGCTAATTTCACATACTTTGATTTGTTGAAACTAAAGCAGCAAAGAGATTTGCTCTTGAAATCTATGAATGAGTTGAACTGCAAAACTCCCACCATCTCGAGCATTCAAACCCAGAAGTCAGTCTCCAGAACTATTAGTACTCCCAACACGGCCCAAAAGCCAGCAGCCATGGAAGCCACCCTATCAAAAATTAATCGAAACCCCCAATATGTCAGTGCAGCCATGATAGGAAGGAAATATAAATCCACGACTCCCCATTTCATTATCACATTCATAATATTCAACATGAACATGCACAATTGCTTGGTAGACTCAAGTGCCTCATCCACTGTGATGCCTTACGTTGTTGCTAAAATACTTCATGCGAGACCTGAGAAAACTGGAACTCAAATCATGCAATTAGACATGACAAATGTGAAAGTGATTGGGGAATTGAAAGATGTATTGATTCGGATGACTGTTAAACCACAATACACACAAGTCATTGATATAGTGGGAGTCAATATACCCAATTCTTATGGAATGCTACTTAGTAAGGATTGGTCAGCAAAACTGAATGGATACTTCTCAACTGATTGGTCCCGTCTCCTGCTCCCTCAAGGGGAAGGGTGATATGCTGAGAGTTGATCGTGAAAGATACATGAAATATGTAGTGATGGAGCTAAATGGTCCCAACAAACGTATAATGTTCACCAACTCTATCCTTGGGAATTATGGTTTCAATGTTTGTGCCACAAAAACTTGTTTTTGAGAATTCCATGCAGAAACAACTGAAGAAACTGCAATAAACACACAGTTGGAAGCTCTCCCCTATAATCCAACTTATGAACCACCTTGTAATATAGTAGATAATAGAACTAGTTTTGTAGGAAGTAATTCAATTGATGTAACAATAGACTTTGTATTTTGGACACTCTGGTTTGATGGCTCTAACTACCTTGAATGTGCAGGTGCTAGGAGCATTTTCATTGACCCACAAGGGAACCAACATTTGATGGCCAGCCGGTTGGAGTTTGCATGCACCAACAATACAACAGAATATGAAGGCTTGCTGCAAGGCCTGAAGAAAACCGTTGATATGAAGGTAAAAAATCTTAAAGTTTTAGTGACTCACAAATAATCATGGATTGGGTAAGGGAAAATATACATTTCAATTCACCACACCTGGTAAGGTACCAGCATGAGGTATGGAGCTTAATTGACAATTTTTATTCTTTTAATATCACATACATACCTCGAGGGAAAAACCAAGATGCTGATCTGATGGCTAGTATGGCTTCTAACGTTTGCCTGATTTTAGATTAAAGAAGAACAAATGTTATGTTGAATTGATTTTTAGACCATCCATGCCTGATAACCTCTCAAATTGGCAGGTGTTTGGAGATGACAATATTATGAATGGGAGTAAACAGGAGGCTAAGCCCTACCAATAGAAGCTTCATAAGGTGCACCCAGGCCCAAGACCGTTGGTCAAGAAAGAGTTTAACAAAACGTTGGATGCCAAAATAATATTTTTAGTCATGTGCACCCTCTAGGTAGCCAATCTTGTGTGAGTAAGAAAGAAAATTGGAAACATCAAGCTATGTATCGATTTCAGAAACTGGAACCAAGCATCCCAGAAATATAGCTATCATGTCCCTCCTATAGAACACATTCTCTAGTGTGTTTCTGGGTCTGAAATGTTGTCCCTATTAGATGTGTTTTCAGGATATAATCGAGTATTGGTGTCTAATGGAGATCAGCTTAAGACAACATTCCAACACTTATGGCTGAGCCAATTTCAAGTTGTGGAAAAAATTGGTCAGGGAACTTGCAGATTGAAAACTTTACAGGGGGAAACTGAAAAACTCCCTGTTAATGGCCAACATCTCAAAAGATACTTCTAGTAGCCACCACATGGTGGTTACCTCCTAAGTAGGTTAGGATGCATTTTATTTATTTTTAGTTTAGTCACATTTCCATATTTTCCTTTCTTGTTTTTCTGTAAAACTCATTTTCCTTCTGTTTTGAATTACAGTCCTTTTTAGCCAACTGATTTCGATCCTCTAGTCTCGTTCTACCTTTCAGGTTTTCCCTCATTCACCACTTCCTGCCTTCCCTTCCTCATTAACCTACAGATGATTCTATTGTTCCTAAATCCATCATTACTCTGCAAATCAATAAAACTCTCTATCAGCCCATGAGAACTTGAAAATCAGTTGTAGAATTCAAACCAAGCCACTCATTGGCATCTGTTGAGAACTCGGTAAGATCTATTGATAACTTGGATATCTGGAGCATGTAGGGCCATCTTTATGAAACAATATTGTGTAACTACAGCTGGACTAGCATGGAGGGACGCCACATTTTTAATAAATCCCACTCAGACCTAGTACATACTCACCTATAAGGTTTATAATCATTCTCCATTGGTCCCATCCACTGCACTTAATTGTCCAATACCTGTCATCTACAAGTAAACCTCCTTTCATGGGCTAAACTCACTGTCATATACCTATGGCAAATCCAATTGTGCTCTAGTCCTTGTGCCTGAAACTAGAAGGATAGGTTGTTTGGGAAGCTGGTTAGAGTAGGGACTATTGCTGGGCTCAGAGTACCGGTTGATACAACAAGCCCAACCTTGCTTAAGTGGTTTAAAAATATGGCAAGATCCATGACTACGCCCCATTCAATCATATGAAAGTATAGCACTAAAATTTCTATATAAAGTGCAGATAAACATATTTACATCAAGTTTGATGAGCAATAAAGAGCTGAGGTACACACCTAAATGGGTATTGACAGACCAGTGATGGCCCCAAAAGGATCTTGAAAGTAGAAAATAGGTGAAGGAAGGTCAATAAACCCCATAATATGGCCATTGGAGAATGCATGTCAAAACCTTATTAGTGAGAAGAAGCTATTTGTCTTTATCCCGCCTGAAACAATTAATGTTGAAGTGGAAACCATGTCTGTTCATCTGTATAGTTTAAATTTCAAGTTTATCTTAACACCTTGATGTTTTATGAATCCAAGGTTTATTTTGAAACAGAGACAACTGGTTTGCCCAGATCTTCACCATTTGTTGTGGCCACAACCACCACCCTATTAAAATTATCCCTAGTAGCAATTTTGAATGGGTCGCCTAGAAGTTGATCTTGCACTCCTCCGAATGATCTGTTTCATCCCAAGGATTTTAACTCTTTGGCAACCCAAATCTTCAATTTCTAAATGGTCAAGGCCCCTTAATAAATCTCTGTTGCATAGTTCATTCGTAACCCAGCCTAGCCCTTTATTCATTCCCTTCATCAGGGGTTTCAATCCTCATAAGTATTCATAGTACATTTATGCCTACACATATAATCGCCCCTACCTTTACTTTTTTCATCCGTGTACTTAACGTGCAAAACCTCCTATCGCATCTTTATCCCCCTTTTAACTCCTCACAAGGGAAATGCTTCACAAAACACGTTTAACATACCCATTTATCACTTATCGCACGTCACCTTGATCAAGGGAAAAGGCTTGTTAATCATGAATAATTGTGATGCGATTAAGTCCTCAATCGCATCGCAAATCATAATCGGAAAGACCCAAGGGTTATTCATAACACAACCACAATGCACCGGACCCCCGGCATTATCAAGCACAACACATTTATTTCGGGCAGGAACCTGTCGCATATCGCATATGAATGGAGCCCTAGATCATATACAAAACGCAATGTGATATGGAGGACCCTATGTGTTATTAAACACAGCCTATCTATCTATATATATCTATATATATATATATATATATATATATATATATATATATATAGATATATATATATATATATATATATATATATATATAGATATATATATCTATATATAGATATATATATATATATATCACGTTTGGTCAAATCACATATCACAATCGGCAGGGTCCTAGGCCTGTGCACATTATGATATGCGATTTGGCGAACCCATCGATCATATTAAAAAATATATATGTTGTCGGGTCTGCCTCCCCCATCGCTAAATCGCTATCACCAAGGTCTAGCACTTATGCATAAGGTCCAATTCGATGAAGCAGACCTGCCGATAACTATGCGTCTGGGCTTATAAATTTTGAAATCTAGCCTTATGGTTAAACAAGGTCTTTTCCATGTATTCCTGTGTTTTCTATAAGATCCGGGTTCTCAAAGGAAATCCACTAGGGGTGATATGGCACATGATTTCCCGTTGGGATGTGCGATTGCGACTCGGTCGTAGCATGATGTTGGCTAAGCCAAGGGCCAATTCTTTCATGCTCCCTCCTTTTGATTTCTTTCCGCCTTATCATCTAAGGTTTCAATGATGACGAGAGTTGTTCTTGGGCATCTTTATCATATTTTCATAATCATTGCTAACATGAATTATCTCTGCAGGTGAATTGGAGTGGATCCAGTATCAGATAAAGGTGATGTATGTCAAGATGACACCTCTACACCCTCAGTGTCGATACTGCAAAATCATAGTCTGCAGAAAGGGGGATGAACCACCACAACGCATAATGGAGGCATTCTCTGTGTTGAAAGGGAAGCACAGTGCTGATCCACCAAGATGTCACTCGCACCAGATAAACCTCAAGGCATTTCAAATGTGGGATGATGAGTGCGACATCTTCAGTTTCCTTTAAGAAATGACATAGAATAATAGCCATCCCACACAAGTGAAACAAAATGATACGCAGTCATTGTCTGTCCCTCCTCTGTGAAGTAGAACGCTCCAACAAAGATGACTTCGACGTGTCAACAACCTCATGGACTGTTCTCATCTATATGTTTAGATCTGTGTAATGAGAAGAAAGGAGGGGAAAGTAAGTGGAGGGAGGGTCATTTTGAGCTGTGTAAGTATTACCTCTGAATAAGAGATAAGGGCTTCTTAGGGTTTTGAGATGGACAACTTTGATTATTGTGAATAAAGAGAGACTGCTTAGCTCAACAAGGAGCCAACGTTTTTAGATTTATTTTCCCCTTTTATCATGTGTTTTGATTAGAATGTTGTCGCTAGTATAAATGCAAATGTATACTTGTTTTGTGCATGTTGATGACATATAGTTCATGGTTATGCCTGGTTATTGAATGTGATTCAATATCATGGTTGAAACATGAAAGGTTACTGACTCAAAACTCTATTTGACATCAGTTGCAAGCTTCTCTTCCATAAATGGTATGTGCATTCTTGTATGAATGATTGGATTGTAAATAAGTATTAATGTATCCTTGTTCTTATATGGACCAGTAATTGATTCATTTAGACTTGGAATTCATATATGATGTTTAACCTCTCTTTGTCATGCTCCCGCAGGATAGATTAGGATAGTTAGGGCATAGACTAGAGTAGTTAGAAGAAGTGTAGATAGGATTTAATACATGGTGGTTAGTTGTTTTAGTTTGATTGATTCAATTGAAGCCTTTTGCCCAGAAGCAATCTTTCATCTCATCTAATAGTTTATGGGGTCCCTTAAAATACATTGGAACTAGCCATTCCAAACGAAAGCAGGACTAATTGGGGTTTTCGATTGGGTTAGTTCCCTTTGTTTGTATAGCAAACATACGCCTTGTCAACAACTTCAAATATGGTCTTTTCAATCTTTGAATATAGTGAGTTGGGGGTCCTGTTGAATTATATTCTCCAATCTATTCTACTTTATCAGTTATCGCACCTAACCACTCTAAAAATTATATGTACTGATATGACAAGAATTTTTATAAAGTTCTTATAGTAGGGAGCCCATAAATCTAAGAAATGGGCCCTCTTATCATGGAATCATCTCACCAAACACAAAATGGTAGGGGGTCTTGTCATCTGAGACCCTTACACCCTCAATTAAGTTATGGATGTGAAACTATCGTGGCATTGGATTTAGGGAGCATCTAATCTATGGAAGACTATTCAGAGCCGAAAATATAATATGCCTTCCACAACGGAAGAAAGAGATAGGGTGTGAGAAACCCGAAGATAATCCTCAATATGGAACTTAGGCTATAGTAATAGAGATCTCATTCGTAATCACATCTTCTGGGAAATAAGGGATGGGAATAGTTCTCTCTTCTGGCAGGATTCTTAGAAACAAAAAGAAAAAAATTTTAGTCGCCAAGATCTTACTGATATCTTTCTCTTCACCATCAACAAAAAAAAAACCTACTGGTTAATGGGTTATGGAGTCCCTTCTCTTAGGCACATTGGAGGAAATGGAAAAAGAAACAAGGTTTGAATAACCCGTTTGACATAAACCAATGCAATATTTTAGATAAAGAGCTTCAATCTAGAATGATAGCTATTTCAGAAGGACCTGATATCCTTTGATGGGTTTATAAACCCAAGGGCATATCTACCATAAAGGAAGTTGATCAGATCATAGCAACGAAACTTCAGAATCAACATAACCCCCTGTAGTGGAAGATCTGGATGGGATAGTTTTGGGAAAAGGTATCATACTTCCTATGGTTAGTGTGTAGTGACTGCATCCTAACTTAGGATCAAATCCAAAAAAGAGGAATTCAATGCTGATCCTTTTGTTGGATGTGTGTTACACAAAGTGAAACTATACAACACCTTCTAAACCTATGCCCCTTTATGTTTCAACTGTGGCACAACATCGATTATCTTTTTGGACACCTAGATAGATATATAAATATCATACGACCCACTATGGAGACGTGGAAGCAAGGAATCTTCTCCAGCCTTGTCCTAAACATGGCGTGACACCTTTCTCTTGGCTTCCTCCTTTCAGTAATATGGAAATAAATGAATAGGAGGAATGTTAAGGATCAAAATCTATCTCACTTGGAGGTATGGGTTGGGGTCCTTCATAACATCAAGAAACTCTCTTAGCTCAGAAAATTCATCCCGGTGATTAGAAGGCCACCCCTAAGGAAGTGAGGATTCTTTCAGCCTTTAACCTTTTCCTAGAAATTCTTGCCCCCTCCTCCTAGAAGTTGAGGGTCCCCCCTCAACCTTCTCCCTCCAGTTTCCATGGCCCTCTGGATGGTTTTCTCAAGCTAAAATTTGACAGTTCTTCCAAAGGAAACCTAGGAGATGTGACTTTTGGAGGAATATTTAGATACCCCCAGTTTCAGGTTATTAGCATATATTCTTCAGACTATGGCAAGGGAAGCAACAATGAAGCCGAGTGAAATGTAGCCAAACACAACTTACTCATAGAAAGACATGAAATGTTTGAAAGAATTGTTTTTGAAGGCAACTCTTCTGTTGTCATTGCCATAACTAAAAAGCTCAATCAAGGTATCCATTGGGAGAATATTAGAAAAATATAAATGAAAACATGTCTAACCTAGGAAATTAGTGAAATTATTCATGGCTTCAACTACATCATCCCCTTGAACATCTGATGAATTCGAAACAAAGTTGCATAATTCTTAGTGAACTGGGGTTTCCTACTCCCAAGTAAGAACATTGGTCACCACTGTGAAAGTGGATCTATGTAAGAGGGGTTGGAGCAACTAAATCAGATTCTAATCGAGGACTCAACTCCTAATCTGAACCCCCGATTCAGGTGTGAGGCAGTACAAGATCCATTTAGGGATAGTGGATATACGTAATCACATTTATGAACGGGATGGTGGGTTGCCTCACCCACACCCTCACTTATATTTCCACCTTAAGGGAGGGGACAACTGTAGTCATCAACAAACTTATGTAGTAAGTTTTGGAAGAGATTTAATAAGCAAGGTGGTGGGAACTCAGGATTTCACAAACCCATATGTTTGAAACTTCATTTGGCTTCACAGTGGTCTCACTAGTATTCGATGGTTCGGTATTAAGTGGTCTCAAACAATTGTGCACTAGTTCAAGGGGTCTAAAGCATGGAAAGGAACCTCATCTATGACTGGTCTCTGCAAGTGGTTGGTGTTCTCAGCTTGGTATTTCTTCATCCTTATTCTATTCCTTGGGTTGGAGACCACCATTTTCTATATGCCCTATGTACGGAAAGGAAAGGGTTTACTGATGGTTCAAAAAGCTTGTATGACTAGAAATAATGGGACTTTCATTCACATTATGAAGGTTTCAGTGTTTTATGGCACTTTATTATCTCGTATGGGATTGTTTCATAAGTTTTAGGTCTTGTGTAATTTGTATACTCCATGTGGGTAAAATGGTTCTAGGGGTAAATTAATATGGCCAACCGCGAAGAAGGAAAGGGCAAGGGAAGTTGTGCCAAGTCATTTCAGTGGACTCGCTGACCTAGCTGAGCGAATGAGAGGAGGGGGACCATTTTGAATTTTCTATGGAGGTCTTTCACTCTTGTTAGTTACATGCTTTCCTCTGTATATTGGCGTAGGCTACCGTTTCTTGGTGTGGTGAAGTGCATAAGGGAATTGCTCCTATTTTACAATATGATTTTTAGGTTTAAGCTTAATGTTAATTGCATGTTTCTTTCATGTTGTGTTATTACTCCATGTCCTCATAAACAACTTCTCTCTTTGTCCTCTATGTTGTTGGTTGGGTCACGGGTGGGGGCAGGGTCCAGGACCTCGACAAAGGGTGGTTTGTCCTATTTCACCATGGCCAAATATTCTTCAGGTGCTGGTGCCTTTAGGTGTGGAGGTCATGGCGATAATTATCAGGCTAGAAAAGGAAAGAGCAGGGGATTGACTTGAGGCAAGCCTCGAAGGCAATGAGGCATGAAATATGATGCCCATATCTATAGGAAATGGTCGAGGCTGATAATAGAGGGACTCCCACACAGGTGAAGCAACTGATTTCATCTTGGGGGGAAGAATTAAACTAGAAGGTAGATCTCGAGCCTCCAACAGAGTATTGGAGTGGGTTTATACCTAAGCCTAGGCATACATACGATTGTCTTACCTTGTAAAAGTAGTCTGTCCATCTCTTCTGGCTGATGAATAGCATCATCGCCAAAGCCATTATTTTATATCCAACTATTTATTCAAATGCCAACTTCAATATTCATGAGCTTCATAAAGAACTTTAGTTGATTCAATTACAAATCCAACAAGAGAATGCTCACCTTGGTCGCATTGAACGTCATATTTCATGTCTTCCGCAATCCAAACTGCCAGGCTCAAGTGCAAAAGAGCCTACTCCGGTGGAGTCATTTGATGAATTGATGTTGAAATATCATGTTTGATATCATTTTTTGTTTTGTGTTTTGATATATATGTTATTTCAAATTTATGTTTATAGTTATATGATATGTATATGGTTTCTAGACATTAAGGCCTATAAGGCCATGCTAGATAAGATGAGACTATTTAAGTTTTGGATGGCATACAATGGGGTTTGGTGGCCAATAGAAATGGTTTCCTGTTGGGCAGGTTGAGGCCACATAACACTTTTTATGATTGTAAACTGCTTGATGATTTGAAATGAATGAATGAAAAGGTACTTCCAAGCTTACAAATTTTTTTTAATGAAAATTACATCTTGTATATGCCCAGAGGCATTTCAAAAAAGAGGTTGATTTGTAACAAGCTTTCAACAAATACAAACTTCAAATATTTATAGCTTGTAGAGTTTCAAAAAGAAAAATGTGAGCTATTCTCGTGAATAGAAAATTGTTTATAGCACACAAATTTTATACATGTACAGAAAATGCAAAAAATGACATCAATAGAGCACAAGGTATGATCATAAACTGTCAAAGACTTTTTTCATAAAAATAAAAAAATAAATATCGCTGACATGTTTCCTCTACATCAACCAAAATAAAGTCCTAGATGAAGGGCCTGTGGTAGTATTCAAAGTGCTCAATTTCACATTGTTCTATGATCTTCCATGTGACCCTATTTTGTTGCATGCCCTCTTTTCAATATTCGTAAACGGTGCCATTTTGTTCCCTATAAATGTGACAATATGATATTAGATCAAAATTACTTTTTGGCATAGTTACCTCCTCCAACATAGGAATGAGAGTGTGCATGTGGCATTTCGAAGTTCCATTGAATGAATTTACAACTAAAAGTGAGTCAACAAAGATTTGTATCCATTTGCACTATTTTTAATGGAAAATAATAGGAGTTTGAAACTGTAGAGTTTGACATAATTGATTGTACCCGGACCCATTCCACTATGGATTTTGTAACAAAATTGATAATTAATGTGTAAATCAATTCCTCTGCCACACTGAGATCCCTATAAAGAGGCCCCATCAAAATATGTATGTTGATGTTGGGATCAACACCCTGCATTTTTTTTCTTCCATTTGAATTTTTTAGCCTACTGAGGATATTACAATTTGTTTCTATACAGTTATGGCACATGGTTGATTAATGTTTTCTAAACTGTTCAAGTCTTATTCACAAATTATTTACTATTAAATTCATTTTCTCACATATTTCGAGTCCATAATGAATCCACAAACACACTTCTTTTATGCAAGCTTGAAAAACCACTGTTAAACCCATCCAGATAGTGCACGTCTGAGGTCCAAACTATGCCTACATTTAGTGCACACATTCATTGAAAGGCTCCCTCATTCTAATTCTAGTTACACTTCTATTTCAATGATTTTTTTAACTATCATTTTTACACATTGCCGCTTTCACAAGTGCCACTTTTATGTTCGCAACTATCACGTTTTCTCATGTTCACTTTACTAAGTTTCATTTTCATGTTATCTTTGCTCTATCATGTGTCACTTTCATGTTTGTTCACATTTTTCAAGTGTCATATTCATGTTTTCCTCATATCGCAGGTGTCGCTTTTGTTATTTTCACTCTTGCATGTGTCGCACTGTTGTGTATCACAAAAGTAATTTCTTTCTCACTCTTATGCATTATATTGTATTACATATCATTATAATATGCACTAGATACATTCATATGGCATACCACACCTTTTGGTCTCAATCTACACTTTTGTATTTGTATCTAGGTGTCGTAATGTGTTGTTTCAATTATCATAGATAAAAATAAATGTTGCTTTGTTGTCATTTCCAAGTTGTGATTTCTATCCATGAGTCCTATCTATCCTTATGTATTATATTGATGGTTTTCATGTGTTCTCCTACTCTATTGGTCACATGCACAACCATTATGGAGCTCTCCTTGGTCCTCTTGCTCATTGTAAGTTGTGAAAATATCAACCCTCTAACTAGGTGATGTGATTAACATATTAATTAGTCTCATTAACATATATTACCCCCATACTTATGCATTAAGTCTTTTAGGAGGTATCCTCCCTCCTACAGTGCATTGGTGCTTCCTAGGATAAGTGACCAGTCCTTTTGCTACCTCCCCAAGTGAAAAGCACGATCCAAATGGAAAAGAAGCCACTGTTGGAGAGAATTCCTCACTCCCGAGCCTAATTAAACTTCAAACTCAAACTAAGTGAAATCCAAATCCATAGGGAGCACACTTCAGACATAGTAAAAAAGTGCACCTCAAAAGAACAATGACCATTTGAGTACATTTAGAAAGAACAAGGACCTTATCTCCCTTCAAAACAACACTTTAGAAAAATAAGGTGTACTTCAAAACAACAAGGTGCACTTTGGAAAAACATGGATCATTTGTCTCTTTAAAAGTGCATGGTGCAACATCAATCAATAGTCAAGCCTTTTTTCCCTCTTTGTGATGTGCCCTACACCTTCACGAAGTGCATGGTACCTCAACAATGATCATGGAGCCTCCTTTAGCCTTTACACTGTGCCCTGCACCCTCCTTGTGACTTAGGATTTCCTAGTTAAGCGGATGGTGCACAACAATCAAGCATCATTGAGTCCCCTTCCTTCTCCCCAATGTGCTCTACACTCAAGCATCATCCTTGACATGTCTTCTTTAGCACATGGCACAGTTTGAAGAGACAATAAGCCTTTAACCATTCAAATTATGATTTCCTTAAGGCCTCCTTATCCTTTTAGTGCATAGCGTAGTCCCAAGCCTTAAGCCTTCACCCTTGTTCCTTCCTCTCCCCTATATGTTCAACACTTGTGAAGCCTCCCTTTCTCAATGCATGACATAGTAATAAGGTTTAAGGAGGTCTCTTCTCATCCCTCTACCATTCAAACTATTCTTTCTTAGTATTCCACTATTTCCTTTTAGGAACATGGCACGGTCTTAAGCAACAAGCTCACCACCTTGTCCCTTCAACTTCCCCACTATGTTGGACCAATGATAGCTCCTATTAATAGTTCCTAGCAGAGTAATAATAAACAATGGAGCCTTCCTAAGCCCTTGTTGAGTTTTACTCTACCCTCCTAATCAAGCCTACTACTTTCAACCCTTCCACATGCCTATCATAAGAAGTTCATTCCCTGAGCTAGGTAGGGATAGAATAGATGATTTTGAGACTGATTTTTCTTTTTTCATGGATGATTTTCATTGGTAGGAGTACCTTCCTAACATCCCAAGGTAATTCTGAAATAACATATCAAGGAGAAATCACAAAGAATCACTTGCAAACAAGAAGCACACATGAGAACCATCATGAAAACATGAAGCATAACTTGGACCAAGACATAAAGAAGGCATTGCATGATTACTTAAAGGATTCCAATACTGAATCAAGGCCTTTTCAAGGGTGAAGATGAGGAACAAAGAATATATTGCATGAAGAAAAATTATTAATCAACTTTTCCATCAAGATTCAAGACATAACAACAAGGAGAACAACTTGGAATTTCCACCTCATCATCAAGTCCATGAAATTATTTTCCAAGTTGTGAATTGTACAATGTCATAACTATACCATATGTGTCCATTTGTCTTTCCACATCATCATGTGGAAAGTAATGATGTATATCTAAGGAAGAGAACCAAATGTAAGGTGTTGAAGTCCAAAAGTCATATGTGGAATATGAAAAGTCAATTAGTCATATATGGAAAAAAGTGTCTTTAGGAGAATTCCAAAGGCCATTTAGAGAATTCCAAAAGTCATTTAGAGGTTCAAGAGTTGTTTAGAACTCAAAAGGACACATTAGAAATCCAAGAGTCATCAGGGTAATTCAAGATTGAAGGGGAGATGAAAGGTCATTCCTCTTGTTATAAAAGAAACCTCAAAACTCAAGTAAAAAATTATTTTGGGAGCTTAAGCTCTAGAGACCTAGTGTTGGATTCTCTAACTTGGCATAAGAGAGAAGAGTATTCTTTGGAGAAGAAATAAGTGACTTGATGTTACAGTATGGAACTACTACCTCACTATTGTAACTGTGTACTTGGATCTTTAGGCTAATATTGAAGCTCATTGAGCGAACACAGTTTAATTCATGTGTCTGAATGTTTTGAAATTTTTCTTTGGATGTTTGTGGTACATGTTGGAATTCTTATGTACCAAAGAAATTGAAATATTTTGGTGGGTTTGGTGTTGATATTTTTCAATGTGTGTTGTATTTATTTTCATGAATCAATTTTATCTTGTGAAATACTTTGTAGGTTAATCAATGATTTTTTTTTTTGCTCTTGTGTGCCTTATCTAGGATAGTGCTATTACTTTCCTTCAAGGGACTCACTCTTTTATTCCTTCTTGAAATTCTCCTTTTACACACTGCAACAGGTGCATCACAATGTCAAATTACTTTCTTATTCAATGGTTATGTGGATAATATCTTATGTTATTCATTGAAACCAAGGTGAACCTTATAGTTATGGTGGTCGATCTGATACTTAGGATGGGGCCCTACTCCAAACAATGTCAGGTCTAGATGGGAATTCCCATCTAGGAGACCCTTGTATGTTGGTGACATCTAGAACCATTAGCATTCTGGTGCTAGAAGGAGGATTAGATGACAATATGTGCCCATTGAGTGTGTTTAAGATATATTATCTTTAAGGTATATATTCCAAATCATAACCCTGTAGTGTTTTTCTAGCCTATTCCCTTGTAAAATGTTTATCTCCAAGAAATAAATTTATGACTTTTCTCAATTCAAGTTTGATGGTGAGGGAAGTACACTCATAGCTAAACACATATCAGATTTTCATTGTTTTGTAAATACCATGAAATCGATGAGGAAGAAGTTGTCTGTGTATTATTCACTGTCACCCTTGAAGTTCATGTTAATCGATGGAGTCAAACCATATGATCTATTTCCATCCATTCATTCGATCAATTCCTTAAGGAGCTTCACCAATATTTTGATAGGTATGATTACCAAGATTTTCTTAAAAGGATTAATTAGATAATAATATACACTAATGAATCAATAAAATATTTTTTTAATCAATTCCTTCACTTATGTTATGAGTTTCCTGGAGAAGATATGGATTGGGACTTCCTTAAAAGGAAATTTGAAATTTTGGTTCAATCTCTTCGCATGATGAGTCTAAACCCCTTGATGATTATGCTCTCCCAAATTTTGAAAATCATTAGACACTTCTAATTTCAGAGGAGGGACCTACTATTCCTTTTGTTCCTTGTCTTGCTCCTTTTCCAGTACCAATTTGGGTGCCTATATGTATTAATGATCAGGTTGGGAAATATGAAAATCAAATTCCTTATCCATATTCTGAACTGCCATCCACTTCCCATGATCTTCTTTTGACCCAAGATAATTTGGATTGGTTTAGGGAAATTAAGATCAAGGCCAATCCCGTGATCTTTAAAGATGATATTATCAGTCATAACTCTAGTATTGAATCTATTTTGAATCCTTCTCATCCTCTATCATCTCTTTCTCATGATCAACTTCCCCATGATTGACTTTATCATCCTATTCCAGATCCAAGAATTGATCGGATGTAATGAAGTAACACTTCATAAGTAAAGGAACAGAAAGGTGAAGGAGATTTGGCTATTTCCTCTTATTTTCAGAGTCCTCTATGTCAAGATGATGTTCCTCCATTCTTGGGTGATATAGAATCTAGTAATCTTCGTAGTGATCTAAAAAAAATCAATTTTCCTAATTGATATTAAGTGTTTGGAAACCATCATTCTAATGATGATGACCCCATTGATTTTTATAATGAGGTATTCCTATGTAAATCAATTGATATTTCAATTTCTCAAGAAGGATTTAATTTGAAAGATTTAGATCTAGAATCTGGTTCAGTAAAAGAATATATTCTTATAGAAAATTCCTCTTTAGCTCATTCTCCCTTGTGTCCTATTGTTTGTAATATGGAATTATTTCCAAGTACATGATCTAATGGGAATAATTTTGAATTGCAACAAGGTAATGAGGACACAAATGATGAATAAGAAGTTAAGAAACTTATCAAGTATCCATTCCATCCCTTTTCATTTTTAGTCTTCCATGATGAAAATTCTGCAATTTAGGTTACTCATGAGATTAGTCAAGTCTATTCATCCTTAGTTGTGCAATTACAAGAATATTTTGACTTGAGTAATTTATTTGTTGAAATTGACAAATATGATGAAATATGTGACATAGACAACTTCCATCCATATATTAATGATCTTATTCAAATTACTAATAGTAGATGTCCACACACCATGCATGATTAGATTCAATATTCAGAATGTAATTCTACAATCTTTGAGAATTCTAGAATTTGTCAAGATTTCATGGCACTTTAGGTTCCATTGATAGTTATCTCAGGTTCTCGCGACTCTTGTAAAATCCTAAAACTAAATCAAATATAGTTTTCTCATGACATTATTTCAGTTCCATGGTTTCACTGAATGTGAACTCCTTATTGAAATATGTTTTGGTATTGCGGATATAATTTTTCTAACTTTCATGATTCACTTTGTGATTGGATTAAAGGCTCTATTTCAACAAGTTTTTCTTCATGTAAATCTCTTGTATGAAACCCATGTTTGGAAAGTATACCTTTCATGGATTCATAATGCTATGCAAATGATCATTCCAAATATTATCTATGGCCAAAGGATTCATGCCTATCAAATAATTTTGAAAGTAATCAACTCTTAATATTCGTTGTGAATATTATGATGCTAATCATTTTCATTTTGGCACTATATCCCCTCTTGAGTATTAATGAATGCTTGAGTTATATTGTGGATCAAATTCCTCTCTTTCACCCATTACATCTTCACTCATCTCATGTGTTTTCTATGTTGGTATTCATTTTAAATCATTTTGATGATTGTGATGCTAGTTCAGTTTGTATCCTGGTGCAAGGAAATGATTAGTCACATTCAGAGTGCAAGGAAGATGATTTTAGTATTCAACACACTTGTAAATCTATTAAAATTGATCTATCTTTTTTATCTACTATTTGGGAATGTTATGTCTTAATCCACCCTTCTGATCATAATGTTCATCCTAGTAATTGTCATTGAATTTTTCATTTTCACACCAGTGTAACTCATGAAATTTTTTTCACATCGATTGACCCTTATGATTTGTCATTTCAATATTCAGATACTTGTTAAGCAACTAAGTAACTTCGTCCTTCATTTATGGTTATGTCAGGTCCTCACTACCTTGGCAAGTTTCCTGAATATGATTAGATTTATTTTCCCTTACAAGATTCTCATCCCCATTCTATGATACTAATTGGAATTTCATCCTTTCATGGATTTTAGGATTTTCAAGAGGGTTATTACGGATTTCATGATCCAATCTATGATTAGTTAGAAGCATCTTACCTAACAAACCTTTTTACTAATAACCAATTTCTATATGTCTTTATGTTTGATAAGAAGAAAAACATAAATGCAAGTTCTTTCACAAGGGGTTGTAGAGGTTTGTATGATTTTTTTTTCAACAAAATGGTAAGGTTGCAGGTTCAGTAAATTCAAGTGTTATGAAACATAATTCTACCTATAGGAAAGACCTTCAATATTTTGTGCAAGATTTTCAAGCTTTTATATTTTTTGTTGCACATTATTATATATTGGTTTTAATTGATATTATATTTTTGTTTGCAAGTGAGGACCAATTATGGTGGCTTTAGTAGAAATACCATTACACTTATCCCTATCCTTCTGGCTAGTTATGGTAGGAGTAGGTCTAGTTGCATTCTAGTTTCCCTATACTTGTTTCCTACATTGGCTCTCCATCTAGTCTCTATTTTTGTTTTGTTGTCTTATTTTTTGTTATGCATCCTTCTTTACATGTTAGTTTTATTTTTTCCTTGATTCCTAGAGTTGTCAGGTCTTTTTCTTTGTGTTTGTTTAATAAGAATTTACATGAAATATTCTCTTGTTTGGCTCAAAATACAATGTGGCTAGACTTGAAAATGGAAATTGTGATCACAAACAATGATTATCTTATATGTTATCCACTTATCTATCTTGGGCTTGCAAATCTTTAAATTCAATGAGGTTTGAATGGACAATACGATTCGTTCCAAACAAAAAAAATGGGTTGAACTACAAAGCTAATATCTTTATTATGATCTTCACTCCCAACTAAGACAGGTATGGAATGGTGTTCTTATGTTTCAACTCAATAGACTAGAAAGAAAGGGGGGGAATTTTTAAACAAGTGTATAACTTCAGTTATCGTTCAAATCCCTTAAACAAGGAACCAAACTCTCCTTTTCTGAATAAGTTGATATCCCTCTTCCAATGTCAAAGCAAATAAGTTCCGTGGAAATCCCATTAGTAACAAAATAAAAAGGTGAAGAAGAGAAAATCTTCATTCATAGAGAGGTTAGACAAGCAACTTCAGGAAGGTACTGTCTAGGCCTGATGGTAGCAAAGGAATGCTTGTGGTTCATTGAGGTGACTCCACCAGGGTATTACTCAAGCTCACTGGTAGTGGACCAACACCACGGAATGTGCTTAAAATATTAGTATACTTATTATCTTTGTCCCCTATTGAAACAGTTAAGGTATGACTAGTCTATGTTGATATTTTTCACGCTAAGAAAGGAATAGAAGAGACTATATCATCAACTAGGATAAGTGGGAAATCGAAGGTGACCCACATGGTGAATTGATACTTCCTTATACACTAAGACCTTGCATTTAAAGCTAAAACTTGAGTAGGGAAGTTTGAGTTCTATGCAATTGTCACCAAGTTTTGATGTCGTGATCAATACCCTACAAATTTTTTCCAACACTTAAATTTTGGAGCCTACTGAGGATCGTAATATTTACTACTTGGTGGTTACCACAAATTCGATTGATGTGTTGTAAAGGGTTCAAGCCTTATTCCGAAAGTTTTAACTATAAAATTCACTTGGTCACAGATACTCAGTCCGTAATGAATTCATAAACACACTTTATTTATGCAATATTGAATGGGCATAGCTCAGTACATATAGACAATGCATATGCGACGTTAAACATATGTAGATAGTAGGTGCACACTTTCTTCAATAGTTTCCCTCACTTTGATTCAATTTGCACTTCTATTTAGGTGATTTTTATTAACTATTACTTTTGCACACTATCACTTTCACATTTTTAGTTGTCCCTTATACTTGCTTTCAATTTGATAACTATAATTTTAATGTTATCTTGACTTTATCATGTGTCACCTTCAATTTCATTCGCATTAGCAAGTGTTTTCTTCATGGTTTCCTCCTTTTGTAGGTGTCACTTTTGTCTTTTTCACTTCTGCATGTGTTTCACCTTTTTTTATCATAAAAGTTACTTCTGGTGCACTCATCTACATTAGATAGTCTTACATATGATTAGAAGATGTTCTAGATACATTCCTACAACTTAGTGCAACTTTGGTTTTAATGGACACTTTTGTCATAGTTTGTATCTAGGTCTCGTAATGTGTTGTTTCAACTGTCACATTTAGAAATAAGTGTCACTTTTATATTGAATTCGATGTGTGATTACTATCGACAATTCCCATGTATCCTTCAGCCTTGTATTTATGGTTTTCATGTGTGTGATCCAAGTTTTAGTCATGTTCAGATGCATTTCCCTCTCTTACTGTACTAGTCATAGACTCGACCATTATGGAGCTCTCCCCTATCCTGCTGCTCAATGTAAGTTGTGAAAATATTATCCCTCTAACCAAGTGATGACATTAACCTATTCATGAGCCTCATTTATGTGTATTTTCCTCCCATACTTGTGCACTGAGTATTTTCTAATGTCTCGTCCCTCCTAGGTGCATTAGTGCTTCCTAGGAAAATCACATCTAGATAAATAAGTGAGTGCAATCCAAACTCACATTGAGCTCACTTCAAACACAAAGTGAAAAAGTGCACCTTAGAAGAACAAGGACTATTTGAGTGCACTTCAGAAGAACAAGGACCATTAAGGTCACTTTGAAAGAGAAAGGACCTTCTCTCCCTTAAAAAGTGAACTTTGAAACAAAAAGGAACACTTCCCAAAAACATGGATCCTCTATCTCTTTAAAATCACATGGCGCATCATCAATAAAAAATAAAGCCTTCCTTCCCTCTTCACGCTACGCCGTGCACCCTCATCAGTCCCTCATCTAAGCACATGCCACATCAATAGTGAAAATGGACCCTCCTTTAGCCTTCACACTACACCCTGTGCCCTCCTTGTGACTTAGGCCTTCCCAGTTGACCACATGGTTCACAATGAAGCATTATTGAGTCCTCACATCTTCCCAATGCGCTCTTCACTCAATCCTCATCCTTGACAAGTATCCTTTAGTGAATGGAACAATCTAAAGAGACAATGGGTGTTTGACTAGTCAAATTGTAGTTTCCTTAAGGCCTCCTTCTTCTTTTATCTCATAGTGTAGTCTGAAGCCTTAAGCCATCACCCTTGTTCCTTCATCTTCGCCTCATTGTTTAACACTTATCATGCCTCCCTTTGTCCAAAAATGTCTCAGTGAGGCATCTGCTCAACCCTTGACTAGTCAATCAATTCTTTCATAGTCTTCCTCTCTTTCCTTCTATGGGCATGTCCCGGTCTTAAGTAACAAGCTCACCACTTTGTCCCTGTAGCTTCCTGTTGGGTCCCTATAATACTAGTGATTACCCCATTACTATTGTATTTCTACCCCTTATTAATATTGTTGTGCCCCTATTGTCCCCATATTGTTATTACTATGCCCCATAGAATCCCTCTATTTTTATTTTTGTGGCTTTATATTATTATTGTTAGGTCGGCTGGGTTATATTGTGACTCCTTAGACTCTTATATATAGAAAGGAGGTTTTGTCATTTGAATCATCGAAGAATTGTTCATTTATGTAATGTAAAGGAGGTTTCCCCCTCGAAGAGGCTGAATTCTAAGGCATTGATCTATGTTTTATATATTTTTCTTGAGTTGGTTTCATAACATTTGGTATCAGAGCTTTGGATTCTAGGGTTTCGTTGCTTCAAACAGGTCATCGTGGAATTTTCACTATAATTTTTTTTTCTGTGACATTTCAGAAGCTAAAAAAAAACCCATTTGAGAAGACATCACACTGAATCTCAGATCCAAATTTCAGAGGTTTTCTCCCTATATTTGTGGAGATATGATCTACGGAAGTTGGTCGTTTTTCAGACTCCTGAATTACATTCCAAATAGGTGACCTGCGGAAAATCATCATAACTTTCTCTCTGAGAATCGAATTGAAATTTTGTAAGAAGTTACCGAAAAAGGACGGACTTTAGTTTCTTGTATAAATTTTTCAGTGCCAAAGGTTGAAACAGTGACTCATGGAACGCCGTACAAGTTCGCTCTACTAAAGTACTCTATAGTCAGGTCACTGTGGGAGATTTCGCATAACTCTTCCTTGGAGAATCCAATTTGGATCACACTGGTGGCATTGGAAAGAGGACATAGAGGGCTACTACATATCATAATCTCAGAACTGGATGATTCAAAAGTACAGAGATACATCAGAGGCAATATCGAGCTCCTACCAAGTGAAAAAAGGTGTGTAGATTTTTTTAAATTTTTGCTTAAGCTTGGTTTGAAAAATCATTTTGAAGGAATTCAAAGGTCTTAGTAGAGCATTATTATCGATAACTGATGCCCCGAGTAAAGACAATGCAAACACCTAGTAAACAACCTGAAAGATCTAGCATGACTCATGAAGAAGAGGAATAAATGCTACATGATATATCAAAATTACAAGACTATGTGCAACAAACGCCACTCTCACAAAAGCTAATAGAAGCTAAGATAAAGGGTGTGGAAGCTAATATGGATGATTTGAAGATAGATTTGAATAGAGACATGGTAGATTTGAAGACAAATTTTACAAATTTTCTACAAGAAATACTTACTAATGGTGAAAAGGTAGTAAAGGAAACTCATGACACGAACAAAAGAAATGTTAATCATGATTTCATAGACACTAATGTGGGATCGAAGACCCACCATATTCCAAAAATCGATATGAGGAATTTTGATGGCAAGGATCTCGCAACATGGATATTACAGATGGAGCAATTTTTCGATCTCAATAATGTGAAAAACACACAAAAGGTACGTGTTGCAACTTTATATTTGGAACCAAATCAGTTTGTATGGTATCAATGGCTTTGCTCTCGTAAACAAACTATCACTTGGGAATTTTTTATGGAAGAATTGATAGCACATTATGAGGATACAAAAAGAAACACTTTTTTTAGCCAATTGATAAGTCTCAAACAAAAGGGTTCAATAATGGAGCACAATGAGGAGTTCCAAAAATTGAACATAAGGGTAAAAAATATTCTAGAGGAGCATAGGATTGATGTGTTCATGGGACTTTAAAGGATAATAATCAACATGATGTTTTCCTTTGGGAACCTGATTCATTAGAGAAGGCATTCAGGTTAGCAAGAAAAATGGAAAGCAAAATTATGGCAACGAGGAAGCATACCACTCACAACTATAAAGATGGAATTGTTGTTGCCCCTAGTCTTCCACAACCTATAAGGTTAACACCACAGCAATTGGAAGAAAAAAGAGCAAAAAGGGCTTTGTTACAGTTGTGATAGCAAATACACTAAAGGTAATAAGTGTGCTGAGAAGAAATTATTCTACATAGATTGTGAAGAGGAAGAAGAAAAGGAGTAAGAAAGGTCAAAAGAAGAGGATATACTCTAGTAACAAAGCCTAGATAAAGAAGAAATGAATCTGACCATATCTTGTAATGCATTGGTGGGAATTACCACTCCTCAAATCATCAAGATAGAAGGAAAAATTAAGAAGAAAAAGGTAATAGTGTTGATTGATTTAGGAAGTACCCACAATTTTATTCATTGTAAGGTAGCAAAAGAATTGAATTGCTTCTTATATCCAACACCAGAGTGTCAAGTGATGGTTGAAAATGGAGGAACAATAAATTTCTCTGGAAAGTGCCATAATATCAAGCTATCCATGGGCGAATATGTATTGACTAGCCCAATGCTTTCCATTCCAATGGGAGGTGTTTATGTTGTACTAGGAGTCCAATGGCTACAATCCTTGGGTACAATAGCTTTTAATTTTCAAGAACTTTTCATGAAATTCTCTATGGAAGGAAAGGATGTTGAATGAAGGGGTATTGCAGGGAAACCAGGAAAGATAATTAGCTCTAACGGTATGACAAAGCTTCTAAAAAAGGAAAAAGGAGGTGTAATTGCACAATTCTGCTCGCTAGATGTTTCCACAATGGAATCATCTATTTCTCCATATCTCCAAAAAGTCTTGGACAATCATTCCATGGTATTTGACACTCCCAAAAGGTATCCCACCTATTCTTGATCATGATCATGCTATTAATTTGATTCCAGGAAGTGTTCCTCCAAACATCAGGCTGTACAGATATCCCTATGCCCAAAAGAGTGAAATTGAACATATGGTTGCAGAAATGCTAGAGGCTAGTATAATTCAACCGAGTCAAAGATATTTCTTTGCTCCAGTAGTATTGGTGCACAAGAAGGATGGATCATGGCGCATGTGTCCGGATTATAGGAAGCTCAACAAGCTCACTATTAAAGATAAGTTTTCCATTCTTGTCATTGATGAATTACTGGATGAATTGCATGGATCAATTTACTTAACCAAGTTGGATCTTCGTTCAGGATATCATCAAATCAGAATGAAGAATGAAGACATTCTAAAAACAACATTTAGAACTCATGAGGGTCATTATGAATTTTTTGTCATGCCTTTTGGCCTTACCAATGCACCTTCAACATTTCAAGGTTTGATGAATTCAATTTTCAAAACATTCCTTATAAAATTTGTGTTAGTATTTTTTGATGATATATTAATCTACAACAAGTCTTGGAAGGATCATGTTGAACATGCTGAGAGGGTGCTACAACTATTGGAGGAGAAACAATTATGTGCAAAAAGATCCAAATGTTTCTTTGGAGTACAAGAGGTGGAATATCTAGGTCATATTGTATCTCATGGAGTTAAGGTAGACCCTATCAAAATTAAAGCCATTAAGGAATGGAAAATCCCCACATCCATAAAGCATCTGCGAGGATTTCTCAGGTTGACAGGGTATTATCACAAGTTTGTTAAGAATTATGGGAGAATAGCAGCACCTCTAACAACATTATTGAAGAAAGATGCATTTTCATGGACTCCAGAAGCAACAAAGGCCTTCAAACATCTTAATGAGGAAATGTGCCAAGTATCGGTCTTAGCTACATCGGACTTCACAAAAACCTTTATTGTGGAATGTGATTCTTTAGGAAATGGAATTGGTGTTGTTTTAATGCAAGATGAAAGACCCATTGCTTTTGAAAGTCGTCCAATCAAGGGAAAGTTTTTACACAAAGCTATTTATGAGAAGGAAATGTTGGCAATACTCCATGCACTTAAGAAATGTTGACCCTACCTAATGGGAAGACACTTCAAGGTAAAAACAGATCATGATAGCCTTAAATACTTTTTAGAACAGATATTATCCTCTGAAGAGCAACAAAAGTGGGCCACAAAGATGTTGGGTTATGATTTTGAAATCATCTACAAAAAAGGGAAGAAAAATGTGGTGGCAGATGCACTCTCAAGAAAGGATGAGGATGTGGAAGCATTGTTGTGCTCCATTTCTATTATCCAACTAGATTGGATAAACAAAGCAAGGGAGGAATGGAAGAATGACGAAGAAGTGTGGGCACTTATTCGAAAGTTACAACAAGATTCCAATACGTCTGATACATTTAGCTGGAAAAATGATTCGTTATGGTACAAAGATCGCTTATACCTCTATAAGAATTCCCAGATAAAACAAAAGATTCTTATGGAATTTCACACTTCTCCCTTAGGAGGGCACTCAGGCTTTTTAAAAACTTACCACAAGGTTAAGAAGGAATTTTTCTGGGATGACCTTAAATCAGATATTCAAAAGTTTGAGGTGGAATGTTTGGTTTGCAAACAAAATAAAGTTGAAACAATTAAGACACCGGGTCTATTACAACCTTTATCCATTGCAAGCCAACGTTGGGAGGACGTTTCAATAGATTTTATCACAGGTTTACCCAAGTCTGAGGGAAAGAGTGTCATCATGGTGGTAGTTGACATACTTACCAAGTATGCACACTTTTGTGCATTATCACATCCATTTAAAGCCAATATATCTTCGACTACATTCATGGAAACAATTCAAAAGCTACATGGAAACCAAAATATTATTGTAAGTGATAGAGATCCCATTTTCACTGGAAATTTTTGGACATAATTATTTTCTTGTCTTGGCACTGAGTTAGCTCATAGCTCATCTTATCATCCTCAATCTGATGGGCAAACTAAGACAATAAACACATGTTTGGAAGGATATCTTCGTTGCTTTGAATCTGATAAACAGACATAATGGGTCAAATGGTTGCCTCTGGCTGAATGGTGGTATAACACTTCCTTCCATATAGCAACAAAAATGACCCCATTTATGGCACTTTATGGGTATCAGCCACCATCCATCACATCATATTTAAGAGAAAATTCTAAGGTTCGAGCAGTGGAACATCACATCGAACATCAACAACAAGTCCTCCAACTCTTAAAGGATAACCTCATGTTGGCACAGAATAGAATGAAACAATAGGCAGATCAACATCACAGCGAAAGAAGTTTTGGTGTAGGTGATTGGGTATTCCTATGGCTACAACCATATAAGAAAATGTCCCTCAAGCAAGCTAAGAAGGATAATAAATTATCACCAAAGTATTATGGTCCATACAAGGTGTTGCAAAAGATTGGTACTATGGCATACAAATTGGAGCTTCCTGCGGCTTCTCAATTGCAGTCAGTTTTCCATGTTTCATGTTTAAAGAAGGTTATAGGTGACAAGCTCCCAGTTCAAACAATATTTCCAGAACTCAATGAGGAAGGAAAAATTATATTGGAACCAGAAGCAGTCACAGAAACAAGAACTGGACAGCTACGAAATAGATCAATTTCGGAGTATCTTATCAAGTGGAAGAACTTATTTGCTGAAGATTCCACATGGGAGGATGAGAATTTTATACAGAAGCATCCAGAACTACTCAAGCGTTGAGGACAACACTTTTTTTGAAGGAGAGGGGCATGTTGGGTCCCTATAATACTAGTGATTACCCCATTACTATTGTATTTGTATCCCTGATTAATATTGTTGTGCCCCTATTGTCCTCATATTGTTATTACTGTGCCCCATAGAATCCCTCTATTGTTATTTTTGTGGCTTTATATTATTATTGTTAGGTCTGCTGGGTTATATTGTGACTCCTTAGACTCATATATATATATGAGGTTTTTTCATTTGAATCATTGAAGAATTGTTCATTTATGTAATGTAAAGGAGGTTGCCCCCTCGAAGAGGCTAAATTCTAAGGCGTTGATCTATATTTTCTATCTTTTTCTTGAGCTAGTTTCATAACACTTCCCCACTATGCAAGACCAAAGAGAGCTTCTCTCCATAGCTTCTAGCATAGTAATAATGACTAGAGGAGCCTTCCTAAGCCACTGTTGAGTTTAACTACACCCTTCCAATGAAGCCTCCTCCTTCAACCCTTCCATGGGCCTATTATAATAAGTTCATTACCTGAGCTAGGTCAGGATAAAATATATGATTTTAAGACTTATTTTTCTTTTTCATGGATGATTTTTGTTGGTAGGAGTACCTTCCTAGCATGACAAGATAATTCTCAAGCAAGCTAGAAAGGATAAATTACAAATAATTACTTGAAAAGAAGAAGCACATAGGAGGACCACCATGAAAACATGAGGCAAATCCTAGACAAAGGTATAGAGAATACATTGCATGATGACTCAAATGATTCCAATACTAACTCAAGACCCTTTGTATGGTGAAGATGAATAACAAATAATATCTTCCATGAATATCAAGTACTAAATCTTCCATCAAGATTGAAGACATATCAGAAAGGAGAACAACTTGGAATTTCCACCTCATCATAATGTCCATGACATTATTTTACATGATGTGACTTATACAAGTATCGTCATTGTGTCATATGTGTCCATGCGTCTTTCCACATCATCTTATGGAATGCAAACGATCTATTCATAAGGAAAATAAAAAAAGTATTACGTTTTAGTCCAAGAATAATATGTGGAATGTGAAAAGTAATCATGTGGAAAGTAATGATGTATTTCTAAGGAAAAGAACAAAATGTAAGGTGTTGAAGTCCAAGATTCATACGTGGAATAAGAAAATTGTCTTAGTCATATATGGACATGTTAACAATGCTAGACCCACCAACATGTCAAGGGGATCTCCCCAATAAGAAGTCCCAATTAGACCTCAGGCCATTTGTTGTAGGAGTCCCAATAGTGGGTCGTAAGGTAATGCCTTGACCACGATGTCACACAAAGGCAAGTAAGATAACTCTGTCAGTAGCAAGGGTGTGATTGTTGTAGTGAGTCAAGGAAGATGTATGATAGGTTCTAAAACATAAGGGGGGAGATAAGGGTGAAGGTGAGTTCCAAGTTGAAAGGGATCAGTCCCAACTCAGCTAGGAACACACAACACAAAAGGACATACACATCTTCCAGTATAGCAGTCCACTTGGATGCGGTAGTCACAACATACAATGTAAGATAACACATATAGCTCTCAGGGATCAGTGTGAATGAGTGCAATGGTTGTTACAACAAGGTTTATGTGAAAGGTTTGTCTGGTGTCCTTCAGAGAAGTCGACACAGACAGGACAACATTAATAGCATATAAAACACATTTGCAACAAGACTCATATAATTGCATACGAACCAGTTCATACACAAATACGTAAGTTAAAAAACATATATCATTAAGGAAACTAGAGCAGTCCAACTACAATAACAACATATGCAAGAAAATGTGTTGGCTCTTATTACATAAAAAGTGTAAGTTCTAGTCATACAATACATCTACCTAAACCTACTAGCCCCATCAGTGAAACTATATAGCCACGTCCGCCTACTCCTCCAAAGAGATGTACTAGATTTGTGCAGTGGAGAAGCCAAGGTGCATTATAATACTGTCGAAGCTTTCTTCAAGATAGTCTTAATAGAAGCTTGGCTGACCAAAAGCCTATAAAATGAGTTACGAGGGACTATTTATAGTAAAGGGAGGGGTGACCCTTGACATTCCCCTTTGTGACCATTCAAATACCCTCATGACTCTTCACCAACTCTATGACTGTTACATCCACTATTGAGACTTCACTTACACTTGACATGACTCAAAATTACAATGCACATGTACTCATGTGAACAATGGCTTGAACAAGCCAAACTAGACATTACTTTGACTTAAAAAACTATAGAAGTCCAGTTGCTCGACATACTCATTCTAATCAATAGTAAGATATTGATGCCAAGATTGGTAGTCCTTGATACTGTCCATGTGTTCTGTTGTGACATATATTTGAAACCTAAATCTTACTTCCATAGCATCGGGGTATAATGCTCGGGCTACTCTGTCCAACTCGCGTAAGAGCATGCACATCATTGTCTTCAATGTGGTAGGACCAGCAATGTACTTGCGCATGATGTCTGCACTAATTGGCAAGTCTAGGCCGGTGGCGGTGCACATCAAATCATCGAAGTACAATTCAAGCTCTTGACGAACTTGCTTCATTTTCTTCACCTTGGTGAGAATCAAAAGTGAAGGGATTGCATAAGTGTGCACTATAACATCCATGCTCTTGAATACTCGTGCATGGGAAGCCTGTATGCTAGTGATGAGCTATGGTAGGTCTTCATAGTTCCAGATCTGACTCTGGATACATGGTTTCAACTCAATTGCATTGGCCCTCATCACCTTTAGCAAGTGCAGTGGGACTCCCTTATACTTCATCGTGCATGCTTTCATGTTATCAATAGTAGCATGTATGTTATTTGAAATGCATGATCTTCTCACACATCGTTGCGGCCATCCATGGAGATGAACGACTGCTTGGTGCATGGTACACAGCTTGGAGTACAATGCTCACATAACTGTATCAAGGGACAATACTTCATCTAGTATTTCCCTCTTCAATTCAGCTCAGGTGGACGTTTTCACCAAGTCTCCTCCTTGCTAGGACACCTGTAGTTCCTTCGCCAGTTAGGTATTCTCATCTATGAGTAAACGAACAGCTAGTGGCTTAGACGTATACTCTAGTTTCATCGGCCAAAGAAGTTGGATGCTTGTGCACATTAGTCATGATCACTTGTTCTTCAACTTGCACAGGAGATGTTTCATCCTCCAGAGTTGGTACTCTGTGAGACTACACAACTCTATGATGAAATTCATCAAAGGGGATGTTGCGCATCTCTGCATCCAGCTAACCACGAAGGACCTCAATGCCTCCTTGGTCATTTGAGACTTGCTCATCATCTGGATGCATTAAAGTGGGTGAGTTGACCTCTTTGTGGTGAGGCATGAGATCAGTGTCCTATTCCAACACATGTTGCTCCATATCTGCATCCACCTGTTCAAGTGCCTATTCTATCTCATCAGCAAAGTCTAGCCCCTACAATGGTTCACACTATTTTTGTGATGCCAGCTGTTCATATTAATCAAGCACTTGTACGGGCATTGCTTTGTCTGTCTACACATGGTGCACCCCTTGCTCTATCTATTGTTGTTGTACTTCCTTCTCCTATTGGCACAACTCTTTCTCTTTCTAGAGTTTCTCCCTCAGATCATGCAACTCCTTCTCTAATTCTTCCATTCTCTTCTTATCCCTCTACCTTCACACGATGTGCTTGTCGCGCTGGTGACTCTTTTCCTAAATAGCCATAGCTTCTTGTTATATAAGTGGATCTCTTCGAAACTTGCAACATTTCTCCTCCTCCATGCGTCTGACAATCTTCCTATTCCCTTTGTCATGCACAAGTGTGCTTGGCTCTGCTTCCTCTGCTACTGCTACTACTGCTCGTGCTCTCCATGATGCTCCTTCATTTTTCTTTTCTAACCACTCTACGGCGAAGCCAACCTGTTAATTGGGTCTAGAGGAATTGTAGTAATACCTCCATGAGTCTTCCTTAACCCAATAAATACCCCATGGATCCAGTTCAACTGAACTCTCATCCAGTGATACTTCACAATGTAATGTTGGTCATATGGGTTGAAGCTTCGGAGGTGGAACAAGTACTTCTTCATCTATTCTGCTTTGACATCCGCTTGCTTGGTACTTTAGATATAGTATAACCCAATCCACAATTGAAGAGTGGGTCAAGGTGCCTTCTTCTTCTGCTGTAGTATAGCTGTCAATCTTGCTGATATGTGATACGGTAATTCCTGCATGACAAGTACGTTGAAGGAAAGATTTGGCAGAACATGCGGGGGCTTCTCTGCATTGAACATTTGGATAAAACTATCAGATGGTGAGGCATACCAATCTACAATTCCTAACAACATCTCCATTGCTTCCTTTGACATGCACGGTGGATCCTGTTCAAATATCATCCTATATAATGGGTTGACAAAATGGTCAGAAAACCTTATGATTACTCCCTTCAAGCTGCATTCAGACAATAACTTTTCATATGTGTTCACAATGGTCTCCGCTGGTACCGTGCCCACTCCAAGCCTAGGAACTCATGTCGAGTATAGATTGCATCTAGGATGTAGGCAAACATGTAAATGTTTACATGCATACGCTCAGGTGACTATCGATTCTTCGTGTCTTGTTCCTTTAGCTGACGAGCCAGTATGTCAGACCAATTACATGGTCTTCCTTTTCTAGCCAGTTGGTCCAATGTGATCACCCAACTCTGAGGAAAGGTTATAGTGCTCGCTTGGCCACTTAGTCGACATGTGAATATGACCAAGTATTGGTATGCCTTCCTCAATATCTTTGTCTTATATATCTAGTTGGGTGTCATCCTCAAAAAAGCTAACTCATTTACCCAAAATGTCTGGAAAGTTACCTCTATTGTTGGGCAAGCTAAATGGAGGACTCATGTTAGTCATGGGCTCTAACATATGATACTTCTCATCATAATCTCGTGCCCATAAGTTTTCAAGATTCATCCCACTGGCACTGCTTAAGGTCATTGTCTCGGGGTCAGTGTGAGAGATGATCCAATGAATCATGTCGGTGCGTGGGAACGGGGTGTATCTACGTCAAATCTGGTACAAGCCAAACTTTTGAATGCTCACGTACACCAGACGGTGTTCGAGTTCTTTCCCGAAAGTGCCCGCAAATGTTTCATCAACCTCATGCCACTTCAGTTTGATGTCCTTCTCTAGATACAACTTCATATCTTCATAGATTGGTAGACTAGAGGACACTTGCTCAACTGTTGATTGAACTTCAACTCCATTAGTGTCATATGATCCTATTCTCTTGGAAGCCATTGAGAAAGATGAAAACCTGAAAGAACTGGAGACAAGAAGCATGCATGGCAAGAAATATGCAAGAAATATGTTGGTGGAAATAAGAAAATCTTCGGAAGAACACAACACATTCCTGGGAAATTGATGAGCAAGATTGCGCAAATTTTATGGGAGGCTAAGTGATTGGCTTTGAAAACCACGCAAAAGATAGTTTGGGATATCTGGGAGGCAGGAATAGTTGTTGCATATGCGAAATGCGCAATCCAGTCAAGAAGTTGGCTGTTGGGATTACGCAATGTGTAATTCCAACTAGAAAGGATTGCTAACCCAGGGACATATTTACACAATTTCTTGGGCTAAGTAGCCACCTTCCTCAAAAAATGTGCAAAACAGTCCTGAAGGCCAGTCCTGGGCAAGAATACGAATTTGTGGAGAGGAAGGTGAGCTATCCTTCCCCAAATTGCGCAATGCAGCCTTGGTGAAGGTAGAGCCCGGGCCAAGGTTGGCCCGACTCGCAAATAAGAAACTTAAAGCAACTAAGACAACAAATGCATAGTGACGCTAAGTGATAGCAAAAGTGGTTAACAATGCATGCAAAAAATGAATTAAAGATTCAACAAACATATAAACGTGCATGTGGGTGAGGCAATTCACCGGTTGGGCGAAAGTCCATGCAAAACAGTTTCATGCATGCGACAGCAGTGAGATAGTAATGAAAACTGAAACATAGCTAAGACAAGCTAGTATACATGTAAATGACAGCAAGTATTCAAAAAAATCAAGAAAAAAACACTCACATAATCTAATACACAAAAAGCGACAGAAATGATGAAAATGACAAGTTGAGGCCACTTACCCGTGAATAACTGAGCTAGATGTGTTGAACAGTCTTGGATGTACTATGGTATGTTAAATGTCCAAGATCGATGTGAATGAATGAGCTATAATGAGTCGAATAAATAAGTTTGGTCTCATGACGTGCATGCCACAAATCTAGGAAAAAGAGACACTTGGAGGGAAACTTCTAAAACAACTTTGCATGTAACCCCTGACTGCTAAAAATACCTCCATGAATTGTGGGATTCCTTTTGGATGTTGTCTCTTGCTATTCTTGGAAGATCAAGTCATGCATGGATGCAAGTCAAGTCTCCTCGGTCGCGAGTGGAACTAATTAACCAGACTATTCATGCATGCACTTGTTCAACTCCTTGGGAAAATGCTCGGAGTTGGGCTCACTGCTCAGGAGGATTGCACAATTTTTGGGTAGAGAAATTGACTACTGCATAGATTTGTCGATCGACACACATCCAATCCAAGGCAACATAGTTGTTTCGATTGGGGTTGAGGGGTGTATAAGTCCACAAGTAGTATAGTCGTCAAAGTCTTAGGTTCATCTCTAGTGTTGCTCCACTTCCAGGAGGCCTAGACAGTACATTGGTGGAGTCACATAGGAACAGAAGCATGGCTCCACTGCTAGCGAGCCTCATCAGTACCCCAGCAGAGTTACTTGCATCGTCTGCCTACGTAGGAAGCCTTTCTCTTCTTTCGCCTTATTCATTTTTCATTTTGAATTTTTTGACTTTTTGTTTTTCATTCTTTGTTTTTTTAACTATGCATAGCTCTTATTCATTTTAGAGGCAGAAGAGGGATCCCAAATTATTGAGAGTAGAAGATGTTGTTCCAATAGAGAAGTAGTTTATTTTATCTTTGACATACCTATTAAGGTTTCCCCCTCACCTTACTGTACTTGACTGAGCTGACAAGGGTTAACCCAAAAACAAATGACTAGAGAAGGTGACACTAGTTAGCACGAAAGCATTGTGTTATTACCAACGTTCACTTTCAACAATGTGCATTTTCCTTTGATGTATCATGGACTAAGAGTAACGAGCTAATCCTACAGAGGAGAGATGATAGATAACCAGGTAGTGATAGTTGTACAAGCCCTCTTGTACTTTACCCAGCTTGATTTAAGAGTCATACATGGTTTCATGCAAAACTAACCTACGAAAAGAACAAACGAACTAACAAACATCAAAATGAAGCAAATGAGAAGTGAATGTGAAAGAAAAGTGAATAAGAAAACAAGCAAGAAAACAAACGAGAAAAAAAAGCATGTAGGAAAACAAGCATGCAGGCAAACAACTGAAAGAAAACACCTCCTACTCCTACACTAACGGTGGATGGGCTTGATCACATGAAGTGATACTTCCAATGTAGCCACCAGTGCATTGGTAGACACATGTTGATGAAAGCTTGGTCTGTGAGCAACCCAGTTGTGTGAACCAACAAGAAAGAAAGATATAACAATGAAGAAAACAACATTTCATGTTTGACAGTGCCCATAGGACATAAGTGAGTGCATGTGAATGATGACCAGTCCGTGTAATTACCATGGAGCTTTATGACACTACTCCAACTTTGAAGCACAAGCATACTCTTGACTATGACATGAAAGAAAACGAAAGAAACAAACATAACTTGTTTTGCGCATGAGTGCTTGCAATGTAAGACTCCTCCAATGCATGAGCAATGGGATCGTGTAGTTAGAGTGGACGATATGTGATGTTTGAGTGAGATGGATATTCAATGCATACAGATGAGCGATGAAGAGCCTTGGGTGATTGAACAGTTCCATGATCGGAAGTGAGACTAACCCCAAGACAGCGAGGGCCTAACATAACCATCAACTCGAGCTGATGAGCCTTGATAGTCTTGGGTGTTTCAACTTCATCATCACATAGATCATCATTAATGGGTAGCTTGGAAAGATCAATTGTGATAGAGACATGATTGTGATAAAAAATGGAAGTAAATGGATCACAACCGCCATAATAAAAAAAGTCAATGAATTCTTCGAAATCCTGATGATTAGATGAATCAAACAGAGGGGTAGATGAAAAGCGAACAAAATCATCCTTTGTTTCTTCAGAAAGGACAGATGAAGGATCAAGTGGATCTTCAATCAGTAACTTATCCACTCCATTTTCGAATGATGGACTAACATCCAGTGAGCCCTGCACGTGATCAACAATGGGTGCATCCGTGGATGAAGAGACACATGCAAAATCATGGATGGAAGGTTCACCAAATAGGTTAGGAAAGAATATAGGGGGCTCAGATGGAAGGGAGTCATGCTTCACCGAGTGTTGATGTTCAAGCTCCCACTCATAATCTTCATGAATGAAAGCGCATGTTGGTTTTGCAACACCAGCTCCATCAATGGGTTTCTCCTTGTTCATAACAAGTGAAGAGTCTGGAATGGACGAACACAAGACAACATCATTCGGAGGAACACCCTAGTGTGAAGATGGAGGTCATAGACAAGCATGCATATGAGAAGTGGAAGGACTCACAACCAAATCTGCATGAAAATTGAGTGAGGTGATCTTGGGAGAGTGTGAAGGATGAACAAGTCTATGAGTATGTTCTTCAACATCACTTGGCAATGGTGGAGTTGTTGAATGAGAGGAAGGTGGACAGTTGGTCGAGACGGTGTCCACATCCACATGATATGTCATAGCTCCATCAATGAATAATGTTGAGTGAGGCTTGATTTGAAGATTTCTCTTGGGATGCGCAGATTTCTTAAGGCAATACTCAAACCAGTCCTAAAGATAAGAAAACTTCATCTAGCTCCTCAAAGCTTGAACTGCAAGTTAGGGAAGTGCTGCCAAAAATCAATAACTGATTCATGCAGAGCCCTCCGTTGTCGTAATAGTTTTCGGTCAAGATGGTCTAGATCAAAATGATAGATCAATGTCTTCAATAAGACCACATAAGTTCTCAAATGAGTGCACGGTGTCAGCTGGTAGGCTGAGCACCCAACGAAATGGAGATTCGTGAAGTGTGTATGCAAGCAGTAAACCAAACTATTCATTATAAAACTCATCTTCCTCATGAAGCATGGAAATAAAGTTTTGTAAGGTCTCAGGCCAGGCCACTTTGCCTTCAACATCATACATGTGAGTGGACAAGATATCGAAAAGCCTCCCCATGATGGTGACATCTTCATGATTCAAAAAACACCACGAGGGAAGAAGAGTGCAAGACTCCATGAAAGATGTGCAAAGGTTCAAAACTAGATGAGAGGATATAGCTTGTCATCAGGCCCTCCTTTTAGCGCCAAAAATGTTGATAGTGCTAGACCTACCAACATTTCAAGAAGATCTCCCCGGTAAGAAGCCCCAATTATACCTCAGACCGTTTGGTGTAGGAGTCCCTGTAGTGGATCATAAGGTAATGCCTTGACCACGATGTCGCACAGAGGAAAGTAAGATAACTCTATCAGTAGCTAGGGTGTGACTACTACAGTGACTTAAGGGAGGTGTATGAGAGGTTCTAACACATAAGGGGGGAGATAAGGGTGAAGGTGAGTTCGAGGTTGAAAGGGATTAGTCCCAACTTGGTTAGGAACACATAACACAAAATGACATAGACAGCTTCTGGTGGATCAGTCCACTTGGATGCAATAGTCACAAAATCCAAGGTAAGATAACACATGCTGCACTCATGGATCAGTTCGAATGAGTGCAATGGTTATTATAGTAAGGTTGATGATCTGAAAATGAGATCTTAGATTGACATTAAGGTATTATAGACTCATGTGCAAGATTTTCCTATATTACTTGGTGCAACAGATCGAAAATATTGCGAATAATATAGACAATGAAGCAGTTAGAGAAACATAATAGATACACACATAACACAGCAAATAATCAAGGAGTTCACCCAAAACTCTTGGGCTACATCTCCTGGTCTAGCTTTCAAGGGTGACCTCTTTATTATGTCTTCAAGAGTAGAATTTTTACAAATGTGAGCTCAAATTGAGTCTCAACACAACAGGGTTTTTGCTTGAATCCCTCAAGCCTTTCTGAGTACAAAAACTCTCCCTCTCGCTCTCTGTCTCTGTCTTCTCTCTATCTCAGAATTGCCTGCCCCTGTCTCTATCATCTAGTGGCTTTTAAGCCAATCGGAGCTTGTCTGTTCGTTTTCCCTTTCGAGCTTTCTAGATTCCGGCCTCCATCCATTCAAATCCCCTTTGAGCATTAACCAATTATGGTGTAACGTCTTCAAGTATGGTGGCCACCTGTTATGAAACGGAAAGAACCTTTGGTGCGTTCGAAATCCCAAAAAATGTCGTTTCTCTGTTTACACAGAGAAATACACAGAAACGCTGTAAAATCCGCCTAACTGTCGTTTATCGGACTTCAAATATTATCAATTCCACCTTGTAATCCTTTCAAATCCACCTTTTGTCACTATCACAAGTCCATTGTTGATCTAGCTATTGCTATTCATTTAGGTGGCTTATGCACCCAAAGATTACCCACCCGAAAAGGCAGTTTTCTCTCTCCGATGCCAAGCCACGTGTCGGCCAGTTTATGCGCTTGGGCGGAGCCCATCCAATACCGCTTACCGCCTGAGGCCCACCTGAAACCCTGCTCATTATCGAACTCAAAATATATATCACTACATCTACAAACCCTTTTGGGTCCATTTTATCGCTCCATTTGCATTTCCTTTGTTTTTCGTTTATTTAACGAAAATGCGAATTTACATAGAAAAACCCCTTTTTACAGAACTCAATATATATATATATATATATATATTTGCACCCATAAAACTTGTCGGTTCCAGCTATCGCAAATCACATATGTATTGGCCTCACTCATTTGTATTATCACGATGCGATATATTGCAATCACATATCACATAATCATCGGGGCCCCTGTATTAGCGATGCGACAGCGCGAGTGGATCTGGACTATTGATCTGTGCACATAGATCAATGACCCTCGTTTAATCACGCTAATCGCCATCGCAATTCCCTATAAGGTCGCTTCCGATGGACTCCGGTTTCCACCTCCAACTGTGATATGCCGATTAGATCTAGACCATTGATCTGCCAGATTCAAAAGCTCTTGTGCAAAGTTGCTTAAGCCTTCTATAGACTCTGTTTTCTCCATTTCTTCTTGTTTTTCCTTTGTGATATTTTTTTCTACCATTTGCTATTGTTTTTCCCTTGCGATAGTTTTTAAGTATATGAAGACTTAGAGGGTTTTAGGATCCATTTTGGATCAGTTGATGTGAAAGGTTTGTCGGGTCTCCGACATAGTAGTCGACAGGGACGGGACAACATTAACAACATATACAACACATTTGCAACATGATTCATATAATTGCATACAAATCAGTTCATGCAGAGATATGTAAGTTAGAAAACATATGTCATTGAGGCAACTAGAGGAGTCCAAATACAATAACAACCTATTCATGAAAATGTGTTGACTCTCATTATATAAAAAGTATAAGCTCCAATCATACAATACATCCATGTAAACCTGTTGGCCCCATCAGTGAAACGTTAGAGCCACACTTGCCTACTCCTCCAAGGAGATGTATGAGCTCTGTGCAATGGAGAAGCCAAGGTGCGTTACAATATTGTCCAAGCTTTCTTCAAGATGGTCTTAATAGAAGCTTGGATGACCAAAATCCTATACAATGTGTTATGAGGGACTATTTATAGCAAAGGGTTGGGTGACCCTTGACATTCCCCTTTGTGACCATTCAACTACCCTCATGACTCTTCACCGACTCTACGACTGTTACATCTGCTATTGAGACTTGACTTACACTTGACATGACTCAACACTGCAATGCACCTGTACCCATGTGAATAATGGCTTAAACAAGCCAAACTAGACATCATTTTGACTTAAACAACTAGAGAAGTCCAACTGCTCGACATCCTCATGCTGATCAACAGTAACATATTGATTCCAAGATTGGTAGTCCTTGATAGTGTCTACGTGTTCCACTGTGACATCTGTCTGAAACCTGAATCTTGCCTCCATAGCATAGGTGTACACTACTCAGGCTCCTCTATCCAACTCCTCTGAGAGCATGCACATCATTATCTTCAATGTCCCAGGACTAGCAATGTACTTGCGAGTGATGTCTACACTGATTGGCAAGTCTGGGCTGGTGGCAGTGTAGTCAACTCGTTGAAGTACGATTCAAGCTCCTGTCGGACTTGCTTCTTGTTCTACAAGTGGATCTACTTGAAACATGCAACTTTTCTCCTCCTCCATGCGTCTGAAAATCTTCATTCTGACTTAAACAACTATAGAAGTCCAACTTCTCGACATCCTCATGCTGATCAACAGTAACATAATGATGCCAATATTGGTAGTGCTTGATAGTGTGTGTGTGTTCTGTCATGAAATATGTCTGAAACATGAACCTTCCCTCCATAGCATTTAGGTACACTGCTCGGGCTCCTCTGTCCAACTAGTCTGAGAGCATGTGCATCATTATCTTCAATGTGGCTGGACCAGCAACGTACTCGCGCATGATATCTGCACTGATATTCAAGTATGGGCTAGTGGTGGTGCACATCAACTCGTCAAAGTACAAGTCAAGCTCCTGTCAGATTTTCTTCTTTGTCTTCACCTGGGTGAGAGTCCCAAGTGATAGGATCTCATGATTGTGCACTATAGCATCCATGCTCTTGAACACTCATGCATGGGAAGCCTATATGCTAGTGATGAGTTGTTGTAGGTCTTCATAGTTCTAGATTTCACTCTTGATATGAGGTTGTAGCTTGACCGCATTGGCCCTAATCATCTTTGGTAAGTGCAGCAGAGCTCCCTTGTGCTTCATCGTCCATGAGTGCATGTTATCAATATCAACGTGTATGTTCTTTAAAATGCATTCTCTTATCACATCGTTGTTACCATCTGTAAAGATGAACCACTACTTGGAGCACAGTACCAAACTTGGAGTAAAATGCTCACATGACTGTATCAAGGGACAATACTTCATCTAGTATTTCCTTCTTGAGTTCAGCTCGGGCGGACATTGTCACCAAGTCTCCTCCTGCTTGGCCACCTGTAGTTCCTTCACCATTCGCTCATTCTCAAGTATGAGGAAATGAACAATTGAGCTAGTGGCTTTGGTGTATACTCTAGTTGCATAGCCAAAAGTAGTTGGATGCTTGTGCAAATCAGTCACGATCACTTGTTCTTCAACTTGCGCAGGAGATGTTTGGTCCTTCGGAGTCGGTACTTTGTGATACTACACAACTTTGCGATGAGATTCATTAAAGGAGATGTTGTGCATGTCTGCTTATGGCTAACCACCAAGGATCTCAGTGCCATCTTGGTCATTTGAGAATTGCTCATCATCTAGATGCATTGAAGCAGGTGAGCCAATCACTTTCTACTGACGCATGAGGTCAGTGTCCTGTTCCAACTCTTGTTGTTCCATATCCGCATCCAACTATTCAAGCGCTTGTTCTATCTCATGAGAAAAGTCTTGCCCCTACAATGGTTCACCCTATTCCCCCGATGCGAGTTGTTGGGATGAATCAACTACTTGTACAGGTGTTGCTTCATTTGTATGCACATGATGCACCCCCTGTTGTATCTACTATTACTACACTTCCTTCTCCTATTGGCGCAGCTCTTTTTCTTTCCGGAGTTGCTCCCTTAGCTCATGCAACTCCTTCTCTGCTTCTTCCATTCTCTTCTTATCCCTCTACCTTTGCGCGATTCGCTTGTCGTGTTGCTGCCTCTTTTCCTGAATAGCCATAGTTGGTTGTTCTAAAAGTGGATCTTCTCGAAACTTGAAATTTTGCTTCTCCTCCATGCAGTTGACAATATTCCTCTTCCCTTTGTCGCACACAAGTACGCTTGGCTCAGATGCCTCTGTTGTTGTTTCTACTATTGCTACTGTTGGTTCTCTCTGTGATACTCCTTCATGTTGCTTTGCTAACCTCTCTACGATGAAGCTGACCTGTTCATTGGGTTCGGAGGAATTATAGCAATACCTCCATGAGTCTTCCTCAACCCAATGAAATGCCCCATGGATCCAATTGAACTAAACTCTCATGCAGTGATCCTTCACAATGCAATGTGGGTCATACAGGTTGAAGCTTTAGAGGTCAAACAGGTACATCATCTATTCTTCTTTGACATCCACTTGCTTGACACTCCACATCTCATATAACCCAATCCATAATTGAAGAGTGGGCCAAGGTGCCTTCTTCTTGCGCTAGAGTATAGCTGTCAATCCTACTGAGATGTGATACGATACTTCCTGTATGACAAGTACATTGAAGGCAAACTTTTTTAAGAACATGCATAGGCTTCTCTGCACTGAAAATTTGGATAAAAGTGTCGGATGCTGAGGCATACCAATCTGCAATTCCTAACAACGCCTCCATTACTTCCTTTGACATGCAGGGTACATCCTATTCAAATATCATCCTCTATACTAGGGTGACAAAATGGTTTGAAAACCATATGATTACTCCCCTGAAGCTGCATTTGGATAACAACTTGAAATATGTGTTCACAATAGTCTCCATCGGTGACCATGCCCACTCCAAGCTTGGGAACTCATGTGGGGTACAGACTACATCTAGGATGTAGGTAGACATGTAAATATCTACATGCGTACCCTCAGGTGACTGTTGAGCCTTCGTGACGTGTTCCTTCAGCTGATGAGCTAGTATGCCAGACTAGTTGCATGGTCTCCCTTCTCTAGCGAGTTGGTCCAATGCGATCACCCAACTCTGAGAAAATGTTTCAGTGCTTGCTTGGACACTCAGTCGACATGCAAATATGACCAAGTATTGATATGCCTTCCTCAATATCTTTTTCTTGTAGATATGGTTGGGTTTCAAGCTGAAACGAGCTGTCTCCTTTACTCAATCCTTTATAATGTCTTTGGAGTAATGTTTGTTGTTGGGCAATCTAAATGGAGGAATCACGACAGTCATGGCTCTGACGTCTGATACATCTCATCATAATATTGTGCCCAAAGGGTTGCAAGCTTCGTCCCACTGACACTACTCAAGGTCATCCTCTCAGAGCAGTGTGAGAGACGATCCAGTGAATCATGTCTGTGCATGGGAACACGGGGTATCTACATGAAATCTAGTACAAGCCCGACCTATGAATGTTCACATACACTTGACGATCTTCAAGGTCTTCCCCAAAAGTGCCTACGAATGTTTCATTAACCTCTTCCTACTTAAGTTTTATGTCCTTGTCTAGATACAACTTCATATCTTGATAGATTGGCAGACTAGAGGACACCTGCTCAACTGTTGCTCCAACTGCAACTCCATCAGTGTCCTGTGATCCTATCCTCTTGGAATCCATTGAGATAGATGAACACCTCAAGGATCTAGAGACAAGTATCATGCATGGCAAGAAATATGTCAGTGGAAACAAAGAAAATATGGGGAGGGACACACCACATACTTGGGAAATTGATGAGAAAGATTACACAAATTTTAGTAGGAGGCTCACTGACTGGCTACCAAAACTACACAAAAGAGATTTTGGGTTATCTGGGAGGCAGGACTAGCTCCTGGATCTGTGAAATGCATAATCCAATCAGGTAGTTGGCTGTTGGGAATTGCATAATGCACAATTCCAGCTCGGAAGGACTAATGGTCTAGGGAGAGATTTACACAATTTGTTGGGCAAAGCACACACTGTCCTCCAAAAATGCACAAAATTGTCCTGGAGGCTAGTGCTAGGAAAGAATGTGAATTTCTGGAGAGGAATGTGAGACTCCCTTTCATAGATTGCGCAATGCAGCCTTGCTGATGGCAGAGCCTAGACCAAGATTGGTCCAACTCACCAATTGGAAACTAAAAGAAAATAAGACAAAAAATGCATGGTGACAATAGGTGATAGCAAAAGTGATTATTATTGGATGCAAAACATGAATGAAATATTCAACAAACAAATCAACATGTATGTGGGTGAGGCAATTCACCGGTTGGTAAAATGTCCATGCAAAACAATTTCATGAATGCAACAATAGTGAGATAGCAACGGAAATTGAAACAGAGTTAGGACAAGCTAGTATACATGTTAACTACAACAAGAATTCAAACAAATCATGAAAACAACAATCGCACAAGCAAATACACAAAAAGTGATAGAAATGTTTAGAAAGACAAGTTGAGGCCACTTAGCTGTGAATAGCTGAGTCGGATGTGTCAAAGCGTCTCGGCTGTGATGTGGTATGTCAAAGCTCCAATATCGATGTGAATGAATGAGCTCTGATGCGTCAAATAAATAATTTGTTCTCATGATGCGCATGCCACAAATCTAGGAAAGGGCAACACTTGGAGGGAAACTTCTAAAACAACTCTGCATGTAATCGTTGCCTGCTAAACATAGCTCCCTAAATCATGGGATTCCTTTTGCATGTTGTCTCTTACTATTATGGGAAGAGAAAGTCATGCATGCATGCAAGTCAAGTATCCTCGATCCTAGGTGGAGCTCGTCAGCCAGACTGTTCATGCATTTAGTTGCTCAACTGCTTGGGAAAAATGTGCATTCCTGGCTGGGAGCTGGGCTAATTACCAAGGAGGATTATGCAATTTGTGGGCATGGCAGCTGACTATTGCCCAGATTTGCACAAATCCTAGGCTGAGAAGCCCTGCTGGGGAAATTTGCGCAAATCCTGTTGGCAGTTTTGGCTGGCAAGATTGCACAATCTTGGAGCCCAACAAGCTGCCAGAGAGTATTGTACAATTGTTGGAGGGAAGGCTGGCTTCCCTTTAGAGATGCACAATTTTCAAGGGGAAGCTGCTGAGCCTGCAGCTGGACCAAGTGCGGGTGAACAACCTGTGAGGGGAATGGATTGACTGTGATAGTCATGCTTCCTTTGTGCAAGGAAAACACTAAAGGTTGAGTACTTGATGAAGCAAGACAAAGTGCTATGAAAGGTTGGTAAGGAGGCTCCAAAATAGGCTAAGGGTAAATTTGGAGGGTGGTTGTAGCAACTACAATAGGACAAAAGATTATTTAGGAGAATTCCAAAGCTCATTTAGAGAATTCCAAAAGTCATTTAGAAGTTCAAGAGTTTCTTAGAAGTCCAAAGGACACATTCGGAGTCCAAGATTCATGTGGGGTATTCAGGGGTCAAGAGGACATGAAATGTCATTCATATTATTATAAAAATCAACCTCATAACTCAAGCAAAAATCTTTTGGGGGCTTAAGCTTTGGAAAGCCAGCCTTGGATTCTCTAACTTGGCAAAGGAGAGAATAATATTCTTTGGAGAAGGACAACGTGACTTAATGTTCCACAATTGGAACTAGTGCCTCACTATTGTAACTCTTTATTTGGATATTTCACCTAATTTTGAATACTATTGAGCCAAGACAATTTCATGCATTTATTATGAATGCTTTAAGACTATTCTTTCGATGTTTGTGGTATATGTTAGAATTCTTATATACTGAAGAGATTGAACTATTGCAGTGGCTTTGGTGTTGATTTTCTTAAATGTGTGTTGTATTTTTTTCATGAATCATTTTTATCTTGTGAATTAACATGTAGGTTAACCAATGAATCTTTAATTTGTCTCATGTTCCTTCTTGACGATAGTAATATTACTTTCCTAAAGATGATTTAGTCTTTTCTCCCTTTGTGAATGCCTCCTTTTACACATTGCAATCAATGCATCATAGTGTCGACTTACTTTCTTATTCAAAGGTTAGATGGATAATATCTTATGTTATTAATTGAAACCAAGGTGAGTCTTACAATTATGCTGGTCAAATTGATATTTTGGATGGGGATCCTTCTCCAAAGAGTGTGAGGTATAATTGGGACTTCACATTAGGGAGACCCCTATGTTTTGCTGATATGAAACACTATCAATAATGCTCAAGGTGGGAATATGTTCACCTATTCTTATATTATATTTCTTACAATATTAATAGGCTTTTTAGCTGGGAGAAGTTCATATATTACCAGGGCTTGAGTAGTAATTCTAGCCAGTCTTGGAAAATTGTCTTGGAAGATGGCCATACTGCAGGAAATCCATATTCCCAGTAGATGATGGGAAGGAGGTATTTCAACTTGATTTATGATGTAAAGGACAACCAAAAGTACCAATCTACTTTGACAACAGGGCCTTTCCATGCATGAAGAGATGCAATGAAGTTATGAGTGGAAGTCCAGATGGACCATGTGCAATACCAATAAACAAAGGCGATCAATTGTTTCTTTTAGATATTTACATAGAGGGAACCAATTGGTTCCATAAAAGCCTCTTTTTTGGAGGATATCACTAGTGGGAAGCTTAATTTCCAAAATACACCACATAAGAATCTAGGACTTTTCTAGGAAAATCAACTTCCATACTTGTTTCCACCACCAATCCGGGGTTTCATTTTCATGATTAGATATGATAAAAAAATATTTGACCTTTGGAGTGTAGACCTAGAAGGGGGAAAACGCAATATAGATCGCCATCCATGTCCTAAATTTGAACATCTAAATTTTTTAGAGCTTTGGTATAATTATGCTAAGGGGTAATCAATTTAGTAGGGAGGTTGAGGACAAATTGTGGCAGAGGTGGGATTTTCAATTTTATTAATTGTTATGAATCCATCAATATTTAAGAGTTAAAAAAAATCTTAACGCAAATGATATTCTTAACCACATCAAATCCATGGATCCAAACTGATATTTACTTGATTACTAGAGACTATTTTCCATGCAAGGCCAAGCTCAATGACATTAAAAGACATAATGATATCCTTTCATATTATTGGAGTGCTATCTCTTCACTTCTTCAGAGTCCTTATCAATTCCATTATGGATTTTGGGTGTATATACCTCCTATGTACCATTTGATACACTAAATTTGATTGGCTAATAAGGCACCACACAACCTTCAAATCTAGAGCTTTGGAGAAATTGATTAATGTTTTTAGCCCTCAAATGCCCCATTTCTTTGGGAAGATTTTTTTTTCCCATTTAATCCATGAGAATAAATTACCCTCTTTTGAGTCCATCCATAGATATCTACAACAAAATTTCAAATTCCTTTGGGAATCCATGATAATGACATGTAGAAAAATTGAATACCCTTTAAAACCAATTTGATAAGAACCAATTGACCTACCTGAGAGAGCCAATGAAAACTCCATCCTTTCAATAATTTTTCAATATTGGCTAGAAACCATAACCATTTGAATTTATTGTAATTGTTGGGTTTCAAATTAAAACCAAAGTATTTCAAACCTTCGTCGATCGACTATAGGTGAAAAGGGAAAGAAGCTTGGGTAGACAAAATTTGTTCTCTTAAGAAGCCTACTTCCAAGAGAGTTGATTTTTGAATATTTATCATCACTCGAGTTTCTTTATCAAATAAGGAAAGAGAAACCTTGATTGTGTGAAAATCCTTCCTGCAACGATCATTCAAAAGTATGACATAGTTGACAAAGAGGAGTTATGTGATTGATAGGTTACTAGCCACCATGACTTGTTTAAGATCTCCTCTCCTCTTATCCTCTCTTGGAATACAACCAAGTCCTTCTGCACCTAGGAGAAACAATAGGGGGGATAGAGGGAAACTCTGCCTGAGCCCTCTTTTAGTATAGAAGAAATCAAATGTGGAGTCATTAATTCAGACAACAAAGGAAGCAGTAGTAACACAACACATAACTTGAATTGATAAAATTGGCATCAAAGCCCAGATAAGTAATAACAATATGAATGTAAGTCCAAGTGACTCTATCAAAATATTTGGATAAGTAAATACTGAGTACCAAAACTTTTCATTTTTTAGTTTTCAAACTATGAATTAATTCCTAAGTGACCCTCATTATTTTGTGAATTGGACTGCCCTCTAAGATTGGAAAATTTTCTTTGGATATGCTCTACGATAAAATAGGTTTAATTCTATTTGCAATGATTTTTTCAATGATTTTATAGATGTTTCATAGCAAAATGTTTTGAAATTCATCAAGTGTGTGTGGGGAGTCAGATTTGGAAATTAGAACGATAAATGTTTAATGTAAAGAATCATACTTTCTCCACGAAGATAGTCACCCTTCCACCACCCTGAGAAAATCACCTCATATGTAAAATAATTCTATAAAAAATTTAATTGACCATCCATCTAGCCCATGGATTTTTTATTTCTGAAAACCATGCAGAACACGCCTGAACTCCTCTTGAGAAACATGTTCCATTAGGGAGAAATTAACCTTTTCATCAACATATATAGGGAAATACTTGGAGAGATTGGTTACTTACACAATTGAAGCCTTCCAAGGGGACCTAAAAATTTATTTAAAATGGTTTACCCCTAGTCAAGAAAGGTTAGTGAAGGAGGATGCCCTGCCACCATTAGGATCGTCCAAAGACCAAAATGTATTTACAACACATCTACCTTTGGGATAATTTTGAAAGAAATTGGTGTTTTCATCCCCTAATTAAAACCATATCACCTTTCTCTTTAAGTGCCAATATTTCTCTCGATATTCCAAAATCCTACAAGAAGAAGATTCTAGTTGAAGAATTTTTTATTTGGATTCATCGCACTGGTAAAACCCACTAGCTAAATCCTCTATACTTTGAATATCATTTTTTATTTTATACATTGATTCATCATCATTATAAGCCATCTCGTTTTCCCATACCATGGCTTTCCAGAAGGGAAATGCCTCGACCAAGGGTGCAATGGGTGCAATGATATCTCATAATTTGGTGAAAGGATTCCTCCTCCGTCCAATCGGAGTTGAATTTCAATCGTGGTTTAGAATTCTTGGAAACCCCTTGAATTTAATAAAGATGGAGTAGTGATTTAAAATTACTCCACTTCCGACCCATTGATGAAAAAGATGTATCTAATTGATTAGGGGTTCTACAACCAAGAAGGGATTGATTTTTCTAACAATTAAAGCCTCTCTGACTCTATTATTTCTCCAAGTAGGTTTTATGTTTATAGGGTCCATGTCAATAATTGAATGGGACTCCAATATTAAAGAGAAAAAATATGTTAAAGGGTTATGGTGGGTATGCACACCCCAAATTTCATACAATAGGAAAGAGAAATTGAGGTCGCAGCCCAAAATCATATATTGTGAACACATAGAAGAGTGCTTCATTAGATTATCCAAAAATGTCCTTCTACATTGGCATGCTTGATAGACATATACCAGCTTGAAATTCATACCCATGTTGGCAACATAAAGTTTAGCTTGGAATAGGACCTTTGATCCCAAGATCTCAAAATTTTCATGGATCAAATTTTATAACGAATGGAAAGACCATCAACTCTACATATGCATCAACAACAAAAAATTCCTAGTCAAGGAGAAAGGAATTTAGCGATTTAATCACCCTATCACCTCCTTTCAGATTTTCTTGTATGAATATGATGTTGATAGCTTCGATTGAGAATAATCATTTGAGGGCTAGATGTTTATAGGAGCTATGCATCCCTCTACAGGTGGAAGATAAGATCATAATTTCGGGCCAAGTAGTTGGGATTAGACCATTCTAAGAACCCCTATAAGATATTTTTATTTACATACTACAACATCATGAATTTCCTGGAGAATAGTCATAGACATGTCGGATTGACTTTTGTGAGAATTCTTGGAATGTTTGGATGGGGATAGAAAACTGAGGAGACCATAGAGAATCAAGTTTGATGAGGATTTGGACTTTGAATGAAGGTTATAATGGGTCCCTAGATTTGAAGAAAGTAAAGACTCGTCAAAGCAATGGAGGGAGAGAAAATTTGATGGACATAAAAAAATGGTAGGGTCTAATGGACAAGGGATGGATTTAACGTGAAGTCCACTATGGAAAGTTCCTTGATATATAGATAAAAAACGATGATGAAAGAGAAATAGAGTCAATGGCCATATAACAAGGAGAGTGAATGATAGAAGATATATGGAAAGAGGAAGGGTTTGTACCTGACAGAACAAGAAAGAAGAGGTTGATTGCATAACAAATTCCATATATGTTGAAAGAGTCATCGTTCCTGAGATGAATTGTATCATATCTTCTTCCATTGGTCTGACCGCAAAACATATCGCCTAAGGGTTCGAGCAGGAGTATCCCGAGGAGCCTATTGGAGGAAGATAAGCCTCTGATGTACCAATGCGGATTTGAATGGATTTCTATGGCCTCTACCATTGACTATATTTTTCTTGTGTCTCAACATAAGTACCCTCAATCTGAATGTTTTTCCCTTTTCTTCCTACATAGGGAATATGGCAGTCTTAACATGGTCGACTTCATGGCAGTGACGAAAGTGGTACAGGACCCCTTCATAGTGTAGAATCTAGAGGTGATACAATCAACAATAGGTGACGTTTAAGGTAGAGATCAAGCTTTACCTCGTGTCTATACATACAATAATTCTAGCATATGTTATTTTTCTAGATTCCATGTAAGAGTAATTAGCATCTATGAATGTGCCTAATTTGTCCCGAATCATCGTGAAAAATATTGTGATCATAGTTGTATCGAGAGTCCTCGGATGTGAACCCACACTTACCTGAATCCAAGTTGTTCCGTTTTGGCATCGAACAATGGTGACCAGTGTTGGAGTAGAATTAGTGCCAATTCAATACAACAAAATTTATTGATTACCTAGATAGTGTTAATTTTTGTAGCATCATAGGTTTTCTAGTCTTATAAATTTGTGGAGAGGTTAAAACACTACAGTTCTCCATAAACCATCAATTGTTATGGAAATTTTACCTAGAAGTGTCTCGATTAGATTATTAGCCTATTTTTTAATATTTCCTAAGTATTAACTTAGGAAAAGAGGTTAATTAATCATTATTAATTGACAAAGGTGTGAATCATCTACAAACTCATAGGGACGGACAAGGAAATAATATCAGACGTTGATTAAGGTTTAATCTTGGCAGTTGGAGTCCCAAATAAATATTTATAAGAAGAAGTCAGTCGGTAGATGGAGAAACACAGTTGTAACACTTGAAATAGATTTCCGTGGGAAATACAATTTCTCAAGAGAGCAACAACAGTTGTTGGAAGAGCTCGAGGTACAAAGGGGAAGAAAAGAAGGGTAGAGATAGTTAGTCCAATAGAGTTTTTCTTGTTCCAAAGAGTCAGAGAAAGAAGGTTGAGATTTTCTCCACGAGGCTACATAGAGGCAACATAGAGCCTCCGAATGGAAATTTGATCCATATGAAGAGGAGCTCGTTCTCAGTTCAGGAGACCGTAAATGTTTTCTAGAGTGTTGGAGAGATATTTTTTAAATTAACAATAGGCAGGATGACAAGATTAACAATTAATTCAGGAAGAGCGTGTGAGGGACTGTGCTAGGGTGACATAGGGCCTGTGCAAAGTTGGTTGGACGACTATATTTTCAGAGGTTAGATAGTGATGGGATTTATCAGAGAGTGTAATTTCCCTTAGACATTTTGTTCCAGTATTCCTCTTGGATAGATTCAACAATCTAGTAATATTTATTATATTCAAACTTTCTCACGGTTGCTTAACAATAAAACCCCTTTGCTGTTGCACTAATTTTCCCAAGTTTGATTTTTTCTCGGACTTTTGTCCAAAAATAATAGTGTCATAATTTTTGTGTTGTGTGAGTATTTTATGAGTTTCTAGTTTTTCTTTCACAATATTTTTTATTTGTGAATATTGTAGTGTGATTTATTTGATAATTATCATAGAAAATAAATTGTTAATTAATTTACAATTAGAATAACTAATTCTGGTTGTTGTAATATAATTTCAATGGTGAAATTTTCACATGGGATAAGAGTGATTTTTTTAAGACAATGAAGCTCAAAAGTGGAAGAAGAAATTCATTTTTAGAGGGAGCAAGAAGATGAATTTATGGAGGCTTTCTAGAGCCTAGCCCAAGTAGTGTGAGTTTCTTAGGGAAGTTGATTTTTTCATTTCAAGTTGGATGAAAAATTTGGGTTTCCATTTGAGTGATTCCAGCAGGCAAAGGGAGCCACATCACACTAATTTTCTCTATTTAGATTCCTTATTTTGGTGGAGAAATGTTTTGCAGTAGTTTGCAGTACAAAAAACATCACTAGGTGGAAGAGAAAGACATATAGCTATATTTTTTCTAAGAGGGTTCCTAGCCTAGAAATTTGATTTTCCCAGTTGCATATTGCAAAGAGATACGAGAAAAAATTCTGTCTCTAGAAGGGAGTATGAATAGAATTTTTAGAAGCCAAGTAGAGAAAGAGGGATATTTTTTGCTAGATTCAGAGATGGTCATAGTTGGGTTTAGCAATGATGATAGATTAGAGAGAGCCTCTAACTTTTTCATTTGGAAGGCTAGGATGTCCTTCTTGCTAGATGAATATGGCCTCAAATCCTATGTAGATAATGTGCTGGAAGTACACCAAGATGAAGATTAGCTGAAGGAATATAGAAAAGAGATGGTGAAGGAAAAGTGTATGATCCTGGATAGAGTCTGAGGCCATATAGTCTCACATATATTTGTCAAGAATACTGCCAAGGATATGTGGGATTATCTTGACTAGCTATATAAGAATTCTTTCAAGCAACACAAGATGTTCTTGGAGGAGAAGTTGAGAAACATCAAGATGTAGAAGGGTGAAGGCATAGATCCATTCTGTTGGCATTATGTTATCTGGTATGACTGTATGTTACAGATGTTGTACTTGATGGCAACTCCAGTGGTAAGGCTCTCAGTTTGTTGAAAAATTAAGAAGGACGCAGGCAATCGGTTCAGAAAGTGCGTCCCCGCAGGTATACCATGCAGAACCCGCGTCCAGGGACGCCGGCCAGCCGTTCAGGGGGTGCGTCTACCCAGTGCACACATTTCAAGGCAGAGAAAAGCACGTGGGGGTTTCTTGTGTGGTATCTAGCCGACGGTTTTATGTTTCTATGGTGTCGGCTCGTGGTATTGTTCCATGTTTTGGGGAGGGTCTTGCCTGTATAAAGCAAAGGAGTTCATTTGGATTGAGTAATTTGTCTTGGGTTGAATATCTTATTTAGTGAGATCTAGTCCAGATCTAAGAGGGCGAATCTTCTAATGGACTGTGATCTCTATGGCGCATGATCAGATCTGTAGATCTGACTGTTTGGGTTTGTCCTGAAGCCTTCATATCATTTATATCTAAAGGGTCGCAGGTTCAATGAAGGGAAAGTGCGCCGGGACGCAGGTATTGTAAAGGGCAAGTGCGCCGAGACACAGCACAGTAGAGAGAGACCTGCGTGGGGACGCAGGGCGATCAAGGTTCAGGTGCGTCTCTGAAGCAGAAGGACGCGGCGCGATAGTGTTTTCAGGTGCGTCTCTGTAGCGAAAGACGTGGCGCGATAGTATCTTTGGGTGCGTCCCTGAAGCAACAGAACGCAGAGCAGTCAAAGGAACAGTGCGTGGGCACGCAGCGGAGCAGAAGGATATCTGCGTGTGGACGCAGAGTAGCAGAAGGTTAACGGCGTCTGGTCGCAGGACACAGAAAGAAAAACTGCATCTCTGTTTTAAGATGTTCTGTTGATTGAATTTCTCTATTGATAAGGTGTTCTGGGTTAGTACTGTTGTTGCTGATCTGATATCTGTAGTGATCTATATCTGTTATGTACTTGTTGATTATCTGATGCTTTATGAAAAGAAGTAGGGGGTTGTAGCTCCCTTCCAGGAGTAGACTGGAAAATGAGAGAGAGAGAGAGTTGTAGCTCTCTGCAGGTTGCAGCCTGCGTACTGGTAAAGGACTGCACCAGTACAAAATCATTGTAAAAGAAGTTTCTAAATTGAAAGAAGATAGAGACATATTGCAGCAGGTGGTTTTCACCCACATTGGGTTTCCACCTTACATCTTGTGTTCTTTGGTGTGACTATCTGTTTTTCATGCTCATTATTTTATGGTACTGACATGCTAAAATAATTCAAAGATCAAATAAGGAAGATTTATTAAATTGCTAGATAATACTGATTCACCGCCCCCTCTCAGTATTATTTCCAACAATTGGTATCAGAGCAGGTCCTTCAGAGAAGCTTGATCGCTTGAAGGTAGATCGTTCATCATGAGCAACTACGAGAGAGAAGCATCAATCAGGCCACCGATTTTTGATGGGACAAACTTCAATTATTGGAAGGTAAGAGTTACTGCATATCTTCAATCTCTTGGTACAGAAGTTTGGGACATTGTAGAAACAGGCTATGCTTTTCCTTCAGCTACTCCTACAGATCCAGCTGAGAAAAAGAAGTATGAAACAAATGCAAAAGCAGTCAGTACTCTATTAGGAAGTATATCCCAAACAGAATTCATGAAGGTAATGCACTTCAAATCAGCAAAAGAGATATGGGACAAAATGGTCACGAGCTATGAAGGAGATGAACAGGTAAAACAAGCTAAACTTCAAACTCTCAGGATTCAATATGAGACTCTCAAGATGTATAATGATGAAAGTGTGGCTAATTATTTTCTTCGGGTAGATGAGATTGTTAATTGTATGAAAAATTTGGGTGAAGAAATAAAAGAGGCTATAGTAGTTCAAAAGATTCTAAGATCATTATCCCCCAAGTTTGAATCTAAAGTATCTGCAATAGAAGAAAAGGAAAATCTCCGTGTTCTCACTATGTCTCAGCTACATGGAATTCTAACTGCTTATGAAATGAGAAAGGGAGGTCCATCAGACAGAAGGGAAGCTGCTTTTAAGGCATCAGGCAAAGAAGATTACTATGAAGCAAGCCATGTTCCAGAAGAAGAGGAAGAAGAATCAAATTTTGTCAGAAATCTTCAAAGGGGTTCTGGAAGGTTCAGAGGTAAGCTACCTTTCAAATGCTTTTCTTGTGGAAGAGTAGGTCATTATGCTGCAAAATGTCCTTATAAGGATAAAGGAAAGGAACCTGCTAGATGGAACAAGAAACAAAGTGCAAATAAGAAAAGCTACTACACCCATGAAGATAGTGATGGTTTATCAAACAGTGATGAAGATGAACAAGGTAATAAATATAAGTTGTTAATGGCATTTGAAGATGATGATTATGAGGATGCTGTAGATGTGAATAACCTCTATGATGAAATTACTAGACTCAAGAGATGTATAGAAGAAAAGAATGTGATCATTGATACTCTACAATTTCAAATTGATGAAAAAGAAAAACATCTTGAAAAACTAGAAGGTGAAATTGTTGGTCTCAGAAAAGAAATTGAGAAAACAAAAGCTATTAATCTTAAGTTTGTCAAAGGATCTGAAACTTTGGATGAGATTATCAATGTGCAGCGGTCTCCTCTAAACAAGACAGGTTTGGGTTACAATGGAGAAACCTCTCAAGCATCCACCTCAAAAAGTTATCTTGATGCGGCAAGAAGAAATGAGCAGAAGAACAATGAAGATAATCAGGTAAAGCAGGGACAAAATACAAACAGAAACTATCAGGGGCAATCCATCTTAAGGGTGAACAAAAGCTACAACCAGCCACAGGTAAAATCTTCTCAGTTTGGTTCAAGAATAGATGAAAATAGAAATTACAATCAGTTGGCAGGTAGATTCAATAACCGCAGAAGCTTCTTCAATGGACAATGCTTTTCTTGCCATAATTTTGGTCACAAAGCAGCTCAATGTGTTGCATATAAAACAATCATGACTAGGGAAGCTCAAAAACAAAGAAGTATGACAGGGATGACAAAAAGGACCTATAACAACTTTTCGGTTCTTGAAAATGAAGTCGAATGTTCTATTTGCAATAACTTTGGTCATGAAGAATCTGAATGCAGGAGCAGGTTTCAGCAGAAAAAGGAGCAAGCCTCAAGCACCAAAACATGGAGAATAAAGGAACCTCAAACAGAAAGATGTGGAATAGCATTTTATGCAGAGGGACAGGAAAATCTATGGTACATTGACAGTGGATGTTCGAAGCATATGACAGGTGATAAAGAAAAACTTGAATCTTATTCTGTTCTAGAAAAAGGAAAGAAAGTCTCTTTTGGAAACGATACTCCTGCAACTATAAAAGGAAAAGGCATTGCTCAGTTAAAAGGAAAGGTCAAAGCTGGAAATGTTTTGTATGTTGATGGATTGAAGCATAATCTTCTAAGTGTCAGCCAGATGTGTGATCAAAGAACCGAGGTTATTTTCAGATCAAATGGATGTATTGTTCGTGATCTTGATACAGGTAAAACAGTACTCAAAGGCAAAAGAACTCCAAATAATCTGTACATATTTGAAGAAGGACAACAACAATGCTATCTAAGCAAGGATGAAGAGCACTGGTTATGGCATCGAAGGTTGGGACATCTAAGCTTCTCACAAATAAGGAAAGCATGCAAATATCAGGCAGTTCGCGATCTTCCAGATATCAAAATTCCTGACAACACCATATGCAGATCATGTCAGTTTGGAAAACAAACCAGGACTAACTTTCCAGAGAAAGAAGGATCAGCTAGCATGCCTCTTGAGCTAGTACATACAGATACATGTGGTCCATTCAAGAAAAGAACACCTAGAGGAGAGGAATACTTGATATTATTTATTGACGATTTCTCCAGGTTTGTCTGGTTAGGACTTATGAAGCACAAAGATGAAGCATTCGAAAAATTCAAATCCTTCAAAGCCTTGGTTGAAAATGAATCAGGTCACAAAATTAAGTGCCTCAGATCTGACAGAGGTGGGGAATTTACTTCAAATGAATTTTTCGATTTCTGTGATGAACATGGGATAAGGAGAGAATTCTCTACAGCTAGAACTCCTCAGCAAAATGGAGTTGTTGAAAGAATGAACAGAACAATCCAACAAATGGCTCGTGCTATGCTTGATGAATCAGGAACTCCCGCAACTTTCTGGGGTGAAGCTGCACATGCTGCGGTTGTTATTCTCAACAAAACAAATGTCCGGGTGAACAGCACTCAAACTCCTCATGAGCTTTGGAGTGGCAGGACTCCTTCGGTAAAGCACTTCAAAATCTTTGGGAGCAAATGCTATATCAAGAATACTGATGAGCAGCTTGGCAAACTTGAACCTAGAGCAGATGAAGGCATTCTTCTTGGCTATTCTCCACATAGCAAAGCATACAAATGCTACAATAAAAGACTTGGCAGAATTGTTGACAGCATTGATGTAGTGGTTGATGAGAAGGGATATATTCCTAGGCAAGTACATCATGAAGATATAGAAGAAGATGAAGGCTACCCTCAAAGACAGAATAATGAAGAAGAAGAACCCCAAGGAGAACCTCAAGAAGAACCAGAGGAGCAGACAAGAATAGAAGAGAAAACTCCATCCAGATATGTTCAGAAGAATCATCCAGAATCTCAGATTGTGGGGCAGAAAGAAGCAGGTGTACAAACAAGAAGAACAGTTGCAGAAGCCTCAAGCTATTTGGCATTACTCTCCTCTACTGAACCACAAAATGTGAAAGAAGCATGCAAAGATGAATGTTGGGTGAAAGCAATGGATGAAGAACTTGAGCAAATCGAAAAGAACAACACTTGGGAGCTGGTTCCTAGACCAAAGGATAAGAATGTTATCGGAACAAAATGGGTCTTCAAAAATAAATTGAATGAAAATGGAGAAGTAATTAGAAACAAAGCCAGACTTGTTTGTAAAGGGTATGCGCAGCAAGAAGGAATAGACTTTGAAGAAACTTTTGCTCCTGTTGCAAGACTTGAGGCCATCCGAATGTTCCTTGCTCTCTCAAGTTTTCAAAACTTCAAAGTATTTCAAATGGACGTGAAATCAACCTTTCTGAATGGAGACTTGGAAGAAGAAGTGTACATTGAACAGCCAGATGGGTTCATTCTTGGAAATGATCCAAATCTTGTATGCCGATTGAAAAAGGCTCTCTATGGTCTCAAACAAGCTCCAAGGGCTTGGTACTACCGGTTGGACAAATATCTTCATCAACAAGGTTTCTCAAAAGGTTCAGCAGATAGCAATCTGTATATAAAAGTTGAAAATGACAAATTGCTAATACTTGTTGTGTATGTAGATGACATTATTTTTGGCAGCAATGAAGAAGCTATGAGTCAAAGCTTTGCCTCAGTCATGCAGAAAGAATTTGAAATGTCCTTGCTAGGAGAACTGACATATTTCCTTGGTTTGCAAATCCAACAAAAGGAAGGAGGAATCTTTTTATCTCAAACCAAGTATCTCAAGCAGATTTTGAAGAAATATGGTATGGAAGATGCAAAACCAGTATGTACACCCATGGTCACAGGATGTAGTCTCAGTGCAAATGATGAATCTGCAGCAGTACATCAACCAACCTACAGATCTATGATTGGAAGTTTACTATATTTGACAGGTACCCGACCGGACATCATGCATGCAGTTGGAATAGTTGGAAGATTTCAGGCAAATCCGAAGGAGACTCATCTTCAGGCAGTAAAGAGAATTTTCAAATATCTTCAAGGGACTCAAAATTATGGCTTATGGTATCCTAGAGATACAGATCTTACTCTTCATGCTTATACAGATGCAGATTGGGCCGGAAGCGTGGATGACAGGAAAAGCACAAGTGGTGGTGCGTTCTTTATGGGTTCCAGACTGGTATCTTGGTTCAGCAAGAAACAGAGTTCCATTGCCTTATCTACAGCTGAAGCAGAATATGTTGCTGCTGCATCTTGTTGCACCCAACTCCTTTGGATGATGCAGACTTTGCAGGATTTTCAAATCACTTGTACTCCACCAATCCCCATCTTATGTGATAATACAAGTGCAATCAGCATCTCAAAGAACCCTGTTATGCATTCAAAAACCAAGCACATACCAATCAAGTACCATTTTCTCCGGGAACAAGTGCTTGAACAGAAAGTCAAGTTGGAGTATGTTCCTTCCAAGGAACAAGTTGCTGATATTTTCACCAAACCATTGCCCAGGGACACATTTGAATACCTCAGGCAAAAGCTGGGGGTTGTTGATGCATCATCTTATTGTTGAACATCTTCTTATTGGTGGTACAAGGCTCAGGGGGAGCACATAATGCATTGTTGGCATTATGGAGAAGGAGATCTTGGAAATAGCTGCAATATGTCTCTATCTCTTTCATGGTGGATTTCTGGTTATTTGTTGCAGATCTGGAGGAGCATGAGCTAAGGGGGAGCATACCCTTTGCCCTTGATGTCAAAGGGGGAGAATGAAGCTGAAGCTTGTAAGATTGAGGTTGCCATCAAGTCCAAAGGGGGAGATTGTTGACATTATGTTATCTGGTATGACTGTATGTTACAGATGTTGTACTTGATGGCAACTCCAGTGGTAAGGCTCTCAGTTTGTTGAAAAATTAAGAAGGACGCAGGCAATCGGTTCAGAAAGTGCGTCCCCGCAGGTATACCATGCAGAACCCGCGTCCAGGGACGCTGGCCAGCCGTTCAGGGGGTGCGTCTACCCAGTGCACACATTTCAAGGCAGAGAAAAGCACGTGGGGGTTTCTTGTGTGGTATCTAGCCGACGGTTTTATGTTTCTATGGTGTCGGCTCGTGGTATTGTTCCATGTTTTGGGGAGGGGCTTGCCTATATAAAGCAAAGGAGTTCATTTGGATTGAGTAATTTGTCTTGGGTTGAATATCTTATTTAGTGAGATCTAGTCCAGATCTAAGAGGGCGAATCTTCTAATGGACTGTGATCTCTATGGCGCATGATCAGATCTATAGATCTGACTGTTTGGGTTTGTCCTGAAGCCTTCATATCATTTATATCTAAAGGGTCGCAGGTTCAGTGAAGGGAAAGTGCGCCGGGACGCAGGTACTGTAAAGGGCAAGTGCGCCGAGACACAGCACAGTAGAGAGAGACCTGCGTGGGGACGCAAGGCGATCAAGGTTCAGGTGCGTCTCTGAAGCAGAAGGACGCGGCGCGATAGTGTTTTCAGGTGCGTCTCTGTAGCGAAAGATGCGGCGCGATAGTATCTTTGGGTGCGTCCCTGAAGCAACAGAACGCAGAGCAGTCAAAGGAACAGTGCATGGGCACGCAGCGGAGCAGAAGGATATCTGCTTGTGGACGCAGAGTAGCAGAAGGTTAACGGCGTCTGGTCGCAGGACACAGAAAGAAAAACTTCGTCTCTGTTTTAAGATGTTCTGTTGATTGAATTTCTCTATTGATAAGGTGTTCTGGGTTAGTACTGTTGTTGCTGATCTGATATCTGTAGTGATCTATATCTGTTATGTACTTGTTGATTATCTAATGCTTTATGAAAAGAAGTAGGGGGTTGTAGCTCCCTTCCAGGAGTAGACTGGAAAACGAGAGAGAGAGAGAGTTGTAGCTCTCTGCAGGTTGCAGCCTGCGTACTGGTAAAGGACTGCACCAGTACAAAATCATTGTAAAAGAATTTTCTAAATTGAAAGAAGATAGAGACATATTGCAGCAGGTGGTTTTCACCCACATTGGGTTTCCACCTTACATCTTGTGTTCTTTGGTGTGACTATCTGTTTTTCATGCTCATTATTTTATGGTACTGACATGCTAAAATAATTCAAAGATCAAATAAGGAAGATTTATTAAATTGCTAGATAATACTGATTCACCCCCCCTCTCAGTATTATTTCCAACACATTCTTCACCGGGATTTATGAAGTTTCTGATCAAATTGCAACCATTAGGGAGGCACCTCAACCAATAGAGCGTCTAGATTTTGCACTGAATAGTGTCTCAGAGGAGTGCGAAGTCTTTGTCCAACGTATCTTAGGTTGAGACAAACTAGCTAGATGGGACAGGATGTGGTTAAACCTAGACCAAGAGGAGTTGAGGCAAGCTATGTTAAAAAGAACCATTAGCCAAAGCAAGCACAAGGGCATGACAGGTGAGAATAAAGAGGAGAATGTCACCCTATCATCAAAGGGTCCCAATCAAGGATGGGGCGAGAAGAAGAAGAGGAAGGACCTATATAAGGTCAAGCGTTTCAGTTGTGGCGTGTTTGGACACTATAGTACGTAGTGTCCTCTCAGAAAGATGGAATTCAGGACAAAGAGGACTAGGCGGTAGCGTCCACATATATAAATAAGTTTTCCTCTAGACTAGAGGATGATTTTACCATGTGTTGCACCTCCAGACTAGAGGAAGATTTTACCATGTGTTGAAAAGGTTTGAGCAGGTTTCATTGAGGTGTACTCATCATGGATCAATAAATAACTACAGGGACCCACAATATTTAGTAGCAGGATGGATCAATGTCAGTTGATGTAGTCAGATTCCAAAAGTGACAGTTGCAAACTTGTAGTAATCAGATGTTGAGGAGTGTAGAGAACAATTGAAAACGGAGCAGGAGGTTCAATAGTATAGTTAGGAGCAACAAAGATTCCTTAGTGGAAAGTGTAGAGGCTAGTAGAATTCATATTCTTAGGAGACAGATGAAAAATAGAGACATAAATGACTTAGTATTTTGGATGCTTCTCAGTTGCATTCATTGTAGTTGCAATAAAAACATATGAGAGGGAGTTGCAATGCAATTCCAAAGTTGGTAGTAGTATAGTATCATTAGCAGCAACACAGATGCAACATCAGAGTTTCATAGTGGTTGGTGGCTAGTGGCAGTCAATGACAGTGGCTGGACATAAGAAACATATAGAGGGTGATACAGAGAAATGGTGTTGAAGCAATAGTGCAACACCAAAACGCCTTCATTAGTAAGAGGGAGTTTTATTTTTGCCTCATCAGAGGTGTTCTAGTCTCGAACCTGATGGAGAGGCTAAAAAAAACATTTCTCTACAACCAAAGATTTTTTTTCTCAATTAGATTATTACCCTAGTTTCAGATATTTCCTAAAGTCTAAATTTAAGAAAAGGGATTAATTAATCAAGATTAATGTAGAAAGGTGTGAATCATCTAGAAACTCACACAGATCAAAAAGAAATAATCTCAATCCTTGATTAAGGTTTAATCCTAGCTATTGGAGTTAAAACTAATGATTATAAGAAGAATTAGATGGTTAGATTGAGAAACACACTTGTGACACTTGAGATCGATTTCCTTGGGTAGTTTGATTTCTCCAGAGAACAACAACAATTTCCAGAACAATTCGAGCCACAGAAGTGAAGTAGAGAGGGGAAAAGACATTGATTTTGGAGGATCTTTTATAGTTATGGAGATTCAGGAAGAGAACACCAATATTTTATCTAGGAGCCCATGCATAGGCAACGTAGAAGCTCAGAAGGGAAATTTGATCTAGCTGAGGAGGATCTCATTCTTAGTTACAAAGGTTGGGAATATTTTTTAGAGTGCCAAAGAGACAATTTATTAGTCAACAGTAGGAAGGAAAACTACATTAGTAGCTAATTCAAGCAAAGTGTACCACGAACTGCGATAGGGTGACATAAGGCCTACACAGAGCTAGTTGGATGACTATCTTTTTAGAGGTCAGACAATGTTGTGATTTCTTGGAGAGAGTAACTTCCCTTAGAGAATTTTTTCTAATATTTCTCTTGGATAGATGGCAGTTTGGAATTATTTATTGTACTAATAATTTCTCACTACTGCTTAATAATAAAAGCCCTTAGTTTCCATGCCAAATTTCCCAAGTTGGGTTTTTCTGGCGACTTTTGTCCAAAAATAAAAACATCATAGTTTTTGTGTGTGTGCTATTATTTTCTTAGTTTCCTGTTTATCTTCCACAATTTTTTATATTTGGGAATATTGAAGTGTGATTTGTTCAATATTTATTGTAGCAAATAAATTTCGCATTACTTTACAGTTAGAAGAATTAATTCTAATTGGTACAATATAATTTCAGTGGTGAAATTTTCATAGTTAGTATTACTTCTAGTTTTAAATTTTAGGGCAAACAAACTTCTTGGGAGAGCACAAGCCTCTGACATATCTACAAGATCCTTATCCATAAAATATTAGCCTAGGTGGACAGTTTTGTGATCGATTATCTCCTTCCATGAACTCTACCAACCAACACCCTCTCAGCCGTGTCCATTAGTTGTTCAAGTTTCACCCCCTCTCCTATAGTTAAATTTACAAAATCAAATGAAAATTGGAGTGCTTGGTCTAGTTACCCTTCTTGCAAGTCTTCGGAGCTAAAACCTTGATCCTTCTCCTATAATAAGCATGGATATAAAGGTAGTTGCACCCTCGGAAAACCATAGATCACCGATGGAAGGAGGTAGGGTTCCAAACCCTAGCTACCAATCTGGAGAGGACTAGAAGGCCCCCAATGAGCCATTACTTTTTGTATATACTCCATCCATAGAAAACTCAGGGGTAATCCTTACTCCATCTTTTCCATAGCCCCCTATAGAGAATCCGACACCTTCCACATCGTAGAAGGAGTTGGTCGTGCAGATACTAGAAAATTAATTTACAACTAGGGTTGATGAGGGAATGTTGAAGGGTTCCTAGGGTGTAGAGAAATAATGTATAGAAAATTTAGCATTATAATGAGGAGGAACCACAATAGAGTTTATGCACTTTGTTACACCTAATGAGTCTAGAGAAAAAGGAAAGCAATAATAATCTACAATGAAACCATCCAAACCCTTCGACAATGCATTGGTTGAGGAAGACAATGACTTGTTGGAAGGAAAGAAAATTCTACTACTCCTGAAGAGATCACCTCCATATATGGAAGAGGTGAGAAGATTCCGTAGTTTTAGGCACCAGGTGTATTCCTACTAGTCATGTCGGGCTACTAATATGGTGAAACCTTCCAAATTTCTATACCTTCAAGTGGATATGTTGTGTAATCTACTTGTTCTTCCTCCATACATCGAATATGCTGTAAAAACACCCTAAACACTATCTTCAAAATATTTTAAACATTGTGAAATTCCTATTGGAAATGTCATAGGACCATTAATTTCGAACGGTTACCCAAGAAGTATTAAATTCATGCTGAACAGTTGTTTTGTCGAGAGTGCATTTAAGTGGAAAATGACTAGGCAACATGGTAGGAGGAGGGTGGTGGAGGAGTCGTGGTGGGGATGTGGCAAAGAAAGTGAAGGGAAAAGTGGTTTCAAATGGGGTACAAAGTGTTAAGTGGTTTCGACAGGGGGGTGAAAAATCAGGAGAAGCTACCACGTAGGGGATGGGGCCCTGTAGGGAAACAATGTTTTCAACCCCCCCCCCCCCCCTCCCGTCCCCTGCCTTGACGTTAAAGGAAGGATGGAGAGGGGAGGACAAAGAATGATATAGGTTGTGGATCATGAGACAGAGAGAATCCTAATGCTTCGAGACCATTGTTGATTAACCACATAAGACAAAACACATTTTCCCATATGTGGTTTATGCTTTTACCCTTTTTGACTTAGGATAAAGATGGGAGGTTAATTATATATAAGAGAATTTTATCCTATCATTCACATTTTTCCTTTTTAAAATCTCCTTTAACGTAGGATAAAATGGCATAGGAAAATATTTATAAAAATAGTTAATTTACCTACCCATAACTAAACTAACATTTTAATTTTTCCAAATGGTGCACTTAGACTAGCAAACCCACATTATTTTCTTTTATACAAAACGAAAAACTATCTAGCCTATCCCTTATTTATCCTATTGATTAAAATTAAACAATTGAATCAATGCCATTTTCTTCCAAACTATTGATTTACCAAGATTAGACTGCTTGGCAAATATTTATCCTCTAACCTAATTTGCATAAATTTAAACAACTTTAATCATGATTACACTTGTATTATTAAACAAAGGGCTAGTCATTGTGGAATTTTGAAAAAGTTGCATACAATATTTATTTAACAGTGACGAAGAAAACTATCCATCAGTAGTGGAATTTAGACTTACAACACTTTCAACATTATTTCTTATTCTTTTTTTTTCTTTCGACGGGGTTCTATTTTTCATCCTTTTTTCAATATTTTTGTTTTTTTCTCTTTTTTATTTATACACTCTTTTAATTTTTTATTCTATTTTTCTTTTATTTGGAAATCATTAGCATATAGATAAGTATTTACAAATATAATATTCTTGAGATACAACACTCAAATACCTTGAGATCCTATAAATTATAGGACCCTAACAGTGGCTCCAGTTGGGGATGGCACTCTCCCTATGAGGTGCCAAGAACATTTGATTAGTAGCCTTGAGTGTTCCATTTCAGTAATATCCACACCTGATTTCCTTTGCTACAGTACTTATGGTAACGTATCAATGGAATCTTAGGGCCTTCTCTCCAGGCTTCAACTTCTGTTAATAGGTCAACCAATCAAAATAATAAAGACTATGATATTAACAATGATTCATGCTAGAAAAAAATCTGTTGCTTTGAGAAATAGTGCTTCAACATTCCCCATTTCACAGGTCCACCAAGCATCTTTGTCGCATCTAGATGTTGGAGAAAAAATACATTGTGTCCTCTCAAAGCATAAATGTCATAAGGTCCAGTCCATAGATTGTCAGATTTTCTACTCTTTCGTTTGTCCTCTCTTTTGGAATCCCACTTTAAAACTTTATCACCCAAGGTGAAATCATATTCTTTAGTTATTCTATCAAAAACCTTTTTGGTATTCTCCTCGATGACCTAAGCCTGATTATAGACTTGTTCCCTGGATAGCTACAACTAGATTGTCTCATCAATTCTCCTTTGGATATCATTTGGCTCAACCTGCAATTCCTAAATTATCTTCATGAATGGAACTCCCAAAGAGGATTAAAAAACAACATCCATTCCATAAACCTATTGTTATGGTGACATGCCAATTGATTTCTTTTTTGTTAGCATATCATCCCAAAATGCATCTATCAACTTGTTCTACCGTAATTTTTTGTTTTCTTCTAGAAACTTCTTAATAATGTTTACCCGAATCTTATTTTAAGATTCAATGAATTCATTACCCTGTGGGTAATAAGAAATTTAATGTCACAAAGTAATATGGTATTTGTTGCAGAAATCTATCATTTTCTTAGATCTAAAAGCTGCAACATTGTGTTCAATGAGCTTGTTTGGACAACCAAATCTTGATAGGAAATTGGTTTCTAAGAATATGATGATAACAACATCTGTGTCTACTCTCGAAGGTGTGGCCTCAATCCATTTGGTGAAGTAGTCAGTAGTGTTGATGATCCATTTATGTTGGGTAGAATATGGTGGATGGATTTCTCCAATGAAATCCAATCCCCATTGCTAGAAAGGGCTTTCAACACATATGGGTTCCAAAGGTAAAACCAATAGATTTTTATTTCCTTCAAATATCTGGCATTTACAGCAAGAGTTTACCTTCTTATGAACATCTCAGAAAAGGGAAGGCCAATAAAAGCTAGCTCTAAGGATCTTATTAGCAGTGGTATTCTAGTAGATATGGACACCGTAGTCACTTTCATGGAATTCCTGCATTCTTCTTTATGCATCATCTTTCAACAAAAACTTTAGTAAAATACCACCAACGTCCTTCCAATATAAAACATTATCTATGATGCAAAATTTAGCTTCTTTTAACTTCAGAAATATAGCCTTTGTCTTAGTTAGGCTAGAAGGAGCATTTAAATTGAATAAAACATAAATAAGGTCTGCATACCACGGTCGGGTAATAAAAGCCTCATCTATTTGTGGAGTCTCCTGTCCCTCTTGATCATCTAATGCAGCTACAAAGTTAAAATCCAAAGCATTAAAATTAGATTCAGCCATCAACTTCACTAATCCTTGTCCTTTGATAAGATTGGTTGGCTTGATTTCCATGTAATACTCAATAATAATGGCAATCGATTTGCATCTTTTTCCATCTGGTCCATTTTTTGTCAAAATATCATTAACTACAACATTTGGTACATAACAAATTATGTGAGAATGGAGGGTATACACTCTAAAATCTTTAATTGCTTTTATCAATGAAAAAGGCTTATTTTTCCATTGTATTATATTTAAGTGCAGCATCCCTTAAATACTTGCTAAAGAAAGAAATGGGTTGTTCAAACCCCTCATCGTTTTTCTATAAAAGGACAGCAGAAATTGTATATTCACAAGAAAATGAAAAGATTATAAAATCCTTAGTGAAATCTAGACTGATTAGGACTGGTGCTTTTGCCAATGCTTTCTTAACTTGATCAAATGATTGCTTAGCTTCAATGCTCCATTTGATTTATGAATCTATTCTTAGCATGTTTGTTATGTTTCTTAGAGGTTCTACAAGCTTAGGGATGAATCTTCTTAGGAAGTTTATTCTACCAACAAATGATTGAATTTCCCTGATGTTTATACGGTGATTGATTTTCAGAATAGCTTCAATCCTCTTGGGATTAATTTTAATACCTTCCTTTGATATGATATGACCAAGAAGTTTTCCCTCTTCAAGGCCAAACAATGTTTTCTTGGGATTTAATGAAATCCCAAACCGTTTGCATTTCTCAAATACTCTTCTCAGATGTAACAAATGTTCTCGATCAGTTTTAGAATAAACAGTGACATCATCTAGATAGATCACTATAAACCTACCAATTTCATCAGCAAAAGCAATATCCTTTTCTCTTTCAAATGTGTTTCCAACATTAATTAACCCAAAAGGAATCTTCACATACATGATAGTACCCCATTGAGTAGTAAAGGTTGTTTTATCTTGATCATAAGTGTGAACTAAAACCTGATTATAACTTGAGATTCTATGTAGTAAAGAAATCCTAGAAGACCCAACTACATGTTGTAGAATATGATCCATTTTTGGTAAAGGGTAGTTGTCTTTTAGGGAGACTTTATTAAGGTTCCTAAGATATATGCACAATATTATTTCACCTGCTTTCTTCCTAGTTGGCACAATATTGGAAACCCATTCAGAGTACCTAAGAGGAAATATGATTTTAGGGTCATACATTCTCTTAATTTCCTTCTCAATTAAAGGCATCAAAACATGATTTATTCTTCAAAGATTTTGTTTAAATGGTTTCTAATCCTCTTTAATTGGAATTTTGTGTTGTATAATCTATGTAGCATATGTTTTAATATCTTCATAGCTCTAAGAAAAAACATCACTCAAGTCATTGAATAAAGCAATTTATCTTTGTTTTTCAGCAGCTGGGAGTGATTTAGACAGTTTTATGCTTTTGGGGTCTTTTTCAGTGCCTATGTTACAGTATTCTACTGCTGCTCCTATGGGATCAATCTTCGACTTCTTAGCCACATCATTGAAATCAAATAATTCTTCCAGTGGAACTAGACCTCTAGGAAAAACATTATCCTTTAGTTGAAGTGTTTCAAACTCTTCTTTTTCTGTGTCTATTTCAAGCAATTCTAATTTATTTACAACTTTATATATGGGTATATCTACATCTAATTTTTCTAACTTCCTTTCTAAACTATAATGCACATCTATTTGATTTTCTAATTCAGATTCCAAATCTATGCTATCATCTTGAAATTCATCTTTAGATTGTAGAAATCTTTCAATTTGTTTATCACTACCAAGCCCCTACCAATACCTCATATTATTTGGTACAACCGGTCGATGTTTCACTTCCACTGTATATCCTTGACTAGGATAAGGATTTTATAGGAGATGGCTGAAAAAGCCAGATTATTTGGAATGATATTTTGTTTTCGAGGAATTTCATCAAGGTCATATTCAAGAAAAATATCTAGAAAATCAAGCACAACATTTTTGTATGCTCTCATCCTAGGGTTTTTAGCTGAAGATTCTCCTTTAATTTTTTTTATAATTAATCCATCATCCCCTTGAATGGAGATTGTCTTCACACCTATTTTTTCCCATAACTGCAATCCTAATATAAGGGCTTCATACTCTTCTATGTTATTGGTGCATTGGATGTTTAGCTTGTATGAGTGACTCTTTGCATGATTATTTCTTGTGTTTACCACCCATACTTCTGCTCCAGAACCATGTTTGCTAAAAGAGCCATCAAAGCTCATTTTCCAAAGAGGTTCAGGAAGAGTGTTTTTTTCTATTGTTTGTGTTTGGTTTGGATCTGTTTTAGAAATTTCAGTTTCATCATTGATCATTATAGTTTTAATGTATACATCAGTATAAAGAATGAAAGAGTCTAAATATATCTGGACCGAGTAAAGTGGATAGTTTTGAGGCTTCTCTTGACTACTCACCATGAATTTCATCAAATTTTCCCTATATATTCTTCTTTCCTACCCAAAAATTGGTATGGTGGAAAAGGTCATATCCATCTATAGGGTACCTTGTAATTTTTCTCCCCATGAGCGTGGCAACAACATGCCATACTTAGGGGGCTATCAGAAACCAGTATTTCCATTTATAGACTTTTGGTAGGGATTTTAGCTAAAGTAATACATAGGCCTTTGATGAGACCTAGGCATCTTACTTGTCTCAAATCAAAGGAATACATGTATTTATAAGGTCTGGTAATGTCAAGTCCTAATTTATCCATAACAGCTTTAGGCATTAAATTGTAGGAGGCACCTGAATCTTGTCATGAAAATTTAGGCTAAGATAGAATGGAGGAACTCCTCCTTCCTGTGGTTTTCCCTAAACTTCCAGTACAAATAAGAGTTCAGGTTGGGCATCATTCAGATTTACAGAATCTATGTTTTCCCCAATGTTTAAAGCTTTCATCACTTGGGGTTTGTACATGTTTTTGTTCATTAGCTCTATTAGAGGAATAGGAAGTTTCAGTTTTGTTAATTCATTCTCAATATTGAATGATGTGAAAATCATAAATAGGTTGGGCAATTCTGATTTATCTATAATTTCTTTTGTCATAGGCTCTTTTCGCTGACATGTGGTTGCGGTATCTGTTTGAGTAATTTTAGAAACACTGCCAATTTTGTTTTTGATAGGAATTTACACTTTAATTTTACTATAATTGTCAACAATTTTCTTAGGAAGACTTTCTGTGGTTTTCCTAGGATCAGTTTTAGAGGGTTTTTTAGCAGGATTATCTAGGTTTTTGCTATTGAGAGTGTCTGGATTCTTTTCTCTCCTAAAGTTATATCTCCTACAGACTTCCGTGATGGAATTTTCAAAACCTTATCTATATTCGTCTGATTCTTCAGAGTCTAGTTTAGTTTGTGCTAGGAGAAAAAGTTCTTATCCCTCTTGAGTGAGGAAAAATCTTACATCGTCATTTATTCCCATCAGAATTATTTGATTGTAATCAAAATCCTCAATAATATTACCCTTGGCATCAGTGTATTTTTCCTGAAAAGGGGGCTGAACCTGCTGGTCTGGGCCCTTTTGTTCTCGTTGTTTGATTTGGGGAACATTCCTTCTAAAGTTTTAGTTTCTATTTTGTGAGTATTTTGGTTTTGTCTCACTTGAGTTTGGCCAATTATGTTTACTCTTTCCATCATCTTTTCCACTACTCTAGGTAGGTTATCAATTTTATGATTAGAGGGAGAAGTGGCAAGCTCTTCTTTAGTGGTAACCCTACGTTTGTATTTTAGTTTGGCCTTCTTGGTTAAGATGTTAGCTTCAACTTTGATAGCATTAGCTTGAATTTCTTCCAAAGTTTTTAGGTCTCTCTCTCTATGTTGATATTCCATGTCTACATCAAAACCATCAGGAAAGTCAATTAAATCTAGGCAAAGGGATAGTTTGATGTCTATAGGGATGACATTGTAAATAGTATTAAATCATTCAAAGTATTCTTCCACAGTTTCGTTTGGTTTCCTTTTCAGCCTTTTATATTCATTTAGTAGTTGAAGTGGATTTTTCTTGATTTCCCATCTAGCTAAGAAAGTTTGATGGAATGCATCTAGGTTGGCTATACTTCCTACAAGTAAACTCCTAAACGATTTTTTGACATCACCTCCTCAAATTTGAGTAAACAATCTCACTTTTACATCAGCTTCATCTACTTCTTGAAGTTCAAACATATCATTCATTCTATCCACATGCTACTGAGTAGTATTAGAACCATTTTTATCAAAGGTCTGAATTTTAGATTAGTAATCTCTAGGAATAGAATTTAGCTGGCCTAGTAACACTAAAGGTGCATAACTACCTGTCATAGCTAGTTTAAAAGATTGACTGGAAGATGGTATTGTGGTAGGTGTAGTTGTGATAACTACATGGATACTAGCAATAATAGTCTGAGATATAATAGGTGAGGAAGTAAAGACTATGGAATGAGTAGGACTAGGGGGTTGTAGATTAATAGAGTGGGAATATTGGTTGGACAAAGAAGCTTCTGGAACAGTTAAAGTTGAAAATTCAACAGATTGTTCAATATAAGCTTCATTAATGGCTTGGTTTAAAACCGAAACCAGATCCTATAATTTATCAAATTGTTGTAGGGATTGAATATCAGGATCTATTTCAAAAGGATGGTTTGGGGTATATATGGTTGCAGTATGGTTTTTTCAATGACAGTCTTGTCTACAAAAGTTTTAGGTTCTGATTTGAAAAAACTATGTTGGAAAGGCAAATTGAACTCTATATCTTGAATAGTTTAAAATTTATCTAGAGGAGACTTAGAACTTGAAAAGGGACTATTCTTAGGAATAGAATTGAACCTAGACAAAGGACCATTACTACCTTGACTGTCTGTAAAAATTTTATTTCTCATCAATTTCTCTGGATTATCTACAAATTCAGTAGGGTTGGGATCAGGGTGAGGTCTAGTGAAATTTATTCTCGGAGCCAGGTCTATTGAAATTCATCACACAACTAATGAAATCAAAATTAAAAAGAAACTCAAATATATACATGATAACAACCTCAGATCATGGATTTCAAAATGATATATAAACTTTAATTTATAGAAATACTGATCGAATACCAAGCATCTTTGTCGCATCTAGATGTTGGAGAAAAAATACATTGTGTCCTCTGAAAGCATAAATGTCATAAGATCTAGTCCATAGATTGTAAAATATTCTACTCTTTCCTTTGTCCTCTCTTTTGGAATCCCACTTTAAAACATTATCACCCAAGGTGAAATCATTCTATCAAAAACCTTTTTGATATTCTCCTCGATGACCTAAGCCTGATTATAGACTTGTTCCCTGGATAGCTACAACTAGATTGTCTCATCAATTCTCCTTTGGATATCATTTGGCTCAACCTGCAATTCCTAAATTATCTTCATGAATGGAACTCCCAAAGAGGATGGAAAAAAAACATCCATTCCATAAACCTATTGTTATGGTGACATGCCAATTGATTTCTTTTTTGTTAGCCTATCATCCCAAAATGCATCTATCAACTTGTTCTACCGTAATTTTTTGTTTTCTTCTACAAACTTCTTAATAATGTTTACCCGACTCTTATTTTAAGATTCAACGAATGCATTACCCTGTGGGTAATAAGAAATTTAATGTCACAAAGTAATATGGTATTTGTTGCAGAAATCTATCATTTTCTTAGATCTAAAAGCTGCAACATTGTGTTCAATGAGCTTGTTTGGACAACCAAATCTTGATAGGAAATTGGTTTCTAAGAATTTGATGATAACAACATCTGTGTCTATTCTCGAAGGTGTGGCCTCAATCCATTTGGTGAAGTAGTCAGTAGCGGTGATGATCCATTTATGTTGGGTAGAAGATGGTGGATGGATTTCTCCAATGAAATCCAATCCCCATTGCTAGAAAGGGCTTTCAACACATATGGGTTTCAAAGGTAAAACCAATAGATTTTTCTTTCCTTCAAATATCTGGGATTTACGGCAAGAGGTTACCTTCTTATGAACATCTAGGAAAAGGGAAGGCCAGTAAAATCTAGCTCTAAGGATCTTATTAGCAGTTGTATTCTAGTAGATATGGACACCATAGTCACCTTCATGGAATTCCTGCATTCTTCTTTATGCATCATCTTTCAACAAAAAATTTAGTAAAATACCACCAACGTCCTTCCGATATAAAACATTATCTATGATGCAAAATTTATCTTCTTTTAACTTCGGAAATATAGCCCTTGTCTTAGTTAGGCCAGAAGGAGCATTTAAATTGCATAAAACATAAATAAGGTCTGCATAGCAGGGTCGGGTAATAAAATCCTCATCTATTTGTCGAGTCGCATGTCCCTCTTGATCATCTAATGCAGCTACAAAGTTAAAATCCAAAGCATTAAAATTAGATTCAGCCATCAATTTCACTAATCCTTGTCCTTCGATAAGATTGGTTGGCTTGATTTCCATGTAATACTCAATAATAATGGCAATCCATTTGCATATTTTTCCATCTGGTCCATTTTTTGTCAAAATATCATTAACTACAACATTTGGTACATAACAAATTATGTGAGAATGGAGGGTAAACACTCTGAAATCTTTAATTGCTTTTATCAATGCAAAAGGCTTATTTTTCCAATGTATTATATTTAAGTGCACCAACCCTTAAATCCTTGCTAAAGAAAGAAATGGGTTGTTCAAGCCCCTCATCGTTTTTCTGTAAAAGGACAGCGGCAATTGTATGTTCACAAGAAAATGAAAAGATTATAAAATCCTTAGTGAAATCTAGACTGATTAGGACTGGTGCTTTTGTCAATGCTTTCTTAACTTGATCAAATGATTGCTTAGCTTCAATGTTCCATTTGATTTATGAATCTATCTTTAGCATGTTTGTTATGTTTCTTAGAGGTTCTACAAGGTTAGGGATGAATCTTCTTAGGAAGTTTATTCTACCAATAAATGATTGAATTTCCCTAATGTTTATACGGTGATTGATTTTCAGAATAGCTTCAATCCTCTTGGGATTAATTTTAATACCTTCCTTTGATATGATATGACCAAGAAATTTTCCCTCTTCAAGGCCAAACAATGTTTTCTTGGGATTTAATGAAATCCCATACCGTTTTCATTTCTCAAATACTCTTCTCAGACGTAACAAATGTTCTCGATCAGTTTTAGAATAAACAGTGACATCATCTAGATAGATCACTATAAACCTACCAATTTCATCAACAAAAGCAATATCCTTTTCTCTTTCAAATGTGTTTCCAACATTAATTAACCCAAAAGGAATCTTCACATACATGATAGTACCCCATTGAATAGTAAAGGTTGTTTTATCTTGATCATAAGTGTGAACTAAAACCTGATTATAACCTGAGAAGCTATCTAGTAAAGAAATCCTAGAAGACCCAACTACATTTTGTAGAATATGATCCATTTTTGGTAAAGGGTAATTGTCTTTTAGGGAGACTTTATTAAGGTTCCTAAAATATATGAACAATATTATTTCACCTGTTTTCTTCCTAGTTGGCACAATATTGGAAACCCATTTAGAGTACCTAAGAGGAACTATGATTTTAGGGTCATACATTCTCTTAATTTCCTTCTCAATTAAAGGCATCAAAACATGATTTATTCTTCAAAGCTTTTGTTTAAATGGTTTCTAATCCTATTTAATTGGAATTTTGTGTTGTATAATCTATGTAGCATATGTTTTAATATCTTCACAGCTCCAGGAAAAAACATCACTCAAGTCGTTGAATAAAGCAATTTATCTTTTTTTTCAGCAGCTGGGTGTGATTTAGATAGTTTTATGCTTTTGGGGTCTTTTTCAGTGCCTATGTTACAGTATTCTACTGCTGCTCCTATGGGATCAATATTCGACTTCTTAGCCACATCATTGAAATCAAATAATTCTTCGAGTGGAACTAGACCTCTAGGAAAAACATTATCCTTTAGTTGAAGTGTTTCAAACTCTTCGTTTTTCTGGGTCTATTTCAAGCAATTCTAATTTATTTACAACTTTTTATATGGGTATATTTACATCTAATTTTTCTAACTTCCTTTCTAAACTATAATGCACATCTATTTGATTTTCTAATTCAGATTCCAAATCTATGCTATCATCTTGAAATTCATCTTTAGATTGTAGAAAACTTTCAATTTGTTTATCACTTCCAAGCCCCTAGCAATACCTCATCTTATTTGGTACAACCGGTCGATGTTTCACTTCCATTGTATATTCTTGATTAGGATAAGGAATTCTACAAGAGATGGCTGAAAAAGCCAGATTATTTGGAATGATATTTTGTTTTCTAGGAATTTCATCAAGGTCATATTCAAGAAAAATATCTAGAAAATCAAGCACAACATTTTTTTATGCTCTCATCCTAGGGTTTTTAGCTGAATATTCTCCTTTAATTTGTTTTATAATTAATCCATCATCCCCTTGAATGGAGATTGTCTTCGCACCTAATTTTTCCCATAACTGCAATCCTAATATAAGGGCTTCATACTCTTCTATGTTATTGGTGCATTGGATGTTTAGCTGGTACGAGTGACTCTCTGCATGATTATTTCTTGTGTTTACCACCCATACTTCTGCTCCAGAACCATGTTTGCTAAAAGAGCCATCAAAGCTATTTTTCCAAAGAGGTTCATGAAGAGTTTTTCTTCTATTGTTTTTGTTTGGTTTGGATCTGTTTTAGAAATTTTAGTTTCATCATTGATCACTTTAGTTTTAATGTATACATCATTATAAAGAATGAAAGATTCTAAATATATCTTGACCGAGTAAAGTAGATAGTTGTGAGGCTTCTCTTGACTACTCACCATGAATTTCATCAAATTTTCCCTATATATTCTTCTTTCCTACCCAAAAATTGGTATGGTGGAAATGGTCATATCCATCTATAGGGTACCTTGTAATTTTTCTCCCCATGAGCATGGCAACAACATGCCATACTTAGGGGACTATCAAAAACCAGTATTTCCATTTACAAACTTTTGGTAGGGATTTTAGCTAAAGTAACACATAGGTCTTTGATGAGACCTAGGCATCTTACTTGTCTCAAATCAAAGGAATACATGTATTTATAAGGTCTGGTAATGTCAAGTCCTAATTTATCCATAACAGCTTTAGGCATTAAATTGTAGGAGGCACCTGAATCTTGTCATGAAAATTTAGGCTAACATAGAATGGAGGAATTCCTCCTTCCTGTGGTTTTCCCTAAACTTCCAGTACAAATAAGAGTTCAGGCAAGGCATCATTCAAATTTACACAATCTATGTTTTCCCCAATGTTTAGAGCTTTCATCACTTGGGGTCTATACATGTTTTTGTTCATTAGCTCTATTATTGGAATAGGAAGTTTTAGTTTTGCTAATTCATTCTCAATATTGAATGATGTGAGAATCATAAATAGGTTCGGCAATTCTGATTTATCTATAATCTGTTTTTTCATAAGCTCTTTTCACTGACATGTGGTTGGGGTATCTGTTTGAGTAGTTTTAGAAACACTTCCAATTGTCTTTTTGATAGGAATTTACACTTTAATTTTACTATAGTTGTCAACAATTTTCTTAGGAAGACTTTCTGTGGTTTTCCTAGGATCAGTTTTAGAGGGTCTTTTAGCAGGATTATCTAGGTTTTTGCTATTGAGAGTGTATGGATTCTTTTCTCTCCTAAGGTTATATTTCCTACAGAGTTCCGTGATGGCATTTTCAAAACCTTATTTATATTCGACTGATTCTTCAGAGTCTAGTTTAGTTTGTGCTAGGAGAAAAAGTTCTTATCCCTCTTGAGTGGGGAAAAATCATGTACATCGTCATTTATTCCCATTAGAATTATTTGGTTGTAATCAAAATCCTCAATAATATTACCCTTGGTATCAGTGTATTTTTCCTTAAAAGGAGGCTGAACCTGCTGGTCTGGGCCCTTTTGTTCTCGTTGTTTGATTTGGGGAACATTCCTTCTAAATTTTTGGTTTCTATTTTGAGGAGCATTTTGGTTTTGTCTCTCTTGAGTTTGGCCAATTATGTTTACTCTTTGCATCATCTTTTCCACTACTCTACCTAGGTTATCAATTTTATGATTAGAGGGAGAAGTGGCAGGCTCTTCTTTAATGGTAACCCTACGTTTAGATTTTTGTTTGGCCTTCTTGGTTAGTATGTTAGCTTCAACTTTGATAGCATTAGCTTGAATTTCTTCCAAAGTTTTTAGGTCTCTCTCTCTAAGTTGATATTCCATCTCTACATCAAAACCATCAGGAAAGTCAATTAAATATAGGCAAAGGGATAGTTTGATGTCTATATGGATGGCATTGTAAATAGTATTAAATCATTCAAAGTATTCTTCCACATTTTCGTTTGGTTTTCTTTTTAGCATTTTATATTCATTTAGTAGTTGAAGTGGATTTTTCTTGATTTCCCATCTAGCTAAGAAATTTTGATGGAATGCATCTAGGTTTGCTATACTTCCTACAGGTAAACTCCTAAACGACTTTTTGACATCACCTCCTAAAATTTGAGTAAACAATCTCACTTTTACATCAACTTCATCTACTTCTTGAAGCTCAAACATATCATTCATTCAATCCACATGCTACTGAGTAGTATTAGAACCATTTTTATCAAAGGTCATAATTTTAGATTAGTAATCTCTAGGAATATAATTTAGCTGGCCTAGTAACACCAAAGGTGCATGCCTACCTATCATAGCTAGTTTAAAAGATTGACTGGAAGATGGTCTTGTGGTAGGTGTAGTTGTGATAACTACATGGATACTAGGAATAATAGTCTGAGATATTATAGGTGAGGAAGTAAAGACTATGGAATGAGTAGGACTAGGGTGTTGTAGATTAATAGAGTGGGAATATTGGTTGGACAAAGAAGCTTCTGCAACAGTTAAAGTTGAAAATTCAACAGATTGTTCAATATAAGCTTCATTAATGGCTTGGTTTAAAACCGAAACCAGATCCTATAATTTATCAAATTGTTGTAGGGATTGAAGATCAGGATCTATTTCAAAAGGATGGGTTGGGGGTATATATGGTTGCAGTATGGTTTTTCCAATGACAGTCTTATCTACAAAAGTTTTAGATTCTGATTTGAAAAAACTATGTTGGAAAGGCAAATCGAACTCTATATCTTGAATAGTTTAAAATTTATCTAGAGGAGACTTAGAACTTGAAAAGGGACTATTCTTAGGAACAAAATTGAACCTAGACAAAGGACCATTACAACCTTGACTGTCTGTAAAAGTTTTATTTCTCATCAATTTCTCTGGATTATCTACAAATTCAGTAGGGTTGGGATCAGGGTGAGGTCTAGTGAAATTTATTCTCAGAGCCAGCTCTATTCAAATTCATCACACAACTAATGAAATCAAAATTAAAAATAAACTCAAATATATACAGGATAACAACCTCAAATCATGTATTTCAAAATGATATATAAACTTTAATTTATAGAAATACTGATTGAATACTAGGGAATAATAATTTTTCAATCTAAAGAGTTTTCTTCGCCAGTATGGTCACCACTATGTTGTCGTTCTATATTTTTGAGGTTGAGGGAGTAAATACATAGGAAAAAATCAAAACCACTTTGGAAGTTGGGATCTAGCCCTGCCAGCTTCAGAGAGGGATCTCTCTATAAAATTTAGCTTTGTTTTTATGTAAATTTTAGGCTAGTTATGACTGTACTAATTGTTTTGATTTGATTTGTTTGGTTGATTTAAGTGTTATAATTCCATTGGGCCATAGAGTCTATAAATTAAACTGGATTTGGCATCAAATTTTTAGAGGAGTTCTCATAGGGCAAGCTAGGTTGCACTATTTGGATCTTTTCATAAATTAAATGGATTGTGAAATAGCACAAGTGTGAGGTTCAGTAGAAATGAAGGAGAAATTAAGAATTCCTTAACTTGACTTTAGTGGAAAACATGAAAATTATTAATAGCCATAATAGGGGGCTCTAAATAAAAAATCCAATTCATCACAATTTCTGTTAAATAATTGAGATTTTCAAAATAACAAATAAAGAAAAACAACGTTTAAATAAATAAACAGAATAAACATATCACCATTTGGTACACCACTGGAATCTTGTGAAAGGTCCTTGTATTATTGATGCTCCAATACTTTGAAAATTACGATAAGCAGAAGAAATTGTATTTAGAAATCAACCCTTAATACTCAAACAGTGAAGTATTTATACTAATAATTACAAATTATTTACAAAATTGTTGTCAAACTGATGTGCATTATTGGCATAATTACAAACAATATGATTTATTCCTGGTGAAAAAATAGGCCACGTAGACAGCTGGAAGGAAAGGTGGCTCTCTTTTGGTGGATTCGGTTGATGACCTAAAATTGTGTTGTGCTGATCTGCTGACTATCGTGCTAGCTGATGTGCTAGCCATTGTCTTAACACTCCCAAATTACTCTCCAATCTAGTAAATCAAAAACCTCTTCCCATCTCTTTTCATCGAGTATGGTTAATTTAATCACCCTCTGATAAATTTCATCACATTATGTGTATTTGGAAAAATTTGGTTTCACAGTAAAAACATGTTTTACCTCATTCTATATGTAGAAGTCATTTGACATGGTTTATAAAAAATGACTTTGTTGTCATACTACCCTTTATTTCGCTGACCTTGATATTGCTTATGGCCATTTCTTTCATCTTCTGGACATAGTCTTCTTGAGTGGTCAATTTATTGTTTATTACATTAATGTTGGGAAACCCTTTCTCGATCAATGTTTCAATTCTATTGTAGAACCTATTTACTCCTAGCTCCAATGTTTCCAATATTTCTTCCAACTGATCAATAAGGTTCCTCTTAGTCAAGAATTTCTTAACTTCCAAAATAGTGACAGTTATGTCATTGATTCCTAATTCTTCAAGTTCATATTTGGACTTAGAATTCAGGAAACTGATAATGTTGGAGACTTCTGTGGGCATGTCTCCAAGCTTCTCTCTTCCCTGAACAATGGTTTCTATAGCTTTTCCTATCATTTACTTCTGTTCAAAGACGATTTGGATAGATGGAAAAATACCATTCATGGAGTCTAGAATACTCCTCCAAATGGTTTCCTTAGCTTGGGCCAGGGTCTTACCAATTGAAGTATCCCTTTCTACCTTTTTCAACTTCTCTAACAATCTCTATGATTTCTGCATTTTAGTAGCATGTGAAGCTTCAACTTTTGCCTTTTGTACTTCTAAAGCTTTGAGCTGATCCTCCAAAGTCTTGATCTATTTTGACATGATGGGCATGTTCTCTATTGTCTTGGTCACTTATTCAACACCTGCAGTATGAGTGGTAGAAATAGTTGCAATGGTTGTTCCTGTTATTGGAAGTTAAGAATTGGGTATGGCATCCAGGGGGACAATAGCCATCTTCTGACTTTATTCTTTCACCTTTATCATCTTCTCCATTTTGGCTGCGATCTACCTAATTTGTATTTTCTGCTCTATAATCAGCTTTATCATGTATTCCTTTTGTGCTTCATTTTCTTCAATGCCCTTGGTCAATGGATCCTCTATGGTTGGCAACCTAAGCTGCTTTCTCAAGGCTACAATGTCCAAATTATTCTTTTTGATAATATCCTCTACAATATTTACATCTTTAGGGTCATACCCTATCTTTACCACCAAATCCTCCAAATACTTGATCCTGTTATCCTTTTCTAAGAAGGACACCGTCTCCATTTTCAAACGAGATTGAACATTAGAAAAATGAAATCTGCAACTTGGATAATGACATAGCAGTGTTAGTCAATGTAGGAGATATCATGTTACCAGTTTTCCTATGCATCTCCATTTGATCATTTGGATAAATGTCTTTGGTGTTGATCTAAAAGGTAGTGCTCTTATAGTTTGTTGTTTTTTTTGGTTGTGGAATCTAGGCCTCAAGAAAGGCCATCTCCATCTTTCCCTACATTGTGTCAAACACTAATAACAATCTGCTCTGTGAGATGTATGGGTGCTTCCAAAACTGATTATAGGTACTATTTTTAAGAATCTAGTTCTTAAGCTTAATCTTCGTGTACCTATCAAAATATGTATTTTCCTTTTCTGTTTGGACATTTTGTGGCTCTAGCTTAGTTTCCTTGTGACCTTATGATGATGAAGGTCTAGTAGGAGATGTTAGAAATTTGTTGCTTGCACGTGGTGAGTTCGTAATTATAGTGGTAACCTGTTCTTCTGTCTCTTTGTCCACATATGTCCTAGGAGCTAATTCTTTCCTCTTCCTATAACTGATCCTAAACTCTTTGACCTCACTTCCATTGGTTGATGATGATCCCTCCTCCCTCTTGCTTTTTCTTTATTTCTCCTGAGGAGTGGGAGCTTGCAAAATCAAATTACAAAATAGTTGTACTTCATCTTCATGCAAGGTGTTCTTTTTTCAATTCCAGCTGATTTGCATACTTTTCTATTTCATGCCTTGAAATATGGATGCATGGAGTACTTTTATTTTCCACTTTGAGCTTTGAAATAATTCCACACGTGTCATAAGACCATGTAAAGCTTAGGCTAAAATTCATTTCTTTAAGCATCTTGTATGCTTCTTCACCTACTGTCCTCATATTACATACAAATGGGCCCACTTGTGTCTTTATTCGGAACTGTGATTTCTTCTTGGTCACTACAAAATGAATATCATAAGAATTTAACATATGTCTAATATACTCCAGGGAAAAAGTCCTCATTGGGAGGTATTTTGGGAGTTTGTATGGTACCAATTTGCAACCATAAACCCTAATCTCTATGTAGTTTTGGTATAAATACCAATCCCTAGATTTGGCTTGATCTGTTAAATGTAAAATTATTTTAATATCTTCACCAATTTTGAGTTTTATGGAACTGTTGAGGATGTTCATGGCCCAGTGAACAAAATCCTCAAAAAATTGTTTATAAGAGAACTCATGTTGTTATTTCATTATTGATGATGTCCAAAATATTAGTAGTTGTTGGTTTCCTGCATCATCAAGCTTCTACATTACAAAATTGAACTTATCTTCGTCATAGTAAAGGAACATATAGATTAAAATAGAGGTGTAATTAAACATTCACTCCGTGGGAAATTTTAGAAATTGCTCATGAATGTTGTTAGCCAAGAATTGACTAAAATTGAACACAATGGATGGCTTACTATCTATGGAAAATATTGAGAGGAAACCTAAAATGGGACCCGCTGATCAAATTAATAACCTAAAATATAGGAAATTATGGATACGATTGTTTGGATTAATCAAGAAAGATGGGGGAAGTGTATGGAGGATTCTTCTCAGGTAACTGAGAATTCTCACACAAGAATATCTTAGATATGTTGGCTCTGTTAGCGAAATCCAATTTCTGATAAAGCTGGATGAGGACTTCTAAGGAGAAATGAAGAGTATTTTCCACAGAGGATGCTAGCATCATCTGGTTAATGGACTGGGCAGTAATTGTAAAGTGAATGTCACCAGATGGGGCCATGATAGGTCTTTGGGAAGGGACATAATATGCCTGACATTTTCTGGTAAACTCAGGGTCCTAGAAGGTTAAGGGGAAGATGTAATGGAAAATATTGGACTCCCAGAGCCCAATTTCATTAGTTTTATCTCCATGTTTGTCTTCCAACCAACAATATAACTCCAAAAAGTCACAATCACAATGGGTTTCACTAATCCGATAATCCCTATTGGCTAAAGGGATATGATCTAAATCTATAGAGGGAGGGATCAAGGGATTAACTGTTTTATCTCGAGTTTTTCTCTTGGGAGCCATGACTGTATTAGTGAAAGACAAGAGGAATTAACAAAATAGCTTACAGGGAATTAGCTCAAATTAAAATGAATTATCATGGGAATAGAATGGAATGATGGCAATTTCAAACTAGTTCTGGTTGAGGAAATGTTCTGAGAATAGTCGTTTGACAAAAGGTGTCAATAACATAAAATAAATAGTGGAAGGGATGAAAGTGATGGCTTCAAAAGCTTTTAAACATTGTGAGAGTCCCATTGGAAATGGAATGGGATCATTAATTTCGAATGACTACCTACGATGTATGAAATTAATGTTGAACAATTGTTTTCCTGGGAGTGCATTTAAGTGGACAATGACTAGGTGACATGGTGAGAGGAAAGTGGTGGGGATGCGACAAAGCAATCAGAGGGAAAGGTGGTTTCGGAGGGGGTAGAGAGTGGTAAGTGGTTTCAGCTAGGGGGGTGCGAAATCAGGAGAAGCTTCCACATAGGAGATGGGGCTCGACGAGGAAACATCATTTTCGAACCCCCCTGATGGTAAAGGAAGGATGGAGAGGGGGGGTCGAAGAATGATACAAGTCATGGATCATGAGCGGGAAAGAATCCTGATGCTTCAAGACCACTGTTGATTAACCCCATAAGACAAAACACATTTGCCCATATGAGGTTTATGCTTTTACCCTTTTTGAATTAGGATAAAGGTGCAAGGTGATATATATATATATATATATATATATATATATATATATATATATATATATATATGTATGTATGTATGTATAAAGGCACTTTATCCTATCATGCACATTTTTCCTTTTTACAATGTCCTTTAACTTAGGATAAAATGGCATAGGAAAATATTTATAAACACAACTAATTTACGTACCCATAACTAAACTAACATTTTATTTTTTCTAAAGGGTGCACTTAGACTAGCAAACCCACATTGTTCTCTTTTATACATAAAGGAAAACTATCTAGCCTATCCCTTATTTCTCCTATTGATTCAGAATAAACTGTTGAATCAATGTCATTTTCTTCGTAACTATTGATTTACCGAGATTAGACTATTTGGAAAATCTTTATCCTCTAACCTAATTTGCAGAAATTTAAACAAGTTTAATCATGATTACACTTGTATGATTAAACAAAGGGTTAGTCATTATGGCATTTTGAACAATTTGCACACAATATTTATTTAACAATGATGAAGAAAACTATCTATGTACGACATTTATAATTGCAACACTTTCAATATTATTTCTTTTTTTGTTTTTCTTTTGATGGGGCTTTATTTTTTATCCTTTTCTCAATATTTTTGTTCTTTTCTCTTTTTATATATACCCTCTTTTCATTTTTTATTCTATTTTTCTTTTATTTGGAAATCATTGGCAAATTGACAAGTATTTACAATATAAGATTCCCAAGATACAATACTCAAATACCTTGAGATACTATAAATTATAGGACCTTAACACCCAATCTGGAATAGACTGCTCAGTGCTGTAGAATAGAAATCCATGCTATTACCCCAATACTCTAGTATCACATGCAGTTATTGCAATGAATTTGTACCTCCAATACTGTGGAGGCAATTACTAGAATTTCTACTTCAACAACAATGGACACGTACTACTCACCGATCCAAGTAAGTATTATTCTTTAATGCCAAAAGGCATGCTAATTTTTTTCTCAATAACTTACCATAGATTTTTCCTGTGTAAGGATATGCAGATCTCTACCACACAGATTGTAGAGCACTGTGTCTCTTACCTTAATCATTCTACATTAGAATACATTCATAATTCTTGGTAGCTACAACAGAGGATATTCTATTAATACTGGCCAATTTCTTTGTTGAGTAGGGTAACTCGTTGAGAGTGTGTTTTCTTGGTGTGCAGGTTATGGAAATTGTGAATATATATCGTAGTTTGTGATGAGTGAGAGATTGTTATAGAAGCTTTGAGATTGGTTATATCCAACATCTACAATAGATAAATTTCAGCAGATTGGGATTCCAAATAAAGAAATTCAACAATAGTGATTTTAATGTGTTTACAAAGATAAACCAAAGATTTTTTCCAAAAATATTGAAGTGCATTATCATCATTTAGCATCTCGAGTAAGGAAATCCAACGATATTATTATTGATATGTTTACAAACAAATACAATATTTATGTATGGGTCATTTGGTGACTATTATTGTATGTGACTGTGTAAATTATGTAAAGGAGAGTTACTCATGTAATTGAACATGTCATTTAGTACAAATCTTTCATTTTGTTGACCAATAATGAGGAACATATGATGGATATTTCCCTTTCTAATTATCTTTCTCACGCTATGATGTATCTTTCCCCAACATTATAAATGACTTCCTTTTTCACTTCACACCATTATTTATTTAAACTGCAGAGTGGGTAACTTCATGACCTTTTCTTATTATTCCTCTACTAACTGACATGTAGGACGAGCTTACATGGGCAACGGTATGGCTATTTAGAGCAACTGGATTTCCATATTATACCAAATACATACTCCACCAGAATTTTTGTACTTGCAATGAGTATGAGTTCAATTGGGATCTCAAATGTGCAGGAGTTCAAATCCACCTGTCTAGCCTAAGTCCATATCCACATAAACATATTAATCACCAAATGTTCAAGGATAAAAAGTTTAAGTCTGATCACATGACCTTCAACTGACCACATCATCATAAAACTAATAATCATGGCAGCTATATTTCTCCGGAGAAACCAACCTAGAAGTTTACAGAGGCCAAGTAGAAGTGTTCCTCTACTCAGTTCCTCCACAAACTCCTCTATTCAAAATTCCATCACACTAGGTAATTGAAAGTTTCTCCCTCTTATCTTATGCTCTGAGTTTCAAAATTAAGCTCCTTAACAATGATTGTATATGTTGCACTTGGCCATGAGGGTTGTTGTTTGTTAGAGATGGTGCAAATACACAATATGCTACATCATTCCTCATGTCAGTCTACACTGACTTACTGTCAAGATATAAGCAATGCCTCCAATGTGGCGATCAAACCTATGAACCAAGAATTTTTAGTACATTTGCCAAACAGAAAGTACATATACATATTATAATATTTTAAGTGTTGCAGAATATTTAATTAGAATTTTTAGTGCATTTGCCAAACAGAAAGTACATATACATATTATAATCTTTGAAGTGTTGCAACTTATTTAATTAACTAAGTGTTATAGACATTTTTGGGCACTGCAACCCCAAGCATAAAATGTCCATAAACCAAGGGCTCCTAAGTCCCTAAAAGTGTTGTTCTAACCCCTAAAGGAACAAGGTCAACTGATTACAGCTTCTCCCAGAAGTTCTCCATGAAAAACTGCTCAGAACTGGTCAAAACAGGATCATTCAGCTCCTCCATAGGCAAAGTGCATTGCATCTCGCCTAAGTACACTCTGTGGGTGCGTTGCATTTCAAAAATCCCTTCTATGGGGTGCGATGGGTGAGAAGTGACAAATGGCAGCGTCAATCCGTGAGGTGGAGAGGCATGGAATCTTCCAGAAACTTCTCCTGTGACACTTGCCTCTCTGAATTCAACCAAGGATGAGTAAGAGATCATCAATCTCCAAGTGGAAGCAAGAACTATCAGAGGGAAGACACTAATCAAATCACAAGCTGACTCATCTCCCTTACAGATATCTATATATGGATCCCTCGTCCCAGAGATCCAGAGGCTGGAATTTTGCATCTTGTAAGGAATTGTTATTGGTTTCTCGAGACAACATCATCGTGTTGGGTGATCTAAGCTTTGTATGAGGTGAAGAAGGGCTTACTTGCTGAGAGGATGATGCTGGGTCAGAACAAATGGTTGTAACTCCCTTGGCTCTTTCTTGATTATCAATAAAATCTATTCAAGTTTTCCTCCATACTCTTGTGTCATTTATGTTTCATGCATTTGTATGGTCAATTTACATTTGATCCTAGATTTTTTATGATTATAGATCCATGTTCTTGTATAGTGTTATGCTACTTTTATCCTACAGGTACTCTGTGAAGCTGGGCGTACAAGGAAGCAAGTAGCGAAGGACTAACAGAAGAGAGAGGCATCATATTAGGAGATAAGCGCAAGACAGAGGTTGGTCTCCTTTTTTGTTCTCTCATCTATATTTCGTAAAGGAAAAACGAAAGTAGCTTTACTTTGTTTGTTTCTAAGGTAGGTACCACACCTTAGTGGGATAAGCAGTTCTGTGTAGACACTTTTTCCTGTAACAAAATGGCGACTCCGCTGGGGATCGAATAGGTTGTTTGTTTATCTTCCTTGTTGTTTATTTTATAAACTTCCACACGGAGCCTGAAGTTGAGCGAGGTAGCTTTTGAACTGCATTTGCTATGCAAATGAAAAGTAGATAAATGCCATTTTAGTCAATCTTCGGGATTTGTTTATGAATTAAACAACTGATTTACAAACTCTCTAATTGCCCTCGTGGTAGCTCTTGGAACCTCCTTAGATCTACCCCTGATTGTTAGTTTACTGATCACCATTTGCTCGGCCAAAACCCCTGAACTGAACTGCAAATGTGACCCAGAACCCAAGCAAACTCTCGTCTCTGGCCCAGTGCAGGCTCTGTTCTGTGAATCTGAAATTCAGTGCACTTCCCGAGTGTAGTAGGTGCGCTGCATTTCAAGTTCACTGTGTTACAGGTGCACTGATCAGACTAGGCATTGTTCCTCAGTTTTGGTTTCTGTGCTCATTCTTTTCAGTTCTATTCATGAGTTTTTCTGTTTGTAATCAGTATATCTCTGTTTGAAACCCCTTTCCTTGCTGATATTCCGCCTTCATTGTGAAAAAGAACTGTAAATGTTTTTGTGTATTTGTTGAGTCATTTTCAGTTCTCCTTTGCAAAAAGTAACGTAATTGCACTGTCGTTTCTTGATTTGAAAGTGTCGCGAGTGTCGTTTTCAGCCATAGGAGAGAGTTTGGTTACTCTTGATAGTCAATTACCCTGTTACTTTTGTATTTGGTCTGAATTTGTAGTTTTTCTAGTGTTGAAAGCAAGTATTCATTTCCGAATCGTAAAGTGTTGTGATTGTCTTCATTTTTTATTTTGAAAAGAAACTTGTTAGTAATTGTCACTTGAAAAGTAATTCAGATTTGTGCATTAGCTTTCTTTTTATCATTCACATACTAAGAAAGTCGAAAACAAATACATGCATGTGCATTTGCATTTAGACTGTTTGATTGGTTTGATTTAGACAGTGCATTTAGTGTGTGTTCTTTGCTCTTTGTGAAAGAATATTGTCTCTCTTTCCTTAGTAGCTAGGATTTTCATTGGACAAAGAAGATAAAAGATTGTTTATCATCTTAGATTGCATTTTAGGAATTGTTCATCTACATCTCGCGGTGAACCTGAAAGGCAAATTTCTTAAGCAAGATCAACTATAAAATAAATTTAATGAATCTAACAACGCTTTGGAACCTAACGCACAACATCTAGAAGTCTAGGCTAGAGACGTATTCCGGCGTCGTAAAACCTAGTAACTGTTGTTCTCACTGATGGTTGGGTGATTCCTCCACTTTGGGACGATAAGTGCCATTACGGACTTGTGCCCCCATGTACCGTCGAGTATATTTTGGGAGACCACAATAGGCTTGATCCTTTATCCATAGGAAGCCATGTCTGCCACCCTATCGATCGCAATGCACTAAACACAGCATTCGGGAAGATTGACTGCCGTACCGTAAAAAGTATTCTGCAGTTTTGCGATTGGTTTGGTAATCCCTCTACCTAGATTTCCAAAGCAGTCATTTTCGTTCCTTTTCAGACTCCTTAACGGAAAAGGTCCATCTGAGCACTTGTCACTTCAGGCTCATTAAAAATCGAAGGCAACTAGAGTCATCTTTTGTTTTTTCTCGACTCTTTAAAATTGAAAAAACAAGTTGTGTAAAAGCGTCTAAAATTTATTTTAAACGGAATAATAATCACCCTTTCCTACCTTGATCTTAGGTTGAGAAAATGGAATCCACCAACCAAGGAATTCCCCTTGGAGGAAATCCTAGTCCCTTCTCCTCTTGGGGAGATGTTGGTGCGCCCCATATGGCCACATTGTCGCTTCCAGGATTGACAATCGGCTTGCCCGTATGGCTCTTCTCAACCTCTGTCGTTCAGAACACCACAATTCCTGAACAATCGAGTCAGCAACTAGACAAATCCAGAGTTACCCACCAACCTTCTACTTCCTCCAATTCTTCCTCTCCTCCTTCCTCTTTGTTTGATGGGGATGGTAAAGCCAAAAATCAAGTATCTGAGAAGAAGAAGGAAAAGAAGAAGAAAGAGAAGAAGAAGAAGGAGCCAAAAGCGAAAGGGGGCAATCAAACATCGTTTAGCGAAAATCCACACACTACACCAACCAGGACTAAATCGCCATGTTTCATTTGCAAAGGAGACCACTATCATAGAGATTGTCCCTGCATCCCTCGGATCATAAGGGACTGGTCTCCTCGTTTGCACAACCCGGTGTCGTCAACCTCTGATGATCATGTTGAAAACACACCGTTGACTAGTGAAAGTGAAGCCCCAGGACAAAAAGGAAAATATAGATTTCCTTCTAAACTGTGCGAAGGCGATCATGCCATCCACCATTGTCCCTTCTTAGACGAGGCTAAAAGAGTTTTGGACGATCATCTGGTTTCACCGTTACGACTTCCTCCGCGATATAAAAAACTCTTACCGAGTCCGTCACTAGTTGAAAATCCGGTTGACCCGCCCAGGTGGTCGGCCGAAGCATTTATCATTGAAGACTAACCATCTGAACCCATACCAGACGAAAGTCAAAAGGTCGAGGTGGCAGTTGACCCAGTCTTGCCTTCAGAGGTTCCATCTTTAGATGATACAGTCACAGAAGAGAATAAGGATGACACCGTCCAAATTCTTTTCGTAAGCACAGACTCCGATGAACATGGGGGCAATTTACCCATTCCTTTACCGCGGGAAGGAAGTTTGTCAGAGTCATACCTAACTGTCTATTCGGTCCCACCTCCAAGCAACCTAGTTGTTTCCTTCGACTGGAATCAACTAGGCAGACCCCGTTTACCGGCTAGTGTACCATTCTGAATTATTGCTCAAATATATAGAATGGTTATGGCTGGTACCATCATAGATGAAGGGGCTTCTATGAGTATCCTTTGCTCGACTGCTTGGAAAGCGCTTGGTTCGCCATCGCTTTTTCCTGAGATGAGAAATCTAACAGGCTTTGACAAAGGAACCAGTCGACCGTTAGGGATCCCTCCCATTGTGCCCATAACATTGAGAGGGAAAACCGTTCATATGAACGTAATGGTATTCCAAGGACCCCTGGATTATAATCTACTCCTTGGACAAGACTATATTTATTGCATGGGAGCCATTGTCTCATCACTCTTTAGAGTAATGTGTTTTCCGCACGAAGGAAGAGTGGTCAAGCTCATAGACCAGCTTTCATTTCCCGGATCACGCATAGAAAATAGTCATATACCATCCCTAAATGGTTTTTTCACACAAGGAATGTCTCATCAATCTCCAGTCCGTCCACCTGATGAGCGCGAGTGATTCGAGGGACATGACTGAAACCCAGGGGGCATGCACCCTGGTCTGCTTCGGCAGGAAAACTTCGGGTATAGGGTAGGTTTCCGCGAGAGATATATGACTAGTCTGTACTCCCGTCCGTGATTGGAAAAGGGGGTTAGATTGGAATAAGATTCCCTCGTCAAATTTATGTGAGTGGATTGTCTCACCTTTGTCTATTTCGGTAGACATCGCCGAAGAAGTGTTTTGTTTGCGGTGTGAATAGAACAAATGTTTTGTCGGTAGAATGAAAGGTGACCTTGAAACTTTATTTATACCTGGGGGCATGCAAACCTTTTGGCGTGCAAGCGAAGAGCGATCATTTATCTGTTTTTTGGATTGGTCGTTTCCTAACTTGCATAAAGAAAGGATGTGGGGCAAAGTTTTGAAAAATTGCCGATTTTAAATGAGACATTCTTATTATACAACTGGATTAAGCGAGCAGTTTTAACACATAGTTCAAGCTCGTTAAAAAATAAACATAAGTCATGAGCAAATGTTTCTCTCCGCATTTAAGCTCATTAAAAAATGAACTATTTCCCAGTAAATAACCATCGTGAATGTAGTACTTCAGCCTCTAAAACCTTGGTCGTGTTCTCATCATCACCTCCACTCTGTATTGGCCGATCATTCACCTCCATTTGATTGTTTACCCCTTTTGAGGAACAGCTGCGAAGAGTGATCCCACTAGCCATCCTTGTAACACTGTCGTGATTGGAAAATTCCAAACCTTACCTGGAGTCAGATGCTACCCAATTTTATCACTCGTTCCTCAAAAAACGAGTCTTCTTTAAGCTCTTTTCAACTGACTCATAAAATATGAAAAGGTTGTCGAGCCATTGGCCTCTCTAGCTCGTTAAAGGGACTGGAAGTGCTATCCCTCCTTTAGATTTTAATCTTTTTGGACCTGAGGGATTATTACACAAAAATATCGAGCGCTTGTTTTGTTCAGCTCGTTAAAAGTATTGAAAATTCATCCCTTCTATATTGTTTTATACTTTTTCGGACTTAAGGGATTAGATGACGAAAAAGGAATTTTGGAGTTTCCTTTACGTCCCTTTTCAAACTCTCTAAAATTGAAAAGGACCGAGTTATCTTTGTCGTTAAACTCGTTAAAACTTAATAGCGACAAACTTGTCCATAGCAAACAAGAACGAGTTTCACTATCGCTAGGCTTGTTAAAATATAGCGATGGGTTTGCCCGAAGGGCAAATTATAGAAAAAGCATATGTTATGCTCCTCAACCTTGACAAAAATAAAGAGGTAATGGTCAACAATGACTGGGGAAAAATTGGGAAGAAAACTTGAAGAAACTTTGTTGGTAGCAAGTCGCTCTTGAACATGACACTTTCACTCCGCATCCAAGTCGGGTTGGGTTGTTTCATTCACCGATCACATCACCATGGTCCCATCACACCATCCACATTTGGGGTTAATGCTACCAATCCATCACGTCAATGTCGCCGATATGTTCAAGAGAAGTCATTCAGAGAATTCACCTGTGTCTCACCCTCTACAATACATTTACACTCCATTCCTTCATGACCGCCACCCTGAACCTTATATCACCAGATCGTTTTCACCTCCATTAAAATCATTTGCTTTGTTCCGTCTCATTGATGTGGGATTCATTAAGGCCCTCCTATGATGGATCGCTTCCTGTCGACATCAGCTCATTATCCAAGAAGTCGATCTAGGAACACCTTGTTCAGTACTTTGAAGCTTGCATGCCTCAATGGTAGGTTTCTCACTTCTGGCGACAGGTTTACATCAATGACCTTCAACCGAAAGATTTTGTGTGGTGTTCAATGCCAAGTCCTTTATTCACACCACGTGAATTGTACTGCAGTTCCTTGAGGTTCATTATCATTATCGGTGATTCCTCTCGCACCTGTTAACAACTTACATCATTGGCTGGTAATTAGGTGATGTCTTTCCATGTTCGACTCCAGAACATCTCTCACATGGATAGATTTGTACCTCCAGTGAAGATCGAACGAGATTGAAGACCCCGGATCTAGTTTCATCCATCCGGTCTGCGATATATATTCAGGGAAATAAAGACATCAAATGTACATCATTGTTGCACAGATACTCATCCAATCAAAGGGATGATGGCTCTACCAGAATCATCAGTCTACACTCAAACGATTGTCTGTCCTATGTACATGAAAATGAATTTATAAAGCTGAGCAATGAATGCCCGCCTCAGCTAGATCATGAAAATATTATGAAGATAATGTATTGTATTGTATCTTATTACAGGTCTCCTCCCAGCTTGAAAGAACTTCGGATCCTCATAATAAAGCATTTCACCCGACATCAAAAGATTAATGACCTCATGCTTTAGGGGGAAACTGTTATAGACATTTTTGGGCACTGCAAACCCAACCATAAAATGTCCATAAACCAAGGGCTCCTAAGTCCCTAAAAGTGTTGTTCTAACCCCTAAAGGAACAAGGTCAACTGATTAGAGCTTCTCCCAGAAGTTCTTCATGAAAAACTACTCGGAACTAGTCAAAACAGGATCATTTCAGCTGCTTCACAGGCAAAGTGTGTTGCATCTCACCTAAGTACACTTTGTGGGTGCGTTGCATTTCAAAAAGCCCTTCTATGGGGTGCGATGGGCGAGAAGTGACAAATGGCAGCGTCAATCCGTGAGGTGGAGAGGCATGGAATCTTCCAGAAACTTCTCCTGTGACACTTGCCTCTCTGAATTCGACCAATGATGAGTAAGACATCATCAATCTCCAAGTGGAAGCAAGAACTATCAGAGGGAAGACACTAATCAAATCACAAGCTGACTCATCTCCCTTACAGATATCTATATATGGATCCCTCATCCCAGAGATCCAGAGGCTGGAATTTTGCATCTTGTAAGGAATTGCTGTTGGTTTCTCGAGACAACATCATAGTGTTGGGTGATCTAAGCTTTGTATGAGGTGAAGAAGGGCTTACTTGCTGAGAGGATGATGCTGGGTCAAAACAACTGGTTCTAACTTCCTTGGCTCTTTCTTGATTATCAATAAAAGCTATTCAAGTTTTCCTCCATACTCTTCTATCATTTATGTTTCATGCATTTGTATGGTCAATTTACATATGATCCTAGATTGTTTATGATCATAGATCCATGTTCTTGTATAGTGTTATGCTACTTTGATCCTACAGGTACTCTGTGAAGTTGGGCGTACAAGGAAGCAAGTAGCGAAGGACTATTAGAAGAGAGAGGCGTCGAATTAGGAGATAAGCGCAAGGCAGAGGTTGGTCTCCTTTTTTCTTCTCTCATCTATGTTTCATAAAGGAAAAAGGAAAGTAGCTTTACTTTGTTTGTTTCTAAGGTAGCTACCACACCTTAGTGGAATAAGCAGTTCTGTGTAGAAACTTTTCCCTGTAACACCAAGAGAAGAATCTATCACACTTGCATATCCATTCTAGCTTTCTTAGAGTTTAAGAGATTCAAAGTTACATAAATTTGATTTGGTTTTTCATATCATAGTTTGAAAAAACCAGCAAAGTAGTACCTCACAAATCCACTTCATATATTAAAATACTCCAAACACAAGTGTTACGAGGGGAAATACATATGGATGTTTAACCAAAAGATTAAATTAGCATCTTCTAGTCAATAATTACCAAGGATAGAGATCTTTGTTATATTTGCAATGCATGCATGCATTGGCAAACACCATAAATAGCCAAAAAGAGAAAGATATTGTGGATACTCTTGTCATGTCAATGATGCAATTTTTGAGACCTCCCTATTCAATTAAGATCCAAAATTCTACTTACATCCTTTGGAAATATTAATGCTACTCTTTCCTACATTAGTGCCTCAAGCGTTCCCTTTTCAACATCTAGTGCAAGTGTTAGTTAAAACTTTTTAAACATGTATATTTATTTTTACTTTTTATTATAATCATTTTTTTTTTAATTTAAAAAATATATATTTTTAAAAGTACATGTGTCAACTCCATGTTGATATAGATAGAACAACACATGACTCAATTAATCACTAATAGAATCACACTTAGCCTCTTATTGGATTATAGAATGTGTGTGTCAAGTTAATAGACAATTTTTTTAATTTCTAATAATAATTTTATTCATATAAATATATAAAAGAAGTGGTTTATTAAAATAAATTTTTTTATTTAATTTTTTTCCTTATAATAATTTTATAATAATTTTAGAAATATCATGTATTTTTATTTTCTAAAATAATTTTTATGTTTCTAAATATATAAATAGATTTAACATTTTATTCTTTTAAACGAAAGTATTAAACCCAAAAGAAAATCACAATTAAACCACGCTCATATAGGTAATCCGCTAGACCATTGATGGACCTGGAATCAGTTCTTTGTTTTCATTATTTCGCGCTAGATCATGGATGGACATGGATTCAGTTGTTTGTTTTCATTATTTCGCAGCCAGTGAGTCATTTCAAATTTAATGCCATTAAAATTCGATGATAATTGCCAATTGCAAAACCAAAAATTCCACAAGGAGACAACTCATGAATTGATGTTTAACTGCATGAGAAATCTTGGCTGATCTGTGGTGGAATTAATCAAAGCAGTCGCAAAAAAGATTAAGAACATTTGTTCAACCGATCAAGAATCAAACTTAGAGGTTATGTCCTAACAATGTCACAATATACACATTAATGTTCTTCCTCTTTTCCGTGATCGTCTCAAGTTTCGTTCCCCAACAATGGTCTCTGCACTTGACCAACGGAGCAATTCAGGAGTATTGCAGAGCTTACCCGGCGAGCAGTGCAAGTAGGTGAAACTTTTCGCGGCGGCGGTGGCGGCGATGTTAAGGAAGCGAGCAATTGGAGAGATTCTGCAATACCCGGCGAGCAGTGGAAGTAGGTGGAACTTTTCGCCGCGGCGGTGCCGGCGATATTAAGGAAGCGAGCAATAGGAGAGATAAAGCGGAAGAGTCCAGCAGCCCTTATCCTTTGACCATGTAAGCTCTGTGATTCGCTTGTGTGCACGATATCGTGAAATGTAGGTGTTCCCTTTTTTTCGAGGAGGTCAAGAGCCTACGCTTGACCTTCAAACATAGAATTGTTCTTTTCCTTTAATTTTGAATGAAAATAATACATTTGAATGTGCATTTTTTACTATGGATCTGCTCAGCCGGCGCCGAATGGTGATGACTTGGACTCTTTCGGAAGTAACGGGCCATCCAAAACCTTAAAAATCTAATCATTCTACGTCACCGTTCAACGAAATAAGCGGTGGATAAGGAGCCTCGTGAATTATATCATTCCGAGTACCTCGGGGGATTTCACTGGTTCTTGTCCTGTGAGAATCTAATCCCGCTTCTTGTATTATAAAATTCCACAAGAAAACCTAAACCCGCTTCTTGTATTATAAAATTCCACAAGAAAGCGACCAGGTGGAACCAAGACTTCCGATGGCAGAACTGTCTTTTGCTCCATGTATTTTACGAAGACTTCAACAGCTACGCTTATTTCTGTGAATACATACTTAATACGATAACTGATTAAGTATATTGTCATTATATTTAAATATAAATTATATTAATTTAGTCCGATGATGATGTCGATGTTGTGGGTATTTGGCCAGTTTAGTAAGCAAAGGTTTATTAAACAAGCAATGGATATTTGAATAGTTCTATTTGAATATAGATATTTGGTTATTTTAATCGGTAAAGCTATTTCCTGAAGTGAAAGGTGTTCATTTATATTAATAAATGAATTTAGGATTTCAACGTTTAGGTGCTTCTCAAAGTCTAAAAGATGTACGACAATCATATTTTTATAAACTTTAATTAACAAATTTTGTGTAAAAAAAATTCGTAATATATTTTATTTCATTGAAATAAGTGTGATACGTAAATTTGTTGTTTAATCTTTTTTTTTATCTATTTTTATTTATAATTTTAAATAATAATAATAATTTTCTAAATAATTTTAAATTTTGATAAGTTAATAAAAGTTAAAAATGAAGGAATACTTATATATTAAAATTGTTGTCTCCCTAAAAAATTAATATTTAATTTTTAGAATTAAATTCTAGTGTGTAATTTTTCATTTATCAAAACGATATAATTATATTTAAAAAAATTATAAAAAAATTAAATTAGATTATTAAATAAAAATATATGAGATTTTGTAGTAATTAATATTTTTTATTTAAATATATATAAATAAAATAGATAAAATAATATGTTTTTTATTTAAATATTTTTTTATAATAATAAAGATAGTGATATTGTGATTGATTTTCATTTTAGTGATTATAAAAATTTGTTTCATCTTTTATTTCACTGTATTTAAATTTTATATAAATTTTCAAAATCAAATTTGGAATAAGGGTATCTATCTCCATTTCTGTTTTTTGGGTTTCTCTAGAGTCAGAGAAAACCCGAGGTTGAGGCCGAGACCGACTTTGTGGTTGCATAGTCGACGTGTCTTTGGAGAAGAATCATAAGGAAAACGTCGAGCTCCAAGCCATCTTGGCAAATGCTGAGTTTCTAGCGGTCTTGAACTTGCTACTAACATTTAAGTTAGTTGTTTTTGACTTTTGTAATTTATGAATCATATTGAGATTGTTTTATTCTTTAGATGAGCGCTGACGAGTTCATATCTTTTGAACATTTTAATCTTAATTTTGTTTTAATTTGTAATTAGCTTTTGGATTTGTTATCTTAAACTTTTAGATAGAAAGAATAATTATGTTTTGTAAAATTGTTTTAAGTAAATGTCTTATAAAAATTATTTTCTGAATTTATTTCTTTGTTGATAAAAGAAAAGTTATTTTAAAATACTTAAATAATATGATATGTGAAAAAGAAAATTAATAAATTATAGATACATATGTTTGTTTTGTGGGCCTTCGTAGAAGCAAATAGGAGGTTCGGCTGACTATGAGGTCAGACGTTGCCATTGTAAAAACACATAGCTATCTAAAAGTAAATTGGAGGTCGGCCCCCACTATGAGATCGAAGGTCAAAATTGTCATTTGACTAGTCCCTCTAAACACTTCTGACTATTCACACTCTGTGACCAATTCAACTCAGAATCTAGGTTCACTGTTGTTATTATTATTATATCTTATAAGTGATTTAAATGAGGTTTATGATCAAGTTTATCATATATCGATATGTTATAAATTAAATCTTAATTTTTTTATAAAAATAACTTGTTGAATTTATTTCTTTAATGATAAAAGAATAAAGTATTTTAGATTATATTTATTAAATAATATGTTATCTAAAAAATTTTTATAGACACGTATGTTTGTTTGGTGGACCTGTGTAGAAGCAAGTCATAGGTTGCACTGACTATGAGTTTACACATAAATATACGTACATATTTCTATCTTTTTTGTGGTTCCAACTAAGAGAAAGTCGGAGGTCAAAACCTAGTAAGAGATCAAAGTTCAACATTGTGGTTTGAATGGTCTCTCTAGACACTTTGGACAACTGACACTCCCCGCCCAATTCAGCTCCAAATTCAATACTTTATTTTTTTCATTAAAGAAGGAATAACGGGTTCCCATCTTTTAAACATTTTATCTTATAAGTACAATTTATTCAAAAAGATATTATTTTAGATTAATTTTATCAAATAATATGTTATATGAAAGAAACAAAATAATAAATTATAAAGAGGCCAATTATACATATATGTTTCTTTTGTGGGTCATTCTAGAAGAAAGTCGGTGGTCGGGCTAGATATGAGATTAGAGGTTGGCATTGACTTTTGGATAGTGCTATGACATTCCGTGACTAATTGGGCTCCTTGTAAACACACCGAAATATATGTACATATTTTTTTTGTGGTCCGTACTAAAACCAAGTTGAAAAATGGGGCTGACTATGAGGTCTCAAGTCAACCTTGTCATTTGAATGGTCTCTCTGGGCACTACCAACCATTGAAAGTCCTTGACCAAATCGGCTCCAGCTACAATACTACATGGAAGCTAGTGCAAGCAATGAAAAATTGAACGATGGTTGCAATATGTGTTATATTTAAATATTATTTTAATCAAAATTATTCACATATACATTAATGTTGATATTAGGTGAGATTAAAGTGTTATGTTGTTTTAGGAGGAAATCAGCAGTAATGGTCAAATTATTTTTCTTCATAGTTTTTATTGTTTATGTCGAGATTTCAGAGTAATTATACCATTTATTAACTACAAATTGTAACTTCTTCGATTATCGATGTTTTATTTATGTCCTGATACATATTTGGCTTTCAATGTTGTCATGTCTCCACATAATAAAAAATAAAAAAATAAAAACTACAAATTCCACAGCGTTAAACTCTAGTAACATGGGGGCCTAAAAAATGTATTTAAAATGGTTTACCCCTAGTCAAGAAAGTTCAGTGAAGGGAGGAGGCCCTGCCACCATTAGGATCATCCAAAGACCAAAACATATTTACAACACATCTACCTTTGGGATAATTTTGAAAGAAATTTGTGTTTTCATCCCATAATTAAAACCATATCCCCTTGCTCTTTAAGTGCCAATATTTCTCTCGATATTCCAAAATCCTATGAGAAGAAGCTCCTAGTGGAAGAATTTTTTATTTGGATTCATCGCACTGGTATAACCCACTAGCTAAATCCTATATACTTTGAATATCATTTTTTATTTTATTCATTGATTCATCATCATTATAAGCCATCTCATTTTCCCATACCATGGTTTTCTGGAAAGGAAACCCCTCGACGAAGGGTGCAATGGGTGCAATGACATCTCATAATTTGGTGAAAGAATTTTTGGAAGCCCCTTGAATTTAATAAAGATGGAGTAGTGATTTAAAATTACTCCACTTCCTACCCATTGATGAAAAAGATGTATCTGATTGATTAGGGGTTCTACAACCAAGAAGGGATTGATTTTTCTAACAATTAAAGCCTCTCCAACTCTATTATTTCTCCAAGTAGGTTTTATGTTTATAGGTTCCATGTCAATAATTGAATGGGACTCCAATATTAAAGAGAAAAAATATGTTAAAGGGTTACGGTGGGTGTGCACACCCCAAATTTCATACAACCGCAAAGAGAAATTGAGGTTGCAACCCAAAATCATATATTGTGAACACATATAAGAGTGCTTCATTATATTATCCAAAAACGTCCTTCTACATTGGCATGCTTGATAGACATATATCAACCTAAAAGTCTTACCCATGTTGGCAACATAAATTTTAGCTCCCAATAGGACCTTTGATCCCCAGATCTCAAAATTTTCTTGGATCACACTCTATAACGAATGGAAAGAGCATCGACTCTACCTATGCATCCACAACAAAAAATCCCTAGTCAAGGAGAAAGGAATTTAGCAATTTAATCACCCCATCACCTCCTTTCAAGTTTTCTTGTATGAATATGATGTTGATAGCTTCGATTGAGAATAATCATTTGAGGGCTAGATTTTTATGGGAGCTATGCATCCCTTTACAGGCTGAAGACAAGATCATAATTTCGGGCCAAGGAGTTGGGATTAGACCATTCTAAGAACCCCTATAAGATATTTTTATTTACATACTACAACATCATGAATTTCCTGGAGAATAGCCATAGAGACGTCGGATTGACTTTTGTGAGAGTTCTTGGAATGTTTGGATGGGGATGGAAAACTGAGGAGACCATAGGGAATCAAGTTTGATGAGGATTTGGACTTTGAATGAAGGTTATAATGGGGCCCTAGATTTGAAGAAAGTAAAGACTTATCAAAGAAATGGAGGGAGAGAAAATTTGATGGACATAAAAAAATGGTACGGTCTAATGGACAAGGGATGGGTTTAACGTGAAGTTCACTATGGAAAGTTCCTTGATAAATAGATAAAAAAAAAAGATGATGAAAGAGAAATAGAGTCAATGGCCATATAACAAGGAGAGTGAATGAGAGAAGATATAGGGAAAGAGGAAGGGTTTGTAACCGACACAACAACAAATAAGAGGTTAATTGCATAACAACTTCCATATATGTTGAAAGAGTCATTGTTCCTGAGATGACTTGTATCATATCTTCTTCCATTGGTCCGACCACGAAATATATCGCCTAAGGGTTCGAGCAGGAGTATCCCGAGGAGCCTATTGGAGGAAGATAAGCCTCTGATGTACCAATGCAAGGGATTTGAATGGCTTTCTATGGCCTCTGCCATTGACTATATTTTTCTTGTGTCTCAACATAAGTACCCTCAATCTGAATGTTTTTCCCTTCTCTTCCTACATAGGGGATATGGCAGTCTTTTATAACATGACCGACTTCATGGCAGTGACGAAAATGGTAGGGGATCCCTTCATAGTGTAGAATCTAGAGGTGATACAATCAACAATAGGTGACGTTTAAGGTAGAGATCAAGATTTACCTCATGTCTATACATACAATAATTCTAGCACATGTTAGTTTTCTAGATTCCACATAAGAGTAATCAGTATCCACGAATGTGCCTAATTTGTCCTGATTCATCCTGAAAAATCTTGTGAACATAGTTGTATCAAGAGTCCTCGAAGGTGAACCCAGACTTACCTAAATCCAATTTGTTGCCTTTTGGCATTGAACAATGGTGATTAGTGCTAGAGTAGAATTAGTGCCAATTCAATACAACAAAATTTATTGATTACCCAGTTAGTGTTAATTTTTGTAGCATCATAGGTTTTCTAGTCTTATAAATTTGTGGAGAGGTTAAGACACTATAGTTCTCCATAAACCATCAATTGTTATGGAAATTTGACCTAGAAGTGTCTCAATTAGATTATTAGCCTATTTTTTAATATTTCCTAAGTATTAACTTAGGAAAAGGGGTTAGTTAATCATTATTAATTGACAAAGGTGTGAACCATCTAGAAACTCATAGGGATGGACAAGGAAATAATATCAGTCATTGATTAAGGTTTAATCTTGGCAGTTGGAGTCCCAAATAAATATTTATAAGAAGAAGTCAGTTGGTAGATGGAGAAACACACTTGTAACACTTGAAATCAATTTTCGTGGGAAATTCGATTTCTCAAGAGAGCAACAACAGTTGTTGGAAGAGCTCGAGGTATAGAGGGGAAGCAAATAGGGGTAGAGATAGTTAGTCCAGCGGAATTTTTCTTGTTCCAAAGAGTCAGAGAGAGAAGGTTGAGATTTTCTCCAAGAGGCTACATAGAGGCAACATATAGCCTTAGAAGGGAAATTTGATCCATATGAAGAGGAGCTCATTCTCAGTTCAGGAGACCGTAAATGCTTTCCAGAGTGTTGAAGAGATATTTTTTAAATTAACAGTAGGCAAAAAGACTAGATTAACAGTTAATTCAGGAAGACTGTGTGGGGGACTGTGCTAGGGTGACATAGGGCCTTCAAAAAGTTGGTTGGACGACTATATTTTCAGAGGTTAGACAGTGATGGGATTTATCAGAGAGTGTAATTTCCCTTAGAGATTTTTTTCCAGTATTCCACTTGGATAGATTCAATAATCTGGTAATATTTATTATATTCAAAATTTCTCACTGCTGCTTAACAATAAAAACCCTTTGCTATTGCACTAATTTTCCCAAGTTTGATTTTTCCGAGACTTTTGTCCAAAAATAATAGTGTCATAATTTTTGTGTGTGTGTGAGTATTTTATGAGTTTCTAGTTTTTCTTTCACAATATTTTTTACTTGTGAATATTGTAGTGTGATTTATTTGATATTTATCATAGAAAATAAACTGTTAATTAATTTACAATTAGAAGAATTAATTCTAGTTGTTGTAATATAATTTCAATGGTGAAATTTTCACATGGGATAAGAGTGATTTTGTTAAGACAATGAAGCTCAAAAGTGGAAGAAGAAATTCGTTTTTTAGAGGGAGCAAGAAGATGAATTTATGTAGGCTTTCTAGAGCCTAACCCAAGTAGTGTGAGTTTCTTAGGGAAGTTCATTTTTTCATTTTAGGTTGGATGAAAAATTTGGCTTTCCATTTGAGTGATTCCAGTAGGCAAAGGGAGCCAAAACACACTAATTTTCTCTATTTACATTCCTTATTTGGGTGGAGAAATGTTTTACAGTAGTTTGCAGTATGAAAAACATCACCAAGTGGAAGGAAAGACATATAGCTATATTTTTTTAAGAGGGTTCCTAGCCTAGAAATTTGATTTTCCCAGTTGCATATTGCAAAGAGATACGGGAAGAATTTCTCACTCTAGAAGGGAGTATGAATAGAATTTTTAGAAGCCAAGTAGAGAAAGAGGGATATTTTTTACTAGATTCAGAGATGGTCATAGTTGGGTTCAGCGATGATCTTAGATTGGAGAGAGCCTCTAACTTTTTCATTTGGAAGGCTAGGATTTCCTTCTTGCTAGATGAATATGGCCTCAAATCCTATGTAGATAATGTGTTGGAAGTACCCCAAGATGAGGATTAGCTGAAGGAATACAGGAAAGAGATGGTGAAGGAAACGTGTATGATCCTGGATAGAGTCTGAGGCCATATAGTCTTGCATATATATGGCAAGAATACTGCCAAGGATATGTGGGATTATCTCGACTGGCTATATAAGAATTCTTTCAAGTAACACAAGATGTTCTTGGAGGAGAAGTTGAGAAACATCAAGATGCAGAAGGGTGAAGGCATAGATCCATTCCTCACCAGGATTTAGGAAGTTTGTGATCAACTTGCAGCCATTAGGGAGGCACCTCAACCAATAGAGCTTATAGATTTTGCACTGAATAGTGTCTCAGAGGAGTGCCAAGTCTTTGTCCAACGTATCTTAGGCTGAGACAAACTAGCTAGATGGGACATGATGTGGTCAAACCTACACCAAGAGGAGTTGAGGCAAGCTATGTTAAAAAGAACCATTAGCTGAAGCAAGAACAAGGGCATGAAATGTGAGAATAAAGAGGAGAATGTCTCCCTAACATCAAAGGGTCCCAATCAAGGATGGGGCGAGAAGAAGAAGAGGAAGGACCTATATAAGGTCAAATGCTTTAGGTGTGGCGCATTTGGACACTATAGTACATAATGTCCTCTCAAGAAGATGGAATTCAGGAGAAACAAGAATAGGTGGTAGATTCCACATATATAGATACTTTTTCCCCTAGACTAGAGGACGATCTTACCATGTGTTGCACCTCCATACTAGAGGAAGATTTTACCATGTGTTGCAAAGGTATGGGCAGGTTCCATTGAGGTGTACTCATCATGGATCATTAAATAACTATAGGGACCCACAATATTTAGTAACAGGATGGATCAATGTCAGTTGATGTAGTTAGATTCCAAAAGTGATAGTTACAAACTTGTAGTAGTCAGACGTTGAGGAGTGTAGAGAACAATTGAAAACAGAGCAGGAGGCTCAATAGTAAAGTTAGCAGCAACAAAGATTTCGTAGTGGACAGTGTAGAGGCTAGTAGAATTCATATTCTTAGGAGACAAATGAAAAAGAGAGACATAAATGACTAGTACTTTGGATGCTTCTCAGTTGCATTCATTGCAGTTGCAATAAAAGCAGATGAGAGGAACTTGCAATGCAATTCTAGAGTTGGTAGTAGTATAGTATCATTAGCAGCAAAATAGATGCAACATCAGAGTTTCATAGTGGTTAGTTGGTAGTGGCAGTCAATGATAGTGGTTGGCCATAAGAAACATATAGAAGGTGATAGAGAGAAATGGTGTTGTAGCAATAGTGCAACACGAAAACACCTTCATTAGTAAGAGGGAGTTTTATTTTTGCATCATCAGAGGTGTTCTAGTCTCGAACCTTATGGAGAGGCTAAAAAAAAAACATTTCTTTACAACCAAAGATTTTGTTTCTCAATTAGATTATTACCCTAATTTCAAATATTTCCTAAATTCTAAATTTAAGAAAAGGGATTAATTAATCAAGATTAATGTAGAAAGGTGTGAATCATCTAGAAACTCACACAGATCAACAAGGAAATAATCTCAATCCTTGATTAAGGTTTAATCCTAGCTATTGGAGTTAAAACTGTTGATTATAAGAAGAATTAGATGGTTAGATGGAGAAACAGATTTGTGACACTTGAGATCGATTTCCTTGGGTAGTTTGATTTCTCCATAGAACAACAACAATTTCCAGAATAGTTTGAGCCAGAGAAGCAAAGTAGAGAGGGGAAAAAACATTGATTTTGGAGGATTTTTTATAATTATGGAGACTCAGGAAGAGGAGGCCAATATTTTATCTATGAGCCCATGCATAGGCAACGTAGAAGCTCAGAAGGGAAATTCGATCCAGCTGAAGAGGATCTCATTCTTAGTTACAAAGGTTGGCAATATTTTTTAGAGTGCTAAAAAGACAATTTATTAGTGAGAAGTAGGAAGGACAACTACATTAGTAGCTAATTCAAGCAAATCGTACGACGAACTGTGATAGGGTACATAAGGCCTACACAGAGCTGGTTGGATGACTATCTTTTTAGAGGTCAGACAATGTCGTGATTTCTTGGAGAGAGTAACTTCCTTTAGAGAATTTTCGCTAATATTTCTCTTAGATAGATATGCCAGTTTGGCATTATTTATTGTACTAATAATTTCTCACTGCTGCTTAATAAGAAAAGCCCTTAGTTTCCACAGCAAATTTCCCAAGTTGGGTTTTTCTAGTGACTTTTGTCCAAAAATAACAACATCATAGTTTTTGTGTGTGTGCTATTATTTTCTTAGTTTCCTATTTATCTTCCGTAATTTTTTATATTTGGGAATATTGTAGTGCGATTTATTCAATATTTATTGTAGCAAATAAATTTCTCATTACTTTACATTTAGAAGAATTAATTCTAATTGGTACAATATAATTTTAGTGGTGAAATTTTCATAGTTTTTATTACTTCTAGTTTTAAATTTTAGGGCAAACAAACTTATTGGGAGAGCGCAAACCTCTGACATATCTACAACATCCTTATCCATAAAAGATTAGTGTAGGTGGACAATTTTGTGATCGATTATCTCCTTCCATGAACTCTACCAACCAACACCCTCTCGGTCGTGTCCATTAGTTGTTTAAGTTTCACCCCCTCTCCTATCGTTAAATTTACAAAATCAAATGAAAATTGGAGTGCTTGGTCTAGTTACCCTTCTTGCAAGTCTTCGGAGCTAAAACCTTGATCTTTCTCCTATAATAAGCATGGATATAAAGGTATTTGCGCCCTCGGAAAACATAAATGACCGATGGAAGGAGGTAGGGTTCCAAACCCTAGCTACCACTCTAGAGAGGACTACAAGGCCCCCAATAAGCCATTATTTTTTGTATGTACTCCATCCATAGAAAACTCAGGGATAATCCTTACTCCATCTTTTCCATAGCCCCCTATAGAGAGTCTGACACCTTCCACATCGTAGAAAGAGTTGGTCGTGTAGATACTAGAAAAATCATTTACAACTAGGGTTGATGAGGGAATGTTGAAGGGTTCCTAGCGTGTAGAGAAATAATGTATAGAAAATTTAGCATTATAATGAGGAGGAAGCACAACAGAACCACAACAGAGTTTACGAAATTTGTTACACCTAATGAGTCTAGAGAAAAAGGAAAGCAATGATAATCTGCAATGAAACCATCCAAACCCTTCGACAATGCATTGGTTGAGGAAGACAATGAGTTGTTGGAAGGAAAGAAAATTCTACTACTCCTGAAGAGATCACTTGCATATATGGAAGAGGTGAGAAGATTCCCTAGTTTTAGGCAGCAGGTGTATTCCTATTAGTCATGTCGGGTTACTAATATGGTGAAACCTTCCAATTTATATACCTTCAAGCAGATATGTTGTGTAATCTACTTGTTCTTCCTCCATACATCGAATACGCTATAAGAACACCCTAAACACTGTAATCAAAAGATTTTAAACGTTGTGAAACTCCTATTGGAAATGGCATAGGACCATTAATTTTGAACAGTTACCCAAGAATTATGAAATTCATGCTATACGGTTATATTGTCGGGAGTGCATTTAAGTGGAAAACGACTAGGCGACATGGTAGGAGGAGGGTGATCGAGGATTTGTGGTGGGGATGCGGAAAAGAAAGTGAAGGGAAAAGTGGTTTCAAAGGGGGTGCAAAGTGGTAAGTGGTTTCGGCGGGGGGGTGTAAAATCAGGAGAAGCTGTCACGTAAGGGATGGGGCACTATAGGGAAACAATGTTTTCAGACCCCCCCCCCCCCCTCCATCCCCCGCCTTGACGTTAAAGGAAATATGGAGAGGGTGGGGGCAAAGAATTATACGGGTTGTGGATCATGAGATGGAGAGAATCCTGATGCTTGAATACCATTGTTGATTAACCGCATAAGACAAAAAACATTTTCCCATATGCGGTTTATGCTTTTACCCTTTTTGACTTAGGATAAATATGGAAGGTTAATTATATAAAAGAACTTTATCCTATCATGCACATTTTTCATTTTTACAATGTCCTTTAACTTAGGATAAAATGGCATAGAAAATATTTATAAAAATAGCTAATTTACCTACCTATAACTAAACTAACATTTTATTTTTTCTAAACTGTCCACTTAGACTAGCAAACCCACATTATTTTCTTTTATTCAAAATGAAAAACTTTCTAGCCTATCCCTTATTTATCCTATCGATTCAAATTAAACAATCGAATTAATGCCATTTTCTTCCAAACTACTGATTTACCAATATTAGACTACTTGGAAAATATTTATCCTCTAACCTAATTTGCAGAAATTTAAACAAGTTTAACCATGATTACACTTGTATTATTAAACAAAGGGCTAGTCATTGTGGCATTTTGAACAAGTTGCACACAATATTTATTTAACAATGATGAAGAAAACTATCTATCAGTAGTGGAATTTAGACTTACAACACTTTCAGTATTATTTCTTATTCTTTTTTTTCTTTTGACGGGGTTCTATTTTTCATCCTTTTTTCAATATTTTTGTTTTTTTCTCTTTTTTATTTATACCCTCTTTTAATTTTTTATTCTATTTTTCTTTTATCTGGAAATCATTGGCATATTGATAAGTATTTACAAATATAAGATTCTTGAGATACAATACTCAAATTCCTTGAGATCCTATAAATTGTAGGACCCTAACAGTGGCTCCAATTGGGGATGGCACTCTCCCTGTGAGGTGCCAAGAACATTTGATTAGTAGCCTTGAGTGTTCCATTTCAGCGATATCCACACCCGATTTACTTTGTTGCAGTATTTATGGTAACGTATCAATGGAAGCTTAGGGCCTTCTCTACACGCTTCAACTTCTGTTAATAGGTCAACTAAACAAAATAATAAAGACTATGATATTTACAATGATTCATGCTAGAAAAATTTCTATTGCTCTGAGAAATAGTGCTTTAGCATTCCCGCATTTACAGGTCCACCAAGCATCTTTGTCCCATCTAGATTTTGGAGAAAAAATACATTGTGTCCTCTCAAAGAATAAATGTCATAAGGTCCAGTCCATATATTGTCAAATTTTCTACTCTTTCCTTTGTCCTCTCTTTTCGAATCCCACTTTAAAACTTTATCACCCAAGGTGAAATCATATTCTTTAGTTATTCTATCAAAAACCTTTTTGATATTCTCCTAGATGATCTAAGCCTTATTATAGACTTGTTCCCTGGATAGCTGCAACTGGATTGTCTCACCAATTCTCCTTTGGATATCATTTGGCTCAACCTGCAATTCCTAAATTATCTTTATGAATGGAACTCCCAAAGAGGATGGAAAAACAACATCCATTCCATAAACCCATTGTTATGGTTACATGCCAATTGATTTCTTTTTTGTCAGCCTATCATCCCAAAGTGCATTTATCAACTTGTTCTACCGTAATTTTTTGTTTTCTTCTAGAAACTTCTTAATAATGTTTACCTGACTCTTATTTTAAGATTCAATGAATGCATTACCCAGTGGGTAATAAGAAATTTAATGTCACAAAGTAATATGGTATTTGTTGTAGAAATCTCTCATTTTCTTAGATCTAAAGGCTGCAACATTGTGTGCAATGAGCTTGTTTGGACAGCCAAATCTTGATAGGATATTGGTTTCTAAGAATTTGATGATAACAACATCTGTGTCTACTCTCGAAGGTGTGGCCTCAATCCATTTGGTGAAGTAGTCAATAGCGGTGATGATCCATTTATGTTGGGTAGAGGATGGTGGATGGATTTCTCCAATGAAATCCAATCCCCATTGCTATAAAGGGCTTTCAACACATATGGGTTTCAAAGGTAAAACCAATAGATTTTTATTTCCTTCAAATATCTGGCATTTACGGCAAGAGGTTACCTTCTTATGAACATCTCGGAAAAGCGAAGGCCAGTATAAGCCAACTCTAAGGATCTTATTAGCAGTGGTTTTCTAGTACATATGGTCACCGTAGTCGCCTTCATGGAATTCCTGCATTGTTCTTTATGCATCATCTTTCAACAAAAACTTTAGTAAAATACCACCAACGTCCTTCCAATATAAAACATTATCTATGATGCAAAATTTAGCTTCTTTCAACTTCAGAAATATAGCCTTTGTCTTAGTTAGGCCAGAAGGAGCATTTAAATTGAATAAAACATAAATAAGGTCTGCATACCAGGGTGGGGTAATAAAAGCCTCAACTATTTGTGGAGTAGCCTGTCCCTCTTAATCATCTAATGCAGCTACAAAGTTAAAATCCAAATCATTAAAGTTAGATTCAGCCATCAATTTCGCTAATACTTGTCCTTCGACAAGATTGGTTGCCTTGATTTCCATGTCATACTCAAGAATAATGACAATCAATTTGCATCTTTTTCCATCTGGTCCATTTTTTGTCAAAATATCATTAACTACAACATTTGGTACATAACAAATTATGTGAGAATGGAGGGTATACACTCTAAAATCTTTAATTGTTTTTATCAATGCAAAGGCTTGTTTTTCCATTGTATTATATTTAAGTGCAACATCACTTAAAGCCTTGCTAAAGAAAGCAATGGGTTGTTCAAACCCCTCATTGTTTTTCTGTAAAAGGACAACGACAATTGTATGTTCACAAGAAAATGAAAATATTATAAAATCCTTAGTGAAATCTACACTGATTAGGACTGGTGCTTTTGTCAATGCTTTCTTAACTTGATCAAATGATTACTTACCTTCAACGTTCCATTTGATTTATGAATCTATTTTTAGCATGTTTGTTATGTTTCTTAGAAGTTCTACAAGGTTAGGGATGAATATTCTTAGGAAGTTTATTCTACCAATAAATGATTGAATTTCCCTAATGTTTATCCGATGATTTATTTTCAGAATAGCTTCAATCCTCTTGGGATTAATTTTAATACCTTCCTTCGATATGGTATGACCAAGAAGTTTTCCCTCTTCAAGGCCAAACAATGTTTTCTTGGGATTTAATGAAATCCCAAACCGTTTGCATTTCTCAAATACTCTTCTCAAATGTAACAAATGTTCTCGATCGGTTTTAGAATAAACAATGACTTCATCTAGATAGATCACTATAAACCTGCCAATTTCAACATCAAAATCAATATCCATTTCTCTTTCAAATGTGTTTCCAACATTAATTAACCCAAAAAGAGCCTTCACATACATGATGGTACCCCATTGAGCAGTAAAGGTTGTTTTATCTTGATCATATGTGTGAACCAAAACCTGATTATAACTTGAGAATCTATCTAGTAAAGAAATCCTAGAAGACCCAACTACATTCTATAGAATATGATCCATTTTTGGTAAAGGGTAGTTGTCTTTTAGGGAGACTTTATTAAGGTTCCTAAAATATATGCACAATATTATTTCACCTGTTTTCTTCCTAGTTGGCACAATATTGGAAACCCATTTAGAGTACCTAAGAGGATCTATGATTTTAGGGTCATACATTCTCTTAATTTCCTTCTCAATTAAAGGCATCAAAACTTGATTTATTCTTTGAAGCTTTTGTTTAAATGGTTTCTAATCCTCTTTAATTGGAATGTTGTGTTGTATAATCTATGTATCATATGTTTTAAGATCTTCATAGCTCCAGGAAAAAACATCACTCAAGTCTTTGAATAAAGCAATTTATTTTTGTTTTTCAGCAGCTAGGATTGATTTAGACAATTTTATGCTTTTGGGGTCTTTTTCAATGCCTATGTTACAGTTTTCTACTGTTGCTCCTATGGGATCAATATTTGGCTTCTTAGCCACATCATTGAAATCAAATAATTCTTCCAGTGGAACTAGACCTCTAGGAAAAACATTATCCTTTAGTTGAAGTGTTTCAAACTCTTCCTTTTCTGGGTCTATTTCAAGCAATTCTAATTTATTTACAACTTTATATATGGGTATATTTACATCTAATTTTTCTAACTTCCTTTCTAAACTAGAATGTACATCTATTTGATTTTCTAATTCAGATTCCAAATCTATGCTATCATCTTGAAATTCATCTTTAGATTGCAGAAAACTTTCAATTTGTTTATCACTGCCAAGCACCTGCCAATACCTCATATTATTTGGTACAACCAGTCGATGTTTCAATTCCACTGTATATTCTTGATTAGGGTAAGGAATTTTACAAGAGATGGTTGAAAAAGCCAAATTATTTGGAATGATATTTTGTTTTCTAGGAATTTCATCAAGGTCATATTCAAGAAAAATATCTAGAAAATCAAGCACAACATTTTTTAGAGAACCTAAGAAATGGGAGAACCAAGTCTTCAGCGTTAGCAGAGCATGTGGAAAAGACCAAGCATCAGGTTTGTATTGAGGAGGCCAAGGTTGTTGCTAAGGTTGCTCATTTCCATCATCGTAAATTCAGGGAAGCTATTGAGATTGAAAGAAGGCCTAACAATCTCAATAGAGATGATGGCTGGAAAATCAATAGTTGTTGGATCCCTGCCCTGTCGTCTTAGTCTTTCTCCTTCCCCCCCCCTTCTTTATCTTTGTGCTTGCTTTCTGTAGCCTTCCTTCCTCCTAGGGTTGATCTGTTTTGCTCTGTGATTTTTATTGGTCTTTTTCCTGTCCCTCCCCTTTTTATTTTTTGTGTCGTTCTCTCTATTTTATTTTATTATTTTTATTATTATTATTATTATTATTATTATTATTATATATATATATATATATATATATATATATATATATATATATATAATATATATATATATATATATATATATATATATATATATATTTGGTGTAATTATCTATTTATTATTTTTATTCATTTATTTTATTTAATTTTTCAACTATCTTTTACCTTAGCTTTGTTCTCTATTATTTTTATTTGTATTTTTATTTTTATTATTATTATTATTATTATTATTATTATTATTATTTATTTTTTTTCATTTTTTTTTTAAACTAACCTTTACTAGCCACTTTCTTAATTTATTTATTTATTTTTATTTATTTATTTTTTATTTTTTTACTTTTATTTTTAATTTTTAAACTAACTTGTACCTTTAGTAGCTTTATTTTAGTTTTATATATTTTTAATTTATTTTTATTTTTATTTATTTGTTTTTCCTCTTTTATTTTGATTTATTATTAATTTTGTCTTTTCAACTAACTTTTACCCTTACTAACTTTTTTCATTTATTTTATTATTTTTTCCTTCTTTTATTTATATTTCTCGTTTCTCATTCTAACTAACTATTATCCTATACCCTATGTATATTGTTATTTATATTTTTATTATTAAACCTTTTAACTAACTAATAACATTAACACCTATTAAATTATTTTATTTATATAAAAATTTTATATATTTTAAAAGAATGGTCATCGAATATAACTATATTATAAAATTGACTTCTTAACTCTGGTCCCATAGTCAAAATTAGCCGTTGGTCAAGATAGCCGTTGGAGGGCTCTGCTCAGACTATTTAACTTGCATAGCTGGATCTGTTTCTTCAACTTGTCCTGACGATGAACCACACTAGTTGGTTCGAAACGCATCGACAAAGGTCTTTCCTCATGTGATTTACACCGAAGTTCTTCTTACAATTTTTGAATGCTGTCATCCTAGGGTCTTTAGCTGAATATTCTCCTTTAATTTGTTTTATAATTAATCCATCATCCCCTTGAATGGAGATTGTCTTCGTACCTAATTTTTCCCATAACTGCAATCCTAATATAAGGGCTTCATACTCTTCTATGTTATTGGTGCATTGGATGTTTAGCTTGTATGAGTGACTCTCTGCATGATTATTTCTTGTGTTTACCACCCATACTTCTGCTCCAGAACCATGTTTGCTAAAAGAGCCATCAAAGCTCAATTTCCAAAGAGGTTCAGGAAGAGTGTTTTTTTCTATTGTTTGTGTTTGGTTTGGATCTGTTTTAGAAATTTCAGTTTCGTCATTGATCACTTGAGTGTTAATGTATACATCATTATAAAGAATGAAAGAGTCTAAAATATATGTGGACCGAGTAAAGTGGATAGTTGTGAGGCTTCTCTTGACTACTCACCATTAATTTCATCAATTTTCCCTATATAATCTTCTTTGCTACCCAAAAACTGGTATGGTGGAAAAGGTCATATCCATCTATAGGGTACCTTGTAATTTTGCTCCCCATGAGTGTGACAACAACATGCCATACTTAGGGGACTATCAGAAACCACTATTTCCATTTATAGAATTTTGGTAGGGATTTGAGCTAAAGTAACACATAGATCTTTGATGAGACCTAGGCATCTTACTTGTCTCAAATCAAAGGAATACATGTATTTATAAGGTCTGGTAATGTCAAGTCCTAATTTATCCATAATAGCTTTAGGCATTAAAGTGTAGGAGGCACCTGAATCTGTCATGAAAATTTAGGCTAACATAGAATGGAGGAACTCCTCCTTCCTGTGGTTTTCCCTCAACTTCTAGTACAAATAATAGTTCAGGCTGGTCATCATTCAGATTTACAAAATCTATGTTTTCCCCAATTTTTAGAGATTTCATCACCTGGGGTCTATACAAGTTTTTTTTCATTAGCTCTATTAGAGGAATAGGAAGTTTTAGCTTTGCTAATTCATTCTCAATATTCAATGATGTGAGAATCCTAACTAGGTTGGGCAATTCTAATTTATCTGTAATTTCTTTTGTCATAGGCTCTTTTCACTGGCGTGTGGTTGGGGTATTTGTTTGAGTAGTTTTAGAAACACTGATAATTGTCTTTTTGATAGGAATTTACACTTTATTTTTACTATAATTGTCAACAATTTTCTTAGGAAGACTTTCTATGGTTTTCCTAGGATCAGTTATAGAGGGTTTTTTAGCAGGATTATCTAGGTTTTTTCTGTTGAGAGTGTCTGGATTATTTTTTCTCCAAAGGTTATATTTCCTACAGACTTCCGTGATGGCATTTTGAAAACCTTATTTATATTCATCTGATTCTTCAGAGTCTAGTTTAGTTTGTGCTAGGAGAAAAAGTTCTTATCCCTCTTGAGTGAGGAAAAATATTACATCATCATTTATTCCCATCAGAATTATTTGATTGTAATCAAAATCTTCAATAATATTACCCTTGGCATCAGTGTATTTTTCCTGAAAAGGAGGCTGAACCTGCTAGTCTAGGCCCTTTTGTTCTCGTTGTTTGATTTGGGGAACATTCCTTATAAAGTTTTGGTTTCTATTTTGAGGAGCATTTTGGTTCTGCCTCACTTGAGTTTCACCATTTATGTTTACTCTTTGCATCATCTTTTCCACTACTCTAGCTAGGTTATCAATTTTATGATTGGAGGTAGAAGTGGCAGGCTCTTCTTTAATGGTAACCCTACGTTCAGATTTTAGTTTGGCCTTCTTGGCTAAGATGTTAGCTTCAACTTTAATAGCATTAGCTTGAATTTCTTCCAAAGTTTTCAGGTCTCTCTCTCTAAGTTGATATTCCATGTCTACATCAAAACCATCAAGAAAATCAATTAAATCTAGGCAGAGGGCTTGATGTCTATAGGGATGGCATTGTAAATAGTATTAAATCATTCAAATAATTCTTCCACAGTGTCATTTGGTTTTCTTTTCAGCCTTTTATATTCATTTAGTAGTTGAAGTGGATTTTTCTTGATTTCACATCTAGCTAAGAAGGTTTGATGGAATGCATCAAGGTTGGCTATACTTCCTACAGGTAAACTCCTAAACCATATTTTGACATCACCTCCTAAAATTTGAGCAGACAATCTCACTTTTACATCAGCTTCATCTACTTCTTGAAGTTCAAACACATCATTCATTCTGTCCACATGCTACTGAGTAGTATTAGAACCATTTTTATCAAAGGTTAGAATTTTATATTGGTAATCTCTAGGAATAGAACTTAGCTGACCTAGTAACACCAAAAGTGCATACCTACCTGCCATAGCTAGTTTAAAAGATTGACTGGAAGATGGTCTTGTGGTAGGTGTAGTTGTGATAACTACCTGGATACTAGGAATAATAGTCTAAGATATTACAGGTGAGGAAGTTAAGACTATGGAATGAGTAGGACTAGGGGGTTGTAGATTAATAGAGTGGGAATATTGGTTGGACAAAGAAGCTTCTACAATCGTTAAAGTTGAAAATTAAATAGATTGTTGAATATAAGCTTCATCAATGGCTTGGTTTAAAACCGAAACTATATCGTATAATCTATCAAATTGTTGTAGGGATTGAATATCAGGATCCGTTTCAGAAGGATGCGTTTGGGGTATATATGGTTGCAGTATGGTTTTTCAATGACAGTCTTATCTACAAAAGTCTTAGATTTTGATTTGAAAAAACTAGGTTGGAAAGGCAAATCGAACTCTATATCTTGAATAGTTTAAAATTTCTCTAGAAGAGAGTTAGAACTTGAAAAGGGACTATTCTTAGGAAGAGAATTGAACCTAGACAAAGGACCATTACTACCTTGACTGTCTGTAAAACTTTTATTTCTCACCAATTTCTCTGGATTATCTACAAATTCAGCAGGGCTGGGATCAGGCTGAGGTCTATTGAAATTTATTCTGGGAGCCAGGTCTATTAAAATTCATCACACAACTAATGAAATCAAAATTAAAAATAAACTCAAATATATAAAGGATAACGACCTCAGATGATGTATTTCAGAATGATATATAAACTTTAATTTATAGAAATACTGATTGAATACCAGGGAATAATGATTTTTCAATCTAAAGAGTTTTCTTCGCCAGTATGGTCACCACTATGTTGTTGTTCTATATTTTTGAGGTTGAGGGAGTAAATACATAGGACAAAATCAAAACCACTTTGGAAGTTGGGATCTAGCCCTGTTAGCTTCAGAGAGGGATCTCTCTATAAAATTTAGTTTGTTTTTATGTAAATTTTAGGCTAGTTATTGTTGTACTGATTGTTTTGATTTGATTGGTTAGGTTGATTTAATTGTTATAATTCCATTGGGAAATGGAGTCTATAAACTAAACTAGATTTGGCATCAAGTTTTTAGAGGAGTTCTCACAGGGCAAGCTAGGTTGCACTATTTGGATCTTTTCAGAAATTAAATGGATTATGAAATAGCACAAGTGAGAGGTTCAATAGAAATGAAGGAGAAATTAAGAATTCCTTAACTTGACTTTAGTGGAAAACATGAAAATTATTAACAGCCATAATAGGGGGCTCTAAATAAAAAATCTGATTCATCACAATTTCTATTAAATAATTGAGATTTTCATAATAGCAAATAAAGAAAAACAATGTTTAAACAAATAAACAGAAGAAACATATCACCATTTGGTACACCACATGAATCCTATGAAAGGTCCTTGTATTATTGATGCTCCAATACTTTGAAAATTACAATAAGCAGAAGAAATTGTATTCAGAAATCAACCCTTAATACTCAAATAGTGAAGTGTTTATACTAATAATTAGAAAATCATTTACAAAATCGTTGTCAAACCGATAGTGCATTATTGGCATAATTACAAACAATATGATTTATTCCTGGTGAAAAAATAGGCCACATAGACAGCTGAAGGAAAGGTGGATCTCTTTTGGTGGATTCGGTTATTGAGTCAACCTGAAATTATGTTGCGTTGATGTGCTGACTATCGTGCTAGCTGATGTGCTAGTCATTGTCTTAACACGCCCGGATTACTCTTCAGTCTAGTAAATCAAAAGCTCTTCCCATCTCTTTTCATCAGGTATGGTTAATTTAATCACCCTCTAATAAATTTCATCACACTATGTGTATTTGGAAAAATTTGGTCTCACAGTAAAAACATGTTTTACCTCATTCTGTATGTAGAAGTCATTTGACATGGTTTATAAAAAATGCCTTTGTTGTCATACTACCCTTTATCCCACCGACATTGATATTGCTTATGGCCATTTCTTTCATCTTCTAGACATAGTCTTCCCGAGTGATCAATTTATCGTTTATTACATAAATGTTGGGCAACCCTTTCTCAATCAATGTTTCAATTCTATTGCAGAACCTATTTACTCCTAGCTCCAATGTTTCACATCTTTCTTCCAACTCATCAATAAGGTTCCTCTTAGTCAAGAATTTCTTAACTTCCAAAATAGTGACAGTTCCGTCGTTGATTCCTAATTCTTCAAGTTCATATTTGGATTTAGAATTCAGGAAACTGATAATGTTGGAGCTTTCTATGGGCATGTCTCCAAGCTTCTCTCTTCCCGGAACAATGGTTTCTATAGCTTTTCCTATCATTTCCTTCTGTTCAAAGATGATTTCAACAGATGGAAAAATCTCATTCATGGAGCCTAGAATACTCATCCAAATGGTTTCCTTAGCTTGGGCTAAGGTCTTACCAATTGAAGTATCCCTTTCTACCTTCTGCAACTTCTCTAACAATCTCTGTGATTTCTGCATTTCAGTAACACGCGAAGCTTCAACTTTTGCCTTTTGTACTTCTAAAGCTTTGATCTGATCCTCCAAAGTCTTGATCTATTTTGACTTGATGGGCATGTTCTCTATTGTCTTGGTCACCTATTCAACGCTTGCAGTATGAGTGGTAGAAGTAGTTGCAGTGGCTATTCCTGTTATTGGAAGTTAAGAAATGGGTATGGCATCTAGGGGGACAATTGCCATCTTCTGACTTTATTCTTTCACCTTTATCATCTTCTCTATTTTGGCCTCGATCTATCTAATTTGTATGTTCTGCTCTATAATCAGCTTTATTATGTATGCCTTTTGTGATTCATTTTCTTCAATGCCCTTGGTCAATGGATCCTCTATGGTTGTCAACCTAAGCTACTTTCTCAAGGCTGCAATGTCCAAATTATTCTTTTTGATAATATCCTTTACAATATTTACATCTTTAGGGTCATAGCCTATCTTTACCACCAAATCCTCCAAAGACTTGATCCTGTTATCCTTTTCTAAGGAGGACACCTTCTCCATTTTCAAATGAGATTGAACATTAGCAAAATGAAACCTACAACTTGGATAATGACATAGCAGTGTTAGTCAATGTAGGAGATATCATGTTACCAGTTTTCCTGTGCATCTCCATTTGATCAATGGGATAAATGTCTCTGGTGTTGAACTCAAAGGTAGTGATCTTATAGTTTGTTGTTGTTTTTGGCTGTGGAATCTGGGCCTCAAGAAAGGCCATCTCCATCTTTCCCTGCTCTATGTCAAACACTAATAACAATCTGCTCTGTGAGATGTAGGGGTGCTTCCAAAACTGATTATAGGTACTATTTTTAAGAATCTAATTCTTAAGCTTAATCTCCCTGTACCTATCAAAAAATGTATTTTCCTTTTCTGTTTGGACATTTTGTGGCTCTAGCTTAGTTTCCTTGTGACCTTCTTATGATGAAGGTCTAGTAGGAGATGTTACAAATTTGTTGCTTGCACGTGGTGAGTTTGTAATTACAATGGTAGCCTGTTCTTCTGTCTCTTTGTCCACATATGTCCTAGGAGCCAATTTTTTCCTCTTCCTATAATTGATCCTAAACTCTTTGACCTCACTTCCAGTGGTTGATGATGATCCCTCCTCCCTCTTCCTTTTTTTTATTTCTCCTGAGGAGTGGGAGCTTGCAAAAGCGAAGTACAAAACAGTTGTTCTTCATCTTCATGCAAGGCGTTCTTTTGTCAATTCCAAATGATTTGCATACTTTTCTATTTCGTGCCTTGAAGTATGGATGTATGGAGTACTTTTATTTTCCACTTTGAGCTTTGAAATAATTCCACATGTGTCATAAGACCATGTAAATCTTAGGCTAAAATTCATTTCTTTAAGCATCTTGTCTGCTTCTTCACCTGCCGTCCTTGTATTACGTACAAATGGGCCCACCTGTGTCTTTATTTGGAATTGTGATTTCTTCATGGCCACTACAAAATGAATATCATAAGAATTTAACATATATCTAATATACTCCAAGGGAAAAGTCCTCATTGGGAGGTATTTGGGGAGTTTGTATGGTACCAATTCGCAACCATAAACCCTAATCTCTATGTAGTTTTGGTATAAATACCAATCCCCAGATTTGGCTTGATCTGTTAAATGTAAAATTATTTTAATATCTTCACCATTTCTGGGTTTTATGGAATTGTTGAGGATGTTCATGGCTCAGTGAACAAAATCCTCAATAAACTGCTTATAAGAGAAGTCATGTTGTTATTTCATGACTGATGATGTCCAAAATATTAATAGTTGCTGGTTTCCTACATCATCAAGCTTCTACATTACAAAATTAAACTTATCTTCCTCATAGTAAAGGAACATATAGATTAAAATAGAGGTGTAATTAAACACTCACTTTGTGGGAAATTTTAGAAATTGCTCATGAATGTTGTCAGCCAAGAATTGACTGAAATTGAATACAATGGATGGCTTACTGTCTATGGAAAATACTGAGAGGAAACCTAATATGGGATCATCTACCCGCTGATCAGATTAATAACCTAAGATATAGGAAATTATGGATACAATTTGTTTGGCTTAATCAAGAAAGATGGAGGAAGTGTATGGAGGATTCTTCTCAGGTAACTGGGCATTCTCGCACAAGAATATCTCAAATATTTTGGCTCTGTTAGCGAAATCCAACTTCTGATAAAGCTGGGTGAGGGCTTATAAGGAGAAATGAAGAGTGTTTTCCACAGAGGATGCTAGCATCCTTTGGTTAATGGACTAGGTAGTAATTGTAAAGTGAATGTCACTAGATGGGGCCATGATAGCTCTTTGGGAAGGGGCATAATATGCCTGACATTTTCTGGTAAACTCAGGGTATTGGAAGGTTAAGGGGAAGATGTAATGGGGAAGATTTGACTCCTAGAGCCCAATTTCATTAGTTTTATCTGCATGTTTGCCTTCCAACCAACAATATAACTCCAGAAGGTCACAGTCACAATGGGTTTCACTAATCCGATAATCCCTATCGGCTAAAGGGATATGATCTAAATCTATAGAGGGAGGGATCAAGGGATTAACTGTTTTATCTCGAGTTTTTCTCTTGGGAGGCATGATTATAATAGTGAAAGACAAGAGGAATTGACAAAATAGATTACACGGAATTAGCTCAAGTTAAAATGAATTATCACGGGAATAGAATGGAATGATGACAATTTCAAACTAGTTCTGGTTGAGCAAATGTTTTGAAAATAGTTGTTTGACAAAAGGTGTCAATAATAGAAAATAAATAGTGGAAGGGATGAAAGTGATGGCTTCAAAAGCTTTTAAACATTGTGAGAGTCCCATTAGAAATGGCGTGGGATCATTAATTTCGAACGGCTACCTGCGATGTATGAAATTAATGTTGAACGGTTGTTTTTTTGGGAGTGCATTTAAGTGGAAAACAACTAGGTGACATGGTGAGAGGAAAGTGGTGGGGATGTGACAAAGAAATCGAAGGGAAAGGTGGTTTCGGAGGGGGTAGAGAGTGGTAAGTGGTTTCGGCTGAGGGGGGTATGAAATCAGGAGAAGCTTCCACATAGGGGATGGGGCTCGATGGGGAAACATCATTTTTGAACCCCCCTGATGGTAAAGGAAGGATGGAGAGGGGGGGTCGAAGAATGATACAGGTCATGGATCATGAGCGGGAGAGAATCCTGATGCTTCAAGACCACTGTTGATTAACCGCATAAGACAAAACACATTTTCCCATATGATCTTTATGCTTTTACCCTTTTTGAATTAGGATAAAGGTGCAAGGTGATATATATATATATATATATATATATATATATATATATATATATATATATATATATATATATATATAAAGTCACTTTATCCTATCATGCACAGTTTTCCTTTTTACAATGTCCTTTAACTTAGGATAAAATGGCATAGGAAAATATTTATAAACACAACTAATTTACGTACCCATAACTAAACTAACATCTTATTTTTTCTAAAGAGTGCACTTAGACTAGCAAACCCACATTATTCTCTTTTATACATAAAGAAAAACTATCTAGCCTATCCCTTATTTCTCCTATTGATTCAGATTAAACTGTTGAATCAATGTCATTTTCTTCATAACTACTGATTTACCGAGATTAGACTGTTTGGCAAATCTTTATCCTCTAACCTAATTTGTAGATATTTAAACAAGTTTAATCATGATTACACTTGTATGATTAAACAAAGGGTTAGTCATTGTGGCATTTTGAACAATTTGCACACAATTTTTATTTAACAATGATGAAGAAAACTATCTATGTACTCACATTTATAATTGCAACACTTTCAATATTATTTCTTTTTTTGTTTTTATTTTGATGGGGTTTTATTTTTTATCCTAATTTCAATATTTTTGTTCTTTTCTCTTTTTATATATACCCTCTTTCCATTTTTTATTCTATTTTTCTTTTATTTGGTAATCATTGGCAGATTGACAAGTATTTACAATATAAGATTCCCAAGATACAATACTCAAATACCTTGAGATACTATAAATTATAGGACCCTAACACCCAGTCTGGAATAAACTGCTCAGTGCTGTAGAATAGAAATCCATGCTATTACCCCAATACTCCAGTATCACATGCAGTTGTTGCAATGAATTTGTACCTCCAATACTGTGGAGGCAGTTACTAGAATTTCTACTTCAACAACAATGGACATGTAGTACTCACCGATCCAAGTAGGTATTATTCTTTAATGCCAAAAGCCATGCCAGTTTTTCTCTGAATAACATACCATAGTTTTTTCCTGTGTAAGGATATGCAGATCTCTACCACACAGTTCTTTGAATAACTTACCATAGTTTTTGCCTGTGTAAGGATATGCAGATCTCTACCACGCAAATTGTAGATCACTATGTCTCTTGCCATAATCATTCTACATTAGTATACATTCATAATTCTTGGTAGCTACAAAAGAGGATATTCTATTAATACTGGCCAATTTCTTTCTTGAGTTGGGTAACTGGCTAAGAGTTTGTTTTTTTGGTGTGCAGGTTATGGAAATTGTAAATATATATCGTAGTGAGTGATGAGTGAGAGATTGTTATAGAAGCTTTGAGATTGGTTATATCCAACATCTACAATAGATAAATTTCAGCAGATTGGGATTCCAAATAAATAAATTCAACAATAGTGATTTTAATGTGTTTACAAAGATAAACCAAAGATTTTTTTTCAAAAATATTGAAGTGCATTATCATCAGTTAGCATCTCGAGTAAGGAAATCCAATGATAATGTTATTGATATGTTTACAAACAAATACAATATTTTTGTATGGGTCGTTTGGTGACTATTATTGTATGTGACTGTGTAAATTATGTCAAGGAGAGTTACTCATGTAATTGAACATGTCATTTAGTACAACTCTTTCGTTTTGCTGACCAATAACACGGAACATATGATGGAGATTTCCCTTTCTAATTATCTTTCTCAGGCTATGATGTATCTTTCCCTAACATTATAAATGACTTCCTTTTTCATTTCACACCATTATTTATTTAAACTGCAGAGTGGGTAACTTCATGACCTTTTCTTATTATTCCTCTACTAACTGAGATGTAGGACAAGCTTACATGGGCAACAGTATGGCTATTTACAGCAACTGGATTGCCATATTATACCAAATACATACTCCACCAGAATTTTTGTACTTCCAATGAGTATGAGTTCAATTGGGATCTCAAATGTGCAGGAGTTCAAATCCACCTGTCTAGTGTAAGTCCATATTCACATAAACATATGAATCACCAAATGTTCAAGGATAAAAAGTTTAAGTCCGATCACATGACCTTCAACTAACCACATCATCATAAAACTAATAATCGTGGCAGCTATATTTCTCTGGAGAAACCAACCTAGAAGTTTATAGAGGCCAAGTAGAAGTGTTCCTCTACTCAGTTCCTCCACAAACTCCTCTATTCAAAATTCCATCACACTAGGTAATTGAAAGTATCTCCCTCTTATCTTATGCTCTGAGTTTCAAAATTAAGCTCCTTAATAGTGATTGTATCTGTTGCACTTGGCCATGAGGGTTGTTGTTTGTTAGAGATGGTGAAAATACACAATATGATACAGCATTCCTCGTGTCAGTCTACACTGACTTACTGTCAAGATATAAGCAATGCCTCAAATGTGGCGATCAAACTTATGGACCAAGAATTTTGAGGACATTTGCCAAATAGAAAGTACATATACATATTATAATCCTTTCAGTGTTGCAAAATATTTAATTAGCATTTTTAGTGCATTTGCCAAACATAAAGTACATATACATATTATAATCTTTGAAGTGTTGCAACATATTTAATTAACCAAGAGAAGAATCTATCACACTTGCATATCCATTCTAGCTTTCTCTGAGTTTAAGAGATTCAAAGTTACATAAATTTGATTTGGTTTTTCATATCATAGTTTGAAAAAACCAGCAAAGTAGTACCTCACAAATCCACTTCGTATATTAAAATACATCAAACACAAGTGTTACAAGGGGAAATACATATGTATGTTTAACCAAAAGATCAAATTAGCATCTTCTGGTCAATAATTACCAAGGATAGAGATCTTTGTTATATTTGCAATGCATTCATTGGCAAACACCCTAATTAGCCAAAAAGAGAAAGATATTGTGGATACTCTTGTCATGTCAATGATGCAATTTTTGAGACCTCCCTATTTAATTAACATCCAAAATTCTACTTACATCCTTTGGAAACATTAATTCTGCTCTTTCCTACATTAGTGCCTTAAGCGTTTCCTTTTCAACATCTCGTGCAATTGTTAGTTAAAACTTTTTAAACATGTATATTTATTTTTACTTTTTTATTATAATCATTTTTTTTTAATTTAAAAAATATATATTTTTTAAAAGTACATGTGTCAACTCCATGTTGATATAGATAGAACAACACATGGCTCAATTAATCACTAATGGAGTTACACTTAGCGTCTTATTGGATTATAGAATGTGTGTGTCAAGTTAATAGACAATCTTTTAAATTTCTAATAATAATTTTATTCCGTCCTAATAATAATTTTATTCATATAAATATATAAAAAATGTTAAATATGTAAAAGAAGTTATTTATTAAAATATTTTTTTTTATTTAATTTTTTTCCTTATAATGATTTTAGAAATATCATGTATTTTTACTTTCTAAAATAATTTTTATGTTTTTAAATATATAAATAGATTTAACATTTTATTCTTTTAACCGAAAGTATTAAACCCAAAAGAAAATCACAATTAAACCACGCTCATATAGGTAATCCGCTAGACCATTGATGGACCTGGAATCAGTTCTTTGTTTTCATTATTTCGCGCTAGATCATGGATGGACTTGGATTCAGTTGTTTTTTTTCATTATTTCGCAGCCAGTGAGTCATTTCAAATTTAATGCCATTAAAATTCGATGATAATTGCCAATTGCAAAACCAAAAATTCCACAAGGAGACAATTGATGAATTGATGTTTAACTGCATGAAAAATCTTGGCTGATCTGTGGTGGAATTAATCAAAGCAGTTGCAAAAAAGATTAAGAACATTCGTTCAACCGATCAAGAATCAAACTTAGAGGTTATGTCCTAACAATGTCACAATATACACATTAATGTTCTTCCCCTTTTCCGTGATCGTCTCAAGTTTCGTTCTCCAACACTGGTCTCTGCACTTGACCAACGGAGCAATTCAGGAGTATTGCAGAGCATACCTGGCGAGCAGGGCAAATAGGTGGAACTTTTGGCGGCGGTGGCGGCGATATTAAGGAAGCGACCAATGGGAGAGATTCTGCAATACCCGGCGAGCAGTGGAAGTAGGTGGAACTTTTCGCGGCGGCGGTGCCGGCGATATAAGGAAGCGAGAAATAGGAGAAATAAAGCGGAAGAGTCCAGCAGCCCTTATTCTTTGACCATGTAAGCTCTGTGATTCGCTTGTGCGCACGATATCGTGAAATGTAGGTGTTCCCTTTTTTTCGAGGAGGTCAAGAGCCTACGCTTGACCTTCAAACATAGAATTGTTCTTTTCCTTTAATTGTGAATGAAAATAATACATTTGAATGTGCATTTTTTACTATGGATCTGCTCAGCCGGCGCCGAATGGTGATGACTTGGGCTCTTTCGGAAGTGACGGGCCGTCCAAAACCTTAAAAATCTAATCATTCTACGTCACCGTTCAACGAAATAAGCGGTGGATAAGGAGCCTCGTGAATTATATCATTCCGAGTACCTCGGGGGATTTCACTGGTTCTTTGTCCCGTGAGAACCTAATCCCGTTTCTTGTATTATAAAATTCCACGAGAAAACGACCAGGTGGAACCAAGACTTCCGATGCCAGAACTGTCTTTTCCTCCATGTATTTTACGAAGACTTCAACAGCTACGCTTATTTCTGTGAATACATACTTAATACGATAACTGATTAAGTATATTGTCATTATATTTAAATATAAATTATATTAATTTAGTCCGATGATGATGTCGATGTTGTGGGTATTTGGCTAGTTTAGTAAGCAAAGGTTTATTACTAAACAGGCAATGGATATTTGAATAGTTCTTTTAAATATAGATATTTGGTTATTTTAATCGGTAAAGCTGTTTCCTCAAGTGAAAGGTGTTCATTTATATTAATAAATGCATGTAGAATTTCAATGTTTATGTTCTTCTTAAAGTCTAAAAGATGTACGACAATCATATTTTTATAAACTTTTGTCATAAACTTTAATTAACAAACTATTATGTAAAAAAAATTGGTAATATATTTTATTTTATTGAAATAAGTGTAATATGTAAACTTCTTGTTTAATCTTGTTTTTTATTTAATAATAATAATAATTATTATTATTATTTTATAAATAATTTTAATTTTGACAAGCTAATAAAAGTTAAAAATGAAAGGATAATTATATATTAAAATGGTTATCTTCCCAAAAAATTAATATTTAATCTTCAGAATTAAATTCTAGTGTGTAATTTTTTATTTATCAAAATGATAAAATTACATTTAAAAAATTTATAAAAAAATAAATTAGATTATTAAATAAAAAATATGAGATTTTGTAATAAAAATAATTTTTTATTTAAATATGTATAAAATAAAATAGATAAAATAATATGATTTTTATTTAAATATTTCTTTATATTAATAAAGAGAGTGATATTGTTAATTGATTTTCATTTTCATGATTATAAAAATTTGTTTCATTTTTTATTTCAGTGTATTTAAATTTTATATAAATTTTCAAAATCATATATCTATATATATAATTTAATCAAAATTTTAAATTAAGTGAGGTGGTAGAAAAGATAAAGTATTTGACGAACACAAAAAGGAAAGTATGTAGCAATCAAAATAATTGTTAGTCTCAGAGGTATAATGTTTAATATTTAATATCGACATTTTTAAATTTTAATTTTTTGTTTTCGTTAAACTTTGATTTTTTGTTGTTGTTTTAATTATGTTTTTGATTTCATATGTAGATAGATTTATGAAAAAAATCTTGTGGAAAATTTACAATTCAAACTTGCAATTATAACAAGTGTGGGCAAATTAGAACTAAAAATACACTAAAAACCTCTAACCAATAGACTAAGACATTATTTAAGAATAAGTTTCACTAATTTAGAAAATTACAATCTATTTTATGAAACAAAGTTAGAAAATCTGGGTAATGGCAAAAAGTAAACAAAGTTAGAAAAGCTCTATAGGTGGCAATTTAATGTAGTTATAGTACTATGATTATGATTGGGAAATGCTTTTTTATTTGTACTTTCTTTAGCTATATGTCACTACAATGTTGTTTATTGCTTATGATATAGTAGGTAATGCTTTCAATGGCTAGTAAACAATATGATACAAAATAACATTATCTATTTTTTAGTCATTGTTATTTGGAGAAAATAGATTAACCACACACATACACACACATTTATATTTTCTATGGTAGCATTCAATGCATTGTTAATTTGTCTTTGTAGGCAAATGTTGTGTAACTTTCATAAATTCATGGCTATGCTGCTACTAATATCGTCATGCATGGCATACATTGTTGGAGATTCTCGTGTAGTATCATTCTAAGTATATCAATATCTTAATGATCAGCTTGGGATCTGAATACATTTGAGCCATGTATAGGCCATGGATAGAAACAAAGTATATATAATTAATGTAATTAATTATATTGTGTCATAAATCATACAGAGAAAATTTAGGTAAAATGATTATAAAATGATATATATAGCAAAATTACTAGAATGTAGTGCCTCTCGCTGCATACAAATAATAGTTATTAGTTTTCCTGGTTTTCACCTTTACCATTAATTTCATGCATTTTTTTGTCTACTAATTATGCATGGGTTTTGTTCTAGCATATGCCCAAATTAGCTATGAGAATTATCCATCGGTTATAATGAGAATAGGTTATAATGAGAATATGTTAAAATTCTATGATGTTAATGTGTTAGCCATAGGTATGCTCAAAGAATTGGGTCTCTATTTGTTTGCACCAAATCATAAAAACCAAATATTGCATTATGCTATAAAGCTAAATACTTTACATTTTATTTCATTAAATTATGTATTTATAATGCAACAATAGGTTAGTGACTTAGACATGGTGCAATATGTAACATCCTTGTTATAATTAAAGCAATTGTCATTTTCTTGGTCTACTATTGTTAGTGCTTTTGACTATGAATTATTATGTATTGAGTTTTGGGAGTAGAGAAGTCTTAAATAAATAAATAAAGTTGTTTTTAGTGGATGGAAAATTATGGAAAAAGACACGGTGGAGTAAATGATGCTTGCTTAAATCTGAGAAGAATTAGATTCAAATTAAATTTTGTAAATTATTAATTATATATATAGATATTGCATATTCAGTGGGAGATAAAGACTGAGAAAATCTCTGCATGAAATAAAGCAGATTTTCTCTTAAGAAAAAGAGAAAAAAAAAAAAACCTAAATTGAAAGATACAGATTCCCAAAAAGCAGGACACTACCAAAGGAAAAATGTAAAAGACAAAATGTTAAATATACATTATCAAAGCTAAGTAGGGGTTACTAAAGGTTGGCGAGATCATCCTAGTTCGGGGGAATGAAAGGTGATTCAAGGTTGAGTGAATCGGTGTTGCCAGCAACATATTTTACAGATTGAGACTGCTAGGTTGAGGCTATTATACTTCCCTTAATTTAAATTGTTGGCAGTAATCATATTTTTTGTCACTGATTGCGTTCGTTAAATTGTAGCTGATGTTAGTAACTATCAAATTATTGTATTTAAGCGTGGCTGTAGTAATAGATTTGCCTATGAATTATTATGAGCCAACAAGCTGCAGTAATCTTTTAATTTTTTTAATATCGTGTATTTTTATTCTTTAAATAATTTTTATGTTTTTAAAGATAGAAATAGATTTAACATTTTATTCTTTTAACTAAAAATATTTTTTAGTTAATACTAATCTAAGTATCTACGGGGATTTGAACCGATGAGCTATCGCAAGGAGTGTCTTAACAAGGCATCCATTCACCCTCAATCCAAAACCCGATAGACTTTTAATTGAAAATATTAATAAAAAAAAATCACATTTAAACCACACTCATACCACACTCATATAGCTGATCCGCTAGACCATTGATGGACCTGCAATCAGTTCTTTGTTTTCATTATTTCGCGCTAGGTCATGGCTGGACCTGGAATCAGTTGTTTGTTTTCATTATTTCGCAGCCAGTGAGTCATTTCAAATTTAATGCCATTAAAATTCGATGAACACGGAAACTGCAAAACCAAAACTTCCACAAGGAGAAAATTGATGTTAAACTGCATGACGAATCTTGGCTGATCCGTGGTGGAATTAATCAAGGCAGTTGCGAAAAAGGATTAAGAACATTCGTTCAACCGATCAAGAATCAAACTTAGAGGTTGACTCCTAACAATGTCACAAGATACACATTAATGTTCTTCCCCTTTTCCGTGATCGTCTCAAGTTTGGTTCTCCAACACTGGTCTCTGCGGTTGACCAACGGAGCAATTCAGGAGTATTGCAGAGGTTACCTGGCGAGCAGAGCAAATAGGCGGAACTTTTGGCGGCGGCGGTGGCGGCGATATTAAGGAAGCGAGCAATGGGAGAGATTCTGCAATACCCGGCGAGCAGTGGAAGTAGGTGGAACTTTTCGCGGCGGCGGTGCCGGCGATATTAAGGAAGCGAGCAATAGGAGAGATAAAGCGGAAGAGTCCAGCGGCCCTTATCCTTTGACCATGTAAGCTCTGTGATTCGCTTGTGTGCACGATATCGTGAAATGTAGGTGTTCCCTTTTTGTCGAGGAGGGCAAGATCCTACGCTTGACCTTCAAACATAGAATTGTTCTTTTCCTTTAATTTTGAATGAAAATAATACATTTGAATGTGCATTTTTTACTATGGATCTGCTCAGCCGGCGCCGAATGGTGATGACTTGGACTCTTTCGGAAGTGACGGGCCATCCAAAACCTTAAAAATCTAATCATTCTACGTCACCGTTCAACGAAATAAGCGGTGGATAAGGAGCCTCGTGAATTATATCATTCCGAGTACCTCGGGGGATTTCACTGGTTCTTGTCCTGTGAGAACCTAATCCCGTTTCTTGTATTATAAAATTCCACGAGAAAACGACCAGGTGGAACCAAGACTTCCGATGGCAGAACTGTCTTTTGCTCCATGTATTTTACGAAGACTTCAACAGCTACGCTTATTTCTGTGAATACATACTAATACGATAACTGATTAAGTTTATTGTCATTATATTTAAATATAAATTATATTAATTTAGTCCGATGATGATGTCGATGTTGTGGGTATTTGGCTAGTTTAGTAAGCAAAGGTTTATTAAACAAGCAATGGATATTTGAATAGTTCTATTTGAATATAGATATTTGGTTATTTTAATCGGTAAAGCTATTTCCTTTAAGTCAAAGGTGTTCATTTATATTAATAAATGAATGTAGGATTTCAACGTTTAGGTGCTTCTCAAAGTCTAAAAGATGTACGACAATCATATTTTTATAAACTTTAATTAATAAATTATTGTGTAAAAAAATTCGTAATATATTTTATTTTATTGAAATAAGTGTAATATGTAAATTCGTTGTTTAATCTTGTTTTTTAATCTATTTTAAGTAATAATAATAATTTTCTAAATAATTTTAAATTTGATAAGTTAATAAAAGTTAAACATGAAGGGATAATTATATATTAAAATTGTTGTCTCCCTAAAAATTAATATTTAATTTTTAGAATTAAATTCTACTGTGTAATTTTTCATTTATCAAAATGATATAATTACATTTAAAAAAGTCATAAAAAAATTAAATTAGATTATTAAATAAAAATATATGAGATTTTGTAGTAATTAACATTTTTTATTTAAATATGTATAAATAAAATAGATAAAATAATATGCTTTTTATTTAAATGTTTTTTTTTTATAATAATAAAGATTTTTTTTATAATAATAAAGATAGTGATATTGTTAATTGATTTTCATTTTAGTGACTATAAAAATTTGTTTCATCCTTTATTTCAGTGTATTTAAATTTTATATAAATTTTCAAAATCATAATTTTTAAAGTATTTAATACAAAAAGGAAAGTATGTATTAATCAGAATCATTGCTAGTTATAGAGGTATAATGTTTAATATTTAATATAGACATTTTTAAATTCTAATTTTTTGTTTTTATTAAATTTTGATTTTTTTTTGTTGTTGTTTCAATTATGTTTTTGATTCTATATATAGATGGATTTGCGGAAAAAATTCTTGTGGAAAATTGACAATTCAAAACTGCAATTATAATAAATGTGGGCAAATTAGAACTAAAAATATACTAAAAAAACTAAGACATTATTTTAGAATAAGTTTCACTATTTTAGAAAATTACAGACTAATTTACTAAACAAAATAAGAAAATCTATATAAGTGGCAAAAAGTAAACAAAGTTAGAAAAACTCCATAAATTGCAAAAAGTGTATTTTTAAAGTTAATGTGGAGTTAATTGCTTTTTATTTGTGATGTAAAAAAAATTTTCATTTGCATCACATGATTAGGGTAATTTGCAAACAAAAGATTTAAGGAGCATAGTTCATTCGTAGAGGGGAATTTTAATTGTTTTAGATATTTTTATTTATATTTGACTTGTTTTTATGATGTTAATTTATTTATAAAATTTAAATAAAAAAATCATTTTCTATTATTATAATTAATGGAAAAAAATATTATTTTTAATTTTGAAAATATTTGATTTAATATTATATTTTCCAAAATTTTTAATAAACTTTATAAATTATTTCAAAATAAATTTGAACGTCAATGTTTCTAACTAAAAGATTACAATATAATTTACCTTTCAACGAGTTTAAAAATACAAATTTTCTTCAATAAAAATGTTTTTAACTAAAATATTACAATATAATCTACCTTTCAACCAGCATAAAAATACAAATATTCTACCTTTCAACCGGTATAAAAATACAAATATTCTTCGATAAAAATGTTTTTAACTAAAATATTACAATATAGTCTACCTTTCAACCGGTATAAAAATACAAATATTCTTCGATAAAAATGTTGAGAAACCAAATTAATTATACAAATATATGTTAATTTTTCAGCATTTGAATGTGGAATGGCAAGTTTTTTTCTTAACGTACAAATGAGATTTCAGCTCAGTGGAATATTCTTCGTTGTGATTTCACAAATCCTCTTCATCTTGCGCATTACGGACTTAAATAAATATTTCAATAATGATAATGGCACGTGTCAGGTGGGAGGTGAATGCTTTCCCATATCGAAATTGTTTTAATTGACATCTAATCAATTGTTTCATAGATCACGTTGTGTGAGTGAATCGTTTCTGAGAATGGGCCATGTTTATTGTATTGTCCAATTTTCTAATGGAAATTGTATGATGTGAGTACTAAATTTTTTTTGTGTGAAATGTAGAAAGGGTTGGCGATGTGGTATGATGGAGGTTTACCAACTTTCTCGAGGAGGATTGGATATGTAAATGTATAAGCATTATTTTTTGGTTTAATGGTCATGGTACATAATTTAGAGTTTTATGGTTTAATGTTTCACAAAATTTGTAAGTGAGGCTTAGAATTTAGAGCATAACTATTGTTCGGGTAAGTGGATTGTTGGATTCTAGTGACAAAAACTTGGTAAGTTTTTGAGTTCTCTCTATGATGAAACTCTAATTTAATAAGTCAGAAGTGTTAAATACATTGCCGACTCAAGTTTCGATGGTTTTGATGCAATGTTGTAGGAATAAACCAGTATTGACTCACCCGAGCGACATTGAAGGTCAATCCATCTTTGCATTTGTAGAAGTCCCGTGGGAAAGGTGTCAACCTCGATTCCATATATTCTAGTTTTCAATTTTTTGTCGACCCTGATTCCATGATTTTCTGTAGCAGTTATGGCGAAGATTTCCTAGAATTTACTCTGAAACTTGAAGTCGAGAGTATAGGGATCTTTGCATTTTCAGAAGGCTCGTGAGCAAGGTGGCAGCTCCAACTACATATCGTGTTGTTTTATATAGTTGAGGGGTCGAAGTTCTATTGACATAAACATCTAGCTCGGAAGAAAATAACTATGACCTCAGTCAGGTGTGATACATAGCGATGTCAGAAGTTGATGCATGTTTCTATTTTAGCACACTCATGTATGTGAGTTTTCTCATGCCTTTTATGTTCAATCCATCAACATATGGCACATTGCTTCTATTAATTTGTTTTTCAAAACACAAAATTTATTGAAATAAAAGTTATATTTTAAGCAACATGAGATTACAGTCTCAGATAGTTTCCATCTAGAAAAACGAAAACATAAAATAATCGATGAAAAATTCAAGTTTCAAGGGTATTGGAGAACTTTTGAGACCAATGTTACCAATATTATGAGTTTCCAATGGTGGGATTTTCTAATGTATGTTATTCCTAAATTTTATGCATAGAGGAACATGTTTGAGCCACGATGTGAGAGTACGTTTAAAAAAAATCAAATTTGGAATAAGGGTATCTATCTCCATTTCTGTTTTTTGGGTTTCTCTAGAGTTAGAGAAAACCCGAGATTGAGGCCGAGACCAACTTTGTGGTTGCATAGTCGACGTGTCTTTAGAGAAGAATCATAAGGAAAATGTCGAGCTCCAAGCCATCTTGGCAAACACTGAGTTTCGAGTGGTTTTGAAGTTTCTACTAACATTTAAGTTAGTTGTTTTCGACTTTTGTAATTTATGAACCATATTGAGATTGTTTTATTCTTTAGACGAACGCTGACGGGTTCATATATTTTGAACATTTTAATCCTAATTTTATTTTAATTTGTACTTAGCTTTTGCATTTGTTATCTTAAACTTTTAGATAGAAAGAATAATTATGTTTTGTAAAATTGTTTTAAGTAAATGTCTTATAAAAATTATTTTTTGAATTTATTTCTTTGTTGATAAAAGAAAAGTTGTTTTAAAATACATTTATTAAATAATATGTTATGTGAAAAACAAAATTAATAAATTATAGATACATATGTTTGTTTTGTTGGCCTTTGTAGAAGCAAATAGGAGGTCGGGCTGACTATGAGGTCGGATGTTGCCATTGTAAAAACACATAACCATACACACATATTTATTTTCCTGCTCCTACTAAAAGTAAATCGGAGGCCGGCCCCCACTATGAGATCGAAGGTCAGAATTGTCGTTTGACTGGTCCCTCTAAACACTCCCGACTACTCACACTCTGTGACCAATTCAATTCGGAATCTAGGTTCACTGTTGTTGTTATTATTATTATATCTTATAAGTGATTTAAATGAGGTTTATGATCAAGTTTATCATAGATCGATATGTTATAAATTAAATCTTAATTTTTTTTATAAAAATAACTTGTTGAATTTATGTCTTTCTTGTTAAAAGAGTAAAGTATTTTAGATTATATTTATTAAATGATATGTTATCTAGAAAAAAAATTATAAACACGTATGTTTGTTTGGTGGGCCTGTGTAGAAGCAAGTTGTAGGTCGCATTGACTATGAGTTTACACATAAATATACGTACATATTTCTATCTTTTTTGTGGTTCCAACTAAGAGAAAGTCGGAGGTCAACACCTAGTAAGAGATCAAAGATAAACATTGTGGTTTGAATGGTCTCTCTAGACACTTTGGACTACTGACACTCCCCGCCCAATTCGGCTCCAAATTCAATACTTTATTTTTTTCATTAAAGAAGGAATAACGGGTTCCCATCTTTTAAACATTTTATCTTATAAGTCCAATTTATTCAAAAATAAATTATTTTAGATTAATTTGATCAAATAATATGTTATATGAAAAAAAAAAATAATAAACTATGAAGAGACCAATTATACATATATGTTTCTTTTGTGGGTCATTCTAGAAGAAAGTCGGTGGTCGGGATGGCTATGAGATTTGAGGTTGGCATTGACTTTTGGATAGTGCTATTACATTCCATGACTAATTGGGCTCCTTGTAAACACACCGAAATATATGTACATATTTTTTTTGTGGTCCGTACTAAAACCAAGTTGAAAAATTGGGCTAACTATGAGGTCTGAAGTCAGCCTTGTCATTTGAATGGTCTCTCTAGGCACTACCAACCATTGAGAGTCCCTAACCAAATCGGCTCCAGCTACAATACTACATTGAAGCTAGTGCGAGCAGTGAAAAATTGAACGATGGTTGCAATATTATTCACATATACATTAATGTTGATATTAGGTGAAATTAAAGTGCTATGTTGTTTTAGGAGGAAATCAGCAGTAATGGTCAAATTATTTTTCTTCATAGTTTTTATTGTTTATGTTGAGATTTTAGAGTAATTATACCCTTTATTAACTACAAATTGTAACTTCTTCGATTATCCATGTTTTATTTATGTCCTGATACATATTTGGCTTTCAATGTTGTCATGTCTCCACATAATAAAAAATAAAAAAATAAAAACTACAAATTCCACAACGTTAAACTCTAGTAACATGGTTACATACATTTCCTTCCGAATATCATATAAATATATATTACCTTTACCGCATGCAATAAATTACATCATTATGAACTCATTAACTCCTGCAATTAACGGTTCTCTACACTGTCTGGATTTTTTATTTATGATCAACAAATTTTCATTTAACTAATATAACTCCTTTGTCCTCCCAAGCATTGGCGGGAGAAAGTCTCAGAAATACCTTCATCTGCTCACCAGATGTCTTTCCCTCCTCAACAACTCTACTCCATCGATAGTCACGTGCACTCGAGCTCATCCAATGGCAGAGTCTTTTCCTAGTAGTTCCAATTGCACTTTGGTAACGTTTCATTGTGTTCAGTTAACATTTTTGTGCTTGGATTGGCCTTCCGGTGTTTGGATTACTCCATGAAATCACTGCAGGTTTCCATATGCCATGCTTCTGTGGCTAAGGAGCAATTTCATGACACTATTCCTATTGCAGACTCCACCCGTCGCACGACCCTCACAAGTATTTTCATTTTTCATTAAGCTTTGACCCTATGAAATGTTGTTTCATTATACTGCTATCATGGTAACACTCTTTCGTGGTTTGTTTCAGGTTCCTCTGGAGGCACCTTAGCACTCAAGGTATCATTGCAAGGTGCTTCCTCTGGAGTTCTATCATGGCTTTGTGTTCTGGCCTTAGTTACTGCTTCGGGTATGTGAAAGACTCCTTTATTCCCCTAGTATCCTTTAAGCGACAAGATTTGAACAGTCTCGGTTATGGATTTTTGTTTGGTTTTGGCCTCTTCTTGAGCGCCCTCCGTAGAGTTAATGTCTAGATTTTTAAGCGTTCAACTTGTTTTTGGTGAAGTTATGGGTTTGCATAATTGCTTTGAATTTCTGAGGCAAGCCTTCGTCAATGTAATAAATGATAATTATTTAATGGTAGCATAGTTTGGCAAGGGTTCTTTCTAGGTTCATTCTAAAGTTTTATCTTATTAAAACCCTTGATGTTGCTATGAAGTGAGTTTCAACCCTAGTTGAACTTGCTATTTCTTTTGTTACCAACAATGACTTACTAGTTATAAATTTGCACTGTAAATTCGTGTATATAGTTAAATAATTTCAGTTTAGGACTTTTTGTTGAAATTTCGCTTGTACAGTTGATGAATTCTGTTTCTAGCTTTCGCTTTGGATTTTCTTGTAGTGTTTAAATTTCAGTTCAGGCCCTAAACAAACTCGTTCACTTGCATTTTAATTTCATGGTCAATTAGCCTACTCTATCTCAAAATTAAAATCTCAATTAGCACTCTGTCTTTAGATTTTTACATTGATTCTTATCAGCTTTTCTTTAGCTAATTTCACTTTAGTTATTTCGCAATCTTAGCCCGGGGCTTCGTTCTGGGCTCTGGCTCCATCGAGCATTTAATTATATGCTTCGATGAGGACGGTTTCAACTCAAATATGGTATTTCCATCCTTGTTTTAATTGTTTTAAGTCCTGAGGGTTCTAATGCTCTTCGGCTACAGATAATTTGAGGTTGTCTTGCCCCTTTATTTATTCTGTCTCTGATGACCTGCCATGTGCATATAAAATGAATTATTGAGATTTTGTGTTTTTTAAATTTAGTTCGGAAATTTACAGGGTTTGAGGCCAATGTGTTCAGCCCACTAAATTATTTCCTTGTTGATATAATGTTCTCTAGATTGGAATAGGTTCACTTTATTAGGTCATTTATATTTACCTATCTCTATCCAATTTCAGAAAGCTACTGTTTAGTAATTTGTTTCTTTTTTTGTTAAAATATAAATGTAGCTGAAGAAAAAGATTATCCTTAATTTCACACTTACTGTTTTCCATCTTTAAAATTTGTACTATTTCTTTTCTATTGTTCACAGGGTTTATCTTTGTTTCCTTACCATATATAGGTGTATAAAAACACAGTCCAGACTAGTGCCTTCAGGCCACCTATTTATCTAGTTTAAGTGTTAATATTCCTCAACCTTTAATTTCTTCCTATACAGTTTCATAGCCAAAATAAACACAGTAGTTTAAATACTTACCTGGATTCAGTCTTTACGACAGTTTGTTGTTGAAGTCACAACTATATATTATCATATTTATCCTCCCAACCATGAGACTTGCCTTCAGGTCCAAGCCTCCCCTCGATATTTCTCTCATAAGAAAGATGCCTTCTTGCAAGACATTTAAGTCACAACATCCACAACTATCGGGTCACCCCCAGATTTATCTCTCAAACCATCTAACCTTCCAACACAACAGACATTCCCCCTTTCTCCTTTGTTCTCTCAGGTACTCAAAGATTACCCTCTTAAGCCCTTCTTGGAGAATTCATATTCAAGGAAGTAGTTAGGGTTAGGTAACTACCTATCCCAACTTCTTGATATGAGAGAGTTACAAGATTTTTTAACACTCCATATTTGTTTCATTCATAATTATAAAATCTTAAATACATAAATTCAAATAATAATAATAAGATCCAGTTTTTGTTTTACTCCAGTAAATAAAATAATTACAATTTTCTGGGGACATCACATCTCCGCCCCCCTAAAATCAAACATCGTCTTGATGTTTTTCTGTTGCAAACAGACCTAGACAAGTTTCCCTCATAACCTTCTCATCCTCCCAAGTGTCCTCTTCTATCCCAAAGTGTTGCAATTGCACTTTAACCTAGGTGATAACTCGTATCCACAACATTACTTCTCTCTGATCGAGTATAACCAAAGGTTTGACTGAGAACTCACCTTTTGATTCAACCTACAAAAGAAAAATTCTAGTGAGTCCCTTTAACTATTAATACTTTGGTTTTGATAGATTTGTTAAAACTATTTTACCTGTATATATTTCCAATTGATTATATGTTTAGGATCATAAACATATTTTTTTAACACGAAAACATGGAAAACATCGTGTGCGCGAATGTGGCTAGGTAGGGTGACCTGGTAGGCCACTGGTCCAACTCGTTCCAGGATTTAGAAAGGGCCACAAAATCGGGGTGCCAACTTAGCACATCTACTCCATTGTAATGTACTTTTCTTAGCTCGTATGCACACGTAGACGTGATCTCCAATTTGAAATTCCTAGAAATTCCTTTTTTTGGTCACCAAATTTCTTTTATCGATCTTGAGTAGCCTTTAAATTGGAATGAACCTTCTTGACCATTTCCTCCATTTCTTTTAACATCTCGTGTCCCAGCATCAAATTATCCTCTGACGCTCCCCAACTTGAAGGTGTTCGGCACTTATGCCCATGCAAAACATTAAACAGACTCATTTGTAATGATGCATGATAGTTGTTGTTATATTAAAATTCTACCAAATGTAGGTAATCCTCCCATTTGGAGGGTTGCTGCATCACATAAGTTCACAACATGTCTTCCACTACCTAATTATCCTGCTCGGTCTACCCGTCCATTTGAGGGTGGTAAGAAGTACTGAAATGCAATTGTGTGCACACTCCTTGAAATAAAGCTTTCTAGAACGCTGATTTAAATTTTACACCACGATAAGAAATTATAATTTTTGGCAATCCATGTAATCTGAAAATATTTTGCATGAATATGTTAGCGATCTATGCAACCTTGTAGGCTGGTTGCACCTGTATGAAAGAAGCATATTTCTCAACTTATCCACTACCACCATTATCGAATCATTTTGCTTTTTGGACCTAGGTATTCTTGTAATTAAATCGATGGAAATGGTCTTCCATTTCCATTTCGGAATTGGAAATGGGTGCAGTAACCCGGTTGGATGTTGACATTCCGTTTTCACTTGCTGACATTCCAGACAGTGACTGAAATACTCATCGACATTCTTCTTCATGCCAAGACAAAAATATTATTTTCTAAGCATGATAATCAGCTTCTGGTATCCAGGGTGGCCTGCATATGGAATCTTATGATATTCATCTGAAATTAAGTCTTTAATACTTTTCTGGTTAGGCACATACACTCTTCCTTTATAAATTAGTATACCCTCATGGTTTATCTCGTATCCCAATTGTTGTTCATGGTTGTTCGAAATTTTAGCTTCCTGCCATAAAAACTAATATTTTGGATCCCACCCGACCGCCTTTTTAATCAAATCATTAAAGGTAGCATGCACCTCATTGTAAGAGATTTCATAAATACAATGTACCTTCCAACTCAAAGCATCCGCGATCCAATTCTCCTTGCCTTTCAAGTTGTTGATTTGAAAGTCAAAACCACTTAAAAAGTCGACCCATCTCGATTGCTTGGCATTCAAAGTTGGCTACTTAAAATAGCTAGTTAATCTATGATGATCAGTCATTAAGAGAAATTTATTACCCATCATATAGTGCCACCAAATTTTTAGTGCATGAATGGAAAATGTTAGCTCTAAGTCATAGGGTGAATATTTCTATTCCTGCTCCTTATGTTTCCTAGATTCATAGGCAATCACTCTGGATTCTTTCATTAAAACACCACCAACCCCTTCCTTGCTAGCATCTGTACAAACCACATAGTCCTTATTTGGGTCTGTGATGCTCAAGATAGGCGTGGTGGTTAGTAAATGCTTAAGCTGGTCAAAGCTCTTTTGGCATTCTGTTGTCCACTTGAAGGTTTTTCCTTTCTTTTGCAGAGAGGTAATGGGGTATGCCACTCTGGAAAATCCTTCAACAAATCGCCTGTAGTACCCGACTAGACCCATGAATGACCTTATATCTGCTACATCCTTTGGAACGAGCCACTCCATTATAGTCTTTATCTTCTCTGGGTCCACAACAATTCCATCCTTAGTAATGATGTGTCCTAGATACTGAATCTGCTCTTTAAAGAAATTGCACTTGTTGTATTTAGCATACAGTTGATGTTCTCTGAGAGTTTACAACACTATTATGAGATGTTCTTTATGTTCTTCTATATTCTGAGAATAAATCAGTATATCATCAATAAAAATCAACACAAATTTATCCAAGTACTAATGGAATATACTGTTCATGAGACACATGAAAGTCGTGGGAGCATTAGTCAGCCTGAAGGGTAGCACAATGAACTCGTAATGTCCATAATGAGTTCTAAAGGCTGTTTTAGCTATGTCTTCTTCCTTGATTATGATCTGATGGTATCCCGAATGTAGGTCAATATTTGAAAATACTATCGCACCCTTCACTTGATTAAGCAAATCGTCCCTACGAGGTAAAGGGTATTTATTTTTAATAGTCATATTATTTAGCTATGGGTAATCCATGCATGTACGCAAGGTTCCATCCTTCTTTTTAACAAAAAGTATTGGGGCTCCGCAAGGTGATATGCTTGGGTGGATGTATTTTTTATACAACAGTTCTTGTAACTACATTTTTAATTCTGTCAACTAGTATACTCACGTGATAAGGAGCTTGGGATACTGGAGCTGCTCCCGGAATCAATTCAATTGTGAATCCTATATCTCTTTTTAGAGGGAGACCCGAAATCTCTTCGGGGAATACGTCTGGAAAATTTTGTATTAGAGGTATATTTTGTAAGGAAGCATATTTTTTCTTTGTGTTGGCATATCCTACTTGAGTTTCATAGATTTGACACCCTTTCCGTATACTCTTTGCTAACTATGAGGCAATTACTAGACTTAATTTTAGATGCCTTAATATGCATTGAATTTCCCCCCTCTTTCCCTCAACATCCATGTAGAAAATAGCTTTTGTTTTACAGTTTATTAGGGACCAATTCTTTTCCAACCCATCCATGCCTATTAGAATGTCATATGACCCTAGGGGCAATACATTTAGGTCTGCCACTAGGGACTGACCTACTATTTTCAATGGGCAATTTCTGACCTTGGCCAACACACGTCTTTTTTCCCCTGTGGCTAGCTATACTAACCAAGGACTTTTAAACTTAACAACTTTTAAGAAACATTGTTCTACTATCTTAGGACTAACATAACTTAATGTAGCTCTTGGGTCAATTAAAACAGATATAGTTTGGTCAAAAATTTTACCTTCAAATTCCACAATGGTTGGTCGGTATTCTTCTTGATGGTCTTTAAGAGTAGCATTGATTTTTTGGATGCTTCTGGTCACTTCTCCTATGGTGGATGCCTATTGAATCTTTGAAATCTGATCAATTCCTTTGTTGTTGGCATAATTTTTTACGTAATGTGGTCCTCCACATCCCCAACATTGTACTAGGGGTCTTGCTGCTATTTCAATTTCAGTTATACCTGACTGCTCATTGGTTTTGGATTCATTGGGGAGTCTAAATCTGGATTAGTTTCTATTAAGATTTATGTTTACTTGTCCTTTGTGGGGTCCTTTATTGATTATAGACTTGTTTCCCTTGCTACCAACAGGGAACTTAATTCCCTTTTTGTCAGTCCATCTTTTCCCTACATCTCCCTTTTGTCTGTTTTGCTGATAGCATATCCGAGCTTTTCGTATAACCTCATCCATGGTTTTTGGGTTATCGAATTCGAGATGCTCCTTCATGAACATTGGAAAACTATTGATAAATCGTCGAAGCTTCACCTTTTCCTCCCGTATGTAGGGAACATAATAAAGTAAGGATGTAAATTTTGTAATGAACTCATCCATTGTCAGTTATCCCAGTCTTAGATCGTGAAGCTCTTTTTCCTTTTCATCATAGAATGATTCAGTTAGATATCTTTCCTTAATACCTTTGAAAATTTTCCCATGTTATACTTTGTTCGCTCACCACACGCACAATCTTTACTTCTTCCCACCACATGGTGGATTTTCCTTGCAGCTACAAAATGGCAAAGAGAGATTTTAAATTATGATGATATCCATATAGCTAAAAGTACTTATTCATATTAATAAGACATGCTTCAGTTACCTCCTCCTGCTCACCATCAAAAAGGGGTGATTTTATTTTCTGAAACTCTCCTTATAGTTCTATCCTTTGTCTTTTCTGTGCTTTGTGTTGTGATGCATTATCAAATTTTTCTTCTTTATTTTCTTCCCCTCCTTTCGTCTTTAAATATTCTATCCAATATTCTTGCTCTCTGGTCATATGCATGCGTTCTGGGGTAGCAATTAGCTGTCGCTGATTTTGTCTATTAGAAAGACTCTTCATAATATTCTCATGTTGCTGCATCATCCTTTCATTATCTTCCTACAACCGCGCCATCTCACTCTTTAACTCTTGCACAATTTCCAAAAATGTAGTATTGGTGTTGCGTGGTTCTTCTCCTAATTGTATCCATACCTCAGGGTTGGTTTCTTGAAAAGATGAAGGTCCTAAACTTGTCATGGATCTATGAGATGTGTTGCTTATGCTCTTCATGTTAGCTATTCTCACTTCTTCTACTATGTAAATCATAAACACTGGTAATCATTAGTTTCCATAGGCCTCAGGCTTGTAACCTAAGCGCTCTGATACCACTTGTCATGTCTCCACATAATATAAAAAGAATACAAATTAAAATACAAATTCCACAATGTTAGACTATAGTAACATGGTTACATACATTTCCTTCCGAATATCATATAAATATATATTACTTTTACCACATGGAATACATTACACCATTATGAACTCATTAACTCCTCTAATTAATGGTTTTGTACACTGTTTGGATTTTTCATTTATGATCAACAAATTTTCATTTAACTAATATAACTCCTCTATCCTCCCGAGCGCTGGTGGGAGCAGGTCTCGGAAATCCCTTTGCCTGATCACCAGTTGTCCTTCCCTCCTCAGGAACTCCACTCCATCGATGGGCACACATGCTCAAGCTCATCTAACGAGAGAGTCTTTTCCTAGTAGTTCCAATTACACCTTGGTAAGGTTTCATTGTGTTCAGTTAACATTTATGTGCTTGGTTTGGCCTTCGGTGTCTGGCTTACTCCATGAAATCACTGCAGGTTTCCCTATGCCATGCTTCTGTGGCTAAGGAGTGATTTCATGACTCTGTTCCTATTGCAGATTCCACCTATCACGCGGCCCTGACAGGTATTTTCATTTTTCATTAAGCCTTAACCCTATGAAAGGTTGTTTCATTATATTGCTATCATGGTAATGATATTTCATGGTTTTCTTCAGGTTCGTTTGGAGGCACCTTAGCACTCAAGGTATTATTATTAGGCGCTTCCTCCAAAGTTCTATCATGGCTTTGTGTTCTGGCCTTAGCTACTCCTTCAGGTATGTGAAAGACTCCTTTCTTCCTCTGGTATCCTTTAAGTGGCAATATTTGAACAGTCTTAGTTATGGATTTTTGTTTGGTTCTGGCCTCTTCTTGAGTGCCCTCCATGGAGTTAATGTCTATACTTTTAAGCGTTCAGCTTGTTTTTGTTGAAGTTATTCCTTCGTTGGTTCATTCTGGGTTTGCAGAATCGCTTTTCCTTTCTGAGGCAAGCCTCCGTCAATGTAATAAATGATAATTATTTGACAGTAGAATAGTTTGGCGAGGGTTCTTTCCAGGTTCATTGTAAAGTTTTATCTTATTAAACCCCTTGAGGTTGCTCTGAAGCGGGTTTTGACCCTAGTTGAACTCGTTATTTCTTTTGTTACCAGCTATGACTTACCAATTCTAAATTTTCATTGTAAATTTTCATATATAGTTAAATAATTTCAGTTCAGGACTTTTTGTTGAAATTTCACTTGTATAGTTGATGAATTTCGTTTCTAGATTTCGCTTTGGATTTTCTTGTAATTTTTAAATTTCAGTTCAGGCCCTAAACGAACTCGTTCACTTGCATTTTAATTTCATGGTCGATTAGCCTACTCTGTCTTGGAATTAAAATCTCAGTTGGCACACTGTCTTTAGATTTTTACATTGGTTCTTATCAACTTTTCTTTAGCTAATTTCAATTTAGTTATTTCACAATCTTGGCCCGAGGTTCTGTTCTGGGCTCTAGCTCCACCGAGCATTTAATTATATTCTTTGATGAGGGCGGTTTTGACTCGAATCCGATATTACCATCCTTGTTGGAATTGTTTTAAGCCTGGAGGGTTCTAATCCTCTTCGGCTACAGATAATTTGAGGTTGTCTTGCCTCTTTGTTTATTCTGTCTTTGGCAACCCGTCGAGTGCCTATAAAATGAATTATTGAGATTCTGTGTTTGTTAAATTTAGTTCAGCAATTTACAGGGTTTGAGGCCACTGTGTTCGGCCCACTAAATGATTTCCTTGTTGATACAATGTTCTCCAGATTGGAGCAGGTTCACTTTATTAGCTCATTTATATTTAACTATCTGTATCTAATTTCAAGAAGCTACTATTTGGCAATTTGTTTCTTTTTTCGTTAAATATAAATGTAACTGAAGAAAAACACTATCCTTAACTTCGCACTTTTACTTATTTTCCAGCTTTAAAATTTGTACTATTCTTTTGTACTATTCACAGGGTTTATCTTTGTTTCCTTACCATATATATGTTTATAAAAACACACACTAGTGACTGCAGGCCATGTCTTTATCTAGTTTAAGTGTTAATATTCCTCAACCTTTATTTTCTTCCTATATAGTTTCATAGCCAAAATAAAAACAGTAGTTGAAATACTTACCTGGATTCAGTGTTTATGAAAGTTGGTTGTTGAAGTCACAAATATAAGAAAATATCCCAACTGGAAGGCGGGCGTTCTTCCTTTGCCCACCTAGTCTATAATACTCTGGCCGAGTAGCTCCTTGGTTGAAGCGATGCCGCATGCATATCACGGGTGAAGCTACTCCTACAAGCCAGTAGAATGTGGCTGCTCAGGAACCCGAACGGAGTTAGGGAAACAAGTTATGGGACGTTCCGGCAACTCAAGATGGATGTAAGAACATTCGTGGAAGGGATTTTACAAGACATGGCATTGGCACTTCTTTACTCTATTTATCGCTACCGAAGTCAGTCATTACTGAACTTCAAAGTACACTTTGTACAGTAAGAAGCAAAAGACTTACCTGGGCCTGACCTTTGACCGACACAGTCAGGACCTTACCACTAATCAATCTTGCTCTCTTACTAATGATTCATTAGAGATTATTTCAAGATCTGAAGGTGTTGTCTCTTTATGCACTCACTTATATCCTTGGCCTTGGCTTTGCTCGAAGAAAGACTCTCTCTATGGTTATCGGCTCGAGATTCTTATCTAAAGTGATGTCCCACCACCAAACATTCGAACCAGAGATGGATTAAGAGGCGATATAAATGTGATAAAGAGGCTATAGCGAGTGTTAATACCTTGCCGTTACACTTTAGCGAGCGTGAATACCTCTCCGATGGCGTTGGTCGAGTGAGTATCCCATCTCCTCTCTCGGATATGATGAACGGGTGGGTATGGATTGAACGGGTACTTCTCTCATTGTCTGTTGTAAACCTGGTTCAATCCCTCTAATCTGTTGGTCACATGGGGAACATAATCCTATCTCGTTCAGTGGATCGATTACCCCCTTCTATCAGGTATGATTACTCGATAGGGACACTTCTCTCTACGTCATTAAGGAATCTGTGCACTCTTTATTATATGATGCCTCCTAAATATTGGCATCATATATAAAATTGATCAAAAACTCCTGACCAAAAACTGACTCCTGACCAAAACTAATTCTTGACACCGGACATCTGACTCCTGACCCAAACTGATTCCTGACACCGGACACCTGACTCCTGACCCAAACTGATTCCTGACACTGGACACCTGACTCCTGACTTCTGACACCTGACACCCGACACTTGACACCTGACACCTAACTCCTAACAAAGCACCTAAGTAATACAATTGCCACCTCCAATGGTCTGATGGACCATTGAAGACTGTACACCCGAACTCCTGGATACAAGACTTTAGGATGAATTGATTCAAGAGCTTGGTAATAAATAAATAAATATCCCAAAGCTTAATAATAAATTGGATATATTATCAAATTTATCCTCCCAACCATGAGACTTGCCTTCAGGTCCAAGCCTCCCCTAGAGCTTTTGCTCACAAGACAGATGCCTTCTTGTAAGACTTATAAGTCACAACATCCACAACTATATGGTCACAACAAGAATTAGCTCTTGAACGTCTGACATTTCAGCATGATAGACATTCCCCTTTTTCTCCTTTGTTCTCTCAAGTACTCAAAGATTACCCTCTTGATCCCTTCTTGGAGAATTTCATATTCAAGGAAGTAGTTAGGGTTAGGTAACTACCTATCCCAACTTCTTAATATGAGAGAGTTACAAGATTTGTTAATACTCCATATTTGTTTCATTGATAATTATAAAATCTTAAATACATAAATTCAAATAACAATAATAAATCCAATTTTTGTTTTACTACAATGATTTTAGGGTCTTCTTCACTAGAATTAATTATTATTATTTTTTACAAATGACTTAAATGAGGTCTATGATCAAGTATATCATTGGTTGGTATATTATGAACTGAAAGTTAAATATCTAGTAAAATTGGTTGTTATTATACATTCACTTCCTAACATTTGGTGAAAAAAATGGTTAATATAAATTTATTTATTTTTATAAATATAAATAGGAAAGAAAATTATTTTTATGTTTGATTTTTTTTTCTCCTTTCCTAAATAAATTTTGCTTAAATTTGAAATTTATTTATTTAAATTACAATTTTAGACAATGGATTGTAAAATATTAAGTTTGTTTCGATATATATATATATATATATATATATATATATATATATATATATATATATATATATATATATATATATATATATATATATATATATATATATATATATATATATATATATATATATATATCAAAAGAATATACCTCCAAATTAATTTAAAATTATATAAGATAATTAAATTGTTTTATACTTTTTAGCTATTTTATCAATTTATATTTAAAATACAACTTTGTAGTATATTTAAATTTTGGTTTAAAGTGCATTTTATATGAAGATATTTTTTTACTTTTTTTGTTGACCTTGTTCTTCTTTGTTTTTTTGGTACAAATTATTTTAAATTGTGGCAAGTAACTAAATTGTTATGTTTTATTGATTTTACTTAAAATTGTCCATGATTACAAAATGAATTAAAATTTCAATGAGTGACGTAGGGTTATCCCTGCGCATACCTACAGAATTCATATTCATGCATAATTCATTTTCCCTAGGATTTAATAATTACCTACCAGGTCAATACTTCAACATAAAGATGGTTAAGGCCCTTTTATCATGGTTCCTTTCTATCAAAACCCAATCACTCCGCTAATACCTCTATCGGGACTTAATCAACCCTTTAAAACATTCATTAATCCTCTTTAATGAAGTCTTCCTCAAAGCTTCCTTATCAGGGTTGTTAAACTCCCATAAACCTTGGTCGAGCTTTTAATTCCGCATATATAACCTTCCCTTCCAAAACCTCGGTTAATATATGCTTTTCGCATGGAAACTCTCTATCGGCACTTAATATCCATTGTAATTCCCTTATAAGGGAATACATGTGAAAACAGGGAGAACATACCTTTCTCCACTGACTCCTAGCCTTTGGCACAATTATCAAGGATTGCTCTTATCACAATCGGCCATCGGCTTGTCCACAGTTCCTCATCGCCTCTTTCTCTTCTGATATGCGATCGCACAGCCGCTTCCAACTATTGGAAATGCTTATTAGCACCTTTGCATTAAAACCCCGGAACTATGTAAACTATTGGGAAATAGAAACACACTGGGATACAAAGGAAATCCTGTGCCGAACCACATACATGGATTTCAAATGTTATACAATCGCAAACATATTTATCGTCGGGTCCACCTTCTTTTTCAACCTTCCGCTGCCTCAATCCTCCGATTTTGATAAGCGATCACGCTGATCTCTGATCGTCGATCGACTTATTGCTATCGACATATCGTGCATACATTGACCGACCTCTACCTCATGAAACTACTGATAATGCGATTAGTGATTAGATCTTGGCCATTGATCTTCCCAGATCCAATGGTTTCTGAGCATCAGTCTTTGCTCCTCCGTTCTTCCACTTAACTTAAATTTTACGCACTTCTTCAAGGTTTTGTGGGTTCCAGGTTTTGAATGGTTTCAGCCTTCTGCCGCTCAATCCACTTCCACTTCACTTAGCTTTGTGATTTCCTTATTACGATCAATTCATAACTTTACTTGACTCCTTGAATGGATTCAAAGATCCATTTCGAGCCTCTGGTTCGTTTTCCTCCTCTGCGCTCTGCCTCGGCTTTGCCTCTTTGCGTTTACTCCACTTGCCTGCATAAATTTATATATACACTTCTCAGATACACTCGATTCATCCTTCAACACTCAATTACGCGCTTATACAGGATTTTAATTAATCTCTGTATATATATAATTACAAACAATGAATTATAGAATGCTATCTCTGTCTCTCTGGCCTCATCTTCAACATCGGTGGCCTCTATTTCCTAATCTGCCCGTAGGCTTACAAACACTCCAATCTACTATCTATTTTATTATTCAACCTCTCTAACCTATGTTCATGCCTTTTAGGCTTACATTTATACAATGGGGTTCTAAAACCACTTTCTGGTTTAGATCCCTGAATCCCTCAACAAAATCCTAAAATCTCCTTCTTGTTCCTAAAATTCCTCTCTAATCCCTAGATTCATGAACTGACTCCTAAACTAAGATTTACAATCAATTCTCAATCCCTCAATTTCTCAACTATCGTAAATCTCTCATGTTCTCCTACATTCGAGAACATTTACAATAAAGCCTCACAATATTCAATTAATTCCTACTCTCATTAAAATCACTCAAAACATTAAATAATTACATAAATCCAATACTTAGGAAACCTGCTTCCTTGAAATAAAAGACCTCCTATTTCTACTAGAATACAATGATAATATTGAGATCGATGCTCCTGCATCAGTGAGTGTTTTGATTATTTTGACTAAATTTGATAAAAGTAAAAGGGATGTAATTTAAAGTCATGTGAATGTGAATTTAAATTTTATTTCAATTTGAATTTTATTTTATTCATATATTTTTAATTTAAGCATTTGGAATATTAAATAATTAATTAATACTAAAATTATATTTATGATTATATATATATATATATATATATATATATATATATATATATATATATATATATATAGAGATATATATTAAAATTTCAATATTGTTGTATTCTTTTAATGGTTTACATAATGCTAAAATACTTTAATATCAAATTTTATTGTTTTTATATATAGATAAATAGAGTATTAAATTATTATATTAAGTTGTTTTATATTTTCTTATTTCAAATTCCATGGATGTTAAAATTTCTTATTCAGCTATTATTTTTGGACATCATTGTAACGTTGTGTCATTTATATTGGACTTAAAAAATGTGAATAAACATGAAAATTGCAATAATTTTATACTTAGTAAGTACATTGTCTTTCGTTATATATATATATATATATATATATATATATATATATATATATATATATAGATCATTTTTTACTTATATATTATTATTACTATTATTTAGCGATGTATAGTTAGAAATACATTATTATTTATATTAGTCGCCTTGGTAAATCATGATGCATTCCTTGGTATATTGATTTGATTAATAAAAATGTCTATTCATGGGTAGAAATTGATAATATAAATGATTACATCTAAGTGTTTTATATAAATCGATGCCTTCATAATGTTTATGATGGAACTTTGAAATATATATTTTTAAGATTCGATAAAGTAATCGCCATATTAGCTGAGAAATATTTAACTCCATATGTGTTTCTTATTTTATAGGTATGCGATTATAATGATTAGGATGTTCTAGATATTTGTGCAATTTTTAATTTTCTCTAAATTTTAAAGTGTTGAATACTTTTATCTAGACACGGCAATATCCAAACCTTGACATATTTTTTAGAAATTTTAAATGAACTTTATTGTTGTCCATTAATTTGGGATTAAATTACATGTTATTTATGTCTAGGTGGAAAGCTAAATTAAAAAAAAAATGAATTATGGAATAATATTAATTTGTTTATGTAGAAATTATGTGTTTTTTTCAAAACAAGTGGAAAGCAATAAAAAGACAAATGGGGACAAGAAGGAATTAAAGAACCTTACAACCTTTGTTATTTTTAATTGTGGTGTTTAATAGTATTTAATGTGTAAACACTCAAATACAATTATAAGGGTTTTCAAATACTTTTAGATACTTGGATTTTACTTTTTTGGCCAATTGACATTTGGTATGATTTGAAGTACAATGTCTAATATGCTTACAATTGAACATGTTTGACTAATGAAATTAGTTTTTAGAACACTTTTTCATGGTATTATTTATTGTAGTTGATACTAAAAAGCCTTTAAAGACTACTATTATTTACATTGTAGAATCAATATTTGAATTGATGATATACTGGATTAAGGCGATGTCTGCTAGTTTCGGTGCAATCTCTTATAGAACAATGCTATGCAATTGCGAATGACTTTGAGTCATGGAATGTGTAGTTCTCGAATTGTCAAAGTAGTTGGAACAACTTATAAAAGAGGATGAGACTGATAATATGAAATTGCATTCTGCAAATAAAACAAAGAAGAGGAAAAACAATGAGCGATTCGAATGCAATTTCTATGGTAGGTGGATTAGTTGAGGTTTTAATTGCTGAAAATGTTTATGTTGTTGCATGCAATATATTTTTTCAAATTGAGGGAACATTGAATGAATATCAAAGGCCAACATCCAATTTTTGTTTTGTGTGAATTAGATGATATATTTCTTGATTCACTATGTCTCAAGTGACAAAGATTTTTCACAAATTGTAATGCTAAAATCACCAAATATTAAATGCACCCCCAAATCTCATAGTCATTGTTGTTATGTATGTCTACTTGGAATCTTCATTCCAAGATGAGTGGCTATGGAAGCTTAAATTATTGCATTTATAGACAATTTTGGTGCAATATGTTTTGCTCAAATTGACACATTTACTAAAGTACATATACAATTTAATGAGGTTATAGGACTATGATTAATATTGAGTGATGGTTTTTATTTTCAATTTTTGTAGCCATGTGTGGATAGAATGTTATTTTGTATTTATGGCATAGCAGATAATGCTTTCAATGGCTAGACAACATTACGATACAAAGTTAGTATACCCACCTTGGTTTGCAATTTAATGTAGATATAGTACTATGATTACAATTGAGCAATGATTTTGTATTTTTACTTTCATTAGTCATGTGTCACTAGAATGTTGTTTATTGCTTATAACATAATAGGTAATTTTTTCAATGGCTAGTAAACAATATGATACAAAATCACATTACCCATTTTTTGGTCATTGTTATTTGCAGAAAATAGATTAAACACACACACACAAACATATTTTCTCTGGTAGCATTCAATGCATTGTTAATTTGTCTTTGTATGAAAGTGTTGTGTAACATGCATAAATTCATGGCTATTGGCGATTCTCATGTAGTCTCATTCTTAGTATGTCAATCTCTTAATGATCAGTGCGTGATCATGAATATATTTGAGCCATGAATAGGATATGCATGAACACAAAGTATATATAGCTAATGTAATTAATTGTATTGTGTCATAAATCGTAGCGATACAATTTAGATAAAAGAATTCTAAAATCATATATATAGTAAAAAAACTAGAATTTTTATGGAAAAAAAGAGTTGCATAGGTATTGGTCGAAAAGAAACAATGTGTGGTGTGTTTTATTTATCAAAACACATACAATTTTCCTTTGGTGCTTCTTTCTACATAGAAATATAAATTATTATTTTTTCTAGTTTTCACTTTTTCCATTAACTCCATGCATTCTTTTTTGTCTATCAATTATGCCTAGGTTTTGTTCTTGCACATGCACACACTAGCTATGAGAATTTATCCATTTGTTATGATGCGAATATGTTAAAAAATTATGATGTGATGTTCATGTGTTAGCCATAGCTATGATCAAACAATTGGATCTCTATCTATTTGCACCAAGTCATAAAAAAACAAATATTGCATTACGCTAGGAAGCTAAATATTTTACATTTTATTTCATAGCATAATGTCTTGATAATGCAACAATAAATTAGTAACTTACACATGGTGCAATTTGCAATACCCCATTATGATTAAAACAATTGTCATTTTCTTTGTTTACTATCATTAGTGCTTTTGACTATGGATTATGATGTATTGAGTTTTGGGAATAGATAAGTCTTAAACAAATAAATAAAGTTGTTTTTAGTTACTGGAAAATCATGGAAGCAGAAACACTAGACTAAATGATTATTGCGTAAATTTGAGAGGAATCAAATTCAAATTAAACTTCCTAAATTAAAATATATAGATACATATTTCATATTTGGTGGGAAATAAAAGACCGAGAAAAAAACTGCAAGGAACAAAGAAGGTCTTTTTGGAAAAAGAGAAAAAAACAAAAGCCTAGGTTAAGGGGATACAGATTCCAAAAAGGCACTACACTATCAAGGCTTTAGTAGAGGTTACTGAAGCTTAGCAACATCATCATAGCTCGGGGAATTCATAGGTGATTCAAGGTCGGGTGGATCCGTATTGCAAGACAAATATTTTCCAGATTTAGATTGCTAGGTTAACGTTAAGTCACTTCCGTTAATTTAAATTGTTGGTAGTAATCAGACTGTTTGTTACTGATTTTGTTCGTTAAATAACAATCAAATTCTTGTATTTAAGTTTGGTTGTAGTAATAGATTTGGATATGAATTATGATGAGCCAGCAAGGTAAATCTACATTTTTCTGTCTATATATATATATATTTAACTAATTATGTTACTTGGCGATCATTTTAGAATGCATAATTTATGAATGATGCATTAGCTGTTAGCGTTTTGAGCGAGGAAAATAAAGAAAATGAATGTCATTATCTATAGGAATCCATCATGCAGAAAGCTAGGTATAAAAACAGGGAACCATAGAATCATCTCCTAGGACGCATTAATTTTCCTTTACAAATGCAGGCAATAGTTAAATTTATTTACATTAAATATGAGGAAAAGAAAGGTAGAATAGTATAGGTGAGCATTTCGTAGAAACTGAATGAGGACTCTTGCATGTCGCTCTTGTAGGTAGTGAGGGATAGGTTATAGAAAAATCTTCACTATGTGTGAATGTATAAATCCCTATCATAGCGAGGGTAGTTCAACAATTTCAATAAACAGATTTGTCTGTGTCGCATAGGATACTACGTAAGTGAATAACTTACAGTAACAGAGCTATTCTGAATACCAAAAAATGAAAATACTTCCACACAGTCTAATTTTAATAATCATTTTATAACGTAAGGTTGCCAATACTAGTATTTCTTTCCTAATTATATCAAAAGTGAGTATGCATAATCAGAATTTAAATCTGGCTATGAGAGTGCCATCAAAACAACATAGGAAGAGAATCCAACATTTACTGTAGATACAAAAATATAATTACAATGTGGCATGGCATTCAAATAAACACACAGATAAGAGAATTCAATTTTTCTTTCAGCAACTGGAAACCAAGCTATTTTTCATCAACCGGAAATTGTATGTGTTAACCAGAAAATGGTTGCATGGACCAAATAAAAACACTGAAGGAAAATATCCCTAAGAAATCACATGTGAAACAAAACAATAAATCTCGAATGACACAACATGTATACGTTCTAAACAACATTATTTAGGCAACGGAAAAAAGTTGTTATAACAACAGTAGTAACACCTATAGGTCTCAGTTTAACACCCATGGAGGACAACCATTGATTGAATATTTGGATTCACATCCATAGTAGATAAAAATGTAAAAAATGTGTAGATCCAAAACTTAAACAAAATGATGCAGGAGCATCCAGCTCCGAGGAGACAGAAGGTGGTTGACTATCTCGAAAAAAAAAAAAAACCTATTAAACTTGTCATTTTTTATTGTTATTTGTTTCATTTTTCAGAAATCCGTTAAATACAGTAGGATTAAGGTTATGAACTGTTTTAGTTTAGAAAATAATTAGCAGTTGGTTATTCTCCTTTTAAAGAAAAAGAACTGGCTAATAGTTGGACAGATTCTGGTTGAACAGTTCAACCGGAAGCAAGAAACTGATACACCTTGCAGGTATTTAAACAAAGGAAAAATAGTTGGAATGGGGGGAATCTCCAGCGAAAGAAGACAAATAGAAAGACTTGTAATAAAGTAAATCATTTTTGCAAACTTAAATCCACTGCCAACTATTCCATGCATTGAGTTCCTATGTTCGTTCAAAATTATTTACTGATGAGTAGAGATGCATTTGTAATCAATAGAATAGCGAAATGTTTTTATTCCAACAGGGTCTACACAAGCCAAAAGGGAGGAACATAGCACACAAGGAACCACTTCCAGCGAAAGGGAAAAGGAGATCCAGTCATCATACAAACAGTCACCAACGAATTTCCAGGTAAAGCATACGATTCCATAGACCCATTTGAAAAATAATACAAGTACTTAAAAGCAAACAAGAAATGTTTTGTTAATCCACTGTCCATTTACAAGCGAAGAGCGCACAGAAGGGTTTCTGAGCCAGGCAGTCAGTGCTCACATAACAAGTTAACTTTAAAAACCATTTAACCTAAAATATAACATATCAAGGGCTATTCGTGCCATGGAGTGACAGAGTGGAATTTGGACCCAACAACAACCCAAGTGACTGTAATCACAAAAGGAGCGAGAACCAAGAGTAGCAAAACCCCATCACGAAGCTAACAATAGATTCGTTGTTGGAATGACCCTACCCGGTTGTTTGAGTCTGGCCGGTTTTTTCCTGCTTCCTGGAAATTGCAGAGAGAAAACCCTCGGCGACCAGCAACTTTGAGTAACCTGCACAACAGAGGAGGAAGCGGGTTAGCAGTTGGAAGTGCGGAAACCTGAAGGAGAAGACAAGGAACACTGAAAACAAAACGAAACCACAACATATTAGCGTTTACCTGTGATTGAAGAGGCGGCGTTGCGAGTGAAGGCCGAAACTGACAGCCAGAACCTAATAACAAGGAGCGAGTACATAAGAGCCTGAGAAAAGTGCAGAGCAAATTATAGCATAGAACAATTATTTACCTCGGATGCGGCAAGGTCGAATGAACCAAGCCATAAGCGTGGAGCCGAAGGGCTGTCCTGTCACAACCAAAAACAACAGTTACCAAACCAGAGAAACGAACCCATAAGCCCATTACAGTCCAGAGTAACAACAATCATACCATAAGCACAAAGCAGGGAACTGACAGTGTTGTCGCTCTCAGTGAAAAGCCCAACGCACAGAACAGAAAAAAACCAGGAGGCACCAACATACCTCGGCAGAGCAGAATGGAGAGCCACAACACAATGAACGAATGAAAATGACAGCAGAACGAGGGTAGGGTTTGTCAAAGGGCGGGAGCGACCAGATCGAGGAGATCGACAGATGGCATTCTATGACCGGCGAAAAGGGATTGTATTAATTACATAAAGATTGCAAAGTGGATCCAAATCCACAGACCTCTGAAGCGTGTTTAATATAGCCGCACAACAAACGTAACATGTGAAATAAACCATACTTTAAAAAAAAAGAGATAAGGGGGACCTGTAACCTAGCGCGGTTACCAACTAGGGTCTAGTTAATATTACACGCGGTTGAATTAACACTTACGCATCATTGGAGGGCTAGGCCATCAAAAGTGGTATCAGAGCAAGTTTGTTGAATAGAAAAAATGGAGGATGGCAGAAGAGGAAGTGGAAGAGGAAGAGAAGTTCGAAGGATAACAGAAGAGGGACTACGTGAGGAGATTCGTATTTTGCGTGAAATATTGGCAGTAGTAGAAGCTGGGGGAAGGAGAGACCCAGCAGATGATAATGATGAAGATGTGGCAGAATTAGAAGACGAGTTTGGAGGGGTGACACCTGAACTCAGGTTATTAAAATTAGTTTTGCTATGCAGTCATAAGCCAAAGCACGGCCTTCCCACTTATGATGGAAGTTTGTCTGCAGATGTATTACTGGATTAGTTGAGTGAAGTAAACAAGTATTTTGAGTTTGAGGAAACCAGTGAGGACAAGCAGGTGAAGTTCGCCGCCACAAAATTGAAAGGACATGCGTCCTTGTGGTGGGACAGCGTTCAGGCGGAAAGGAAAAGGCTACACAAACAGCCTATAAAGAAGTGGACCAGGATGGAAGCAAAACTGAAGGAGAAGTTTCTGTCGAAAGACTATCAGATCATGTTGTATAGGCAGGTACAGAACTTGAAGCAAAGAGGAATGACTGTTAAAGAATATACAGAAGATTTTTATAGGCTGAATGTACGGGCAGGGTATATGGAAGATACCCCAAAAAAGACAGCCAGATTCGTGAATGGGTTGAGAGGGGAAATACTAGATGAAATAGGTATCCTCTCACCCAGAACTTTGGATGAAGCACACCAGTTTGCTCTAAAGGTGGAGGAGAAAATCAACAGGAAACAGAATGCCAGGAGAGGAGGTGGAACTGGCAGGGGAAAAGGAAAGGTTTTTGGCAAAGGCAAAGGTACAGGTTCAAGTGAAGAAGGCAACAGTTCCAAATCTGCAGGAACAACAGAGAACGACAATAGCACTAGAGGAGGATGATCGTCCCAGTGAGGGCGAGGAAATGGTCGGGGCAGGGGAACTGTCCAGTGCTATCGGTGCCACAAGTGGGGGCACAAGTCGTATGACTGTCCTGAAGGTGAACCAATAGGTGGGAGAGGAGCTTATGTTGCCTAGTCGGAGGACGCTGAGGCATTGCCTCAGGAAGTGGAGAACGCACCAGAGACAGGTGAAGCTTTGGTGTTGAATAAGGTGCTCTTGAAACCAGTGAAAGAAATTGCAGAACCTGACCAGCAGAAGGCTTTGTTCCGAACAGTTTGCAAGTCACAGGGTAAGTGCTGCAAGCTGATCATTAACAGTGGAAGTACTGACAATTTAGTGGCTGTGGAGATGGTGGAGAAATTGGGATTGAAAAAACGGAAGCATCCCACTCCCTACAAAGTGTCATGGCTGCAGAAAGGACATCAACTGTTAGTTGATGAACAGTGTGAGGTGGAGTTCCAGATAGGCAGGTATAAGGATAAAATTATCTGCGATGTTATGCCAATGGATGTCTGTCATATATTGCTAGGACGACCCTGGCAGTTTGACAGAAGCACAGTTCATGACGGGAAAACAAACTGTTATAAGTTTGTCAAAGATGGGATCAAGCACACGCTTGTACCCATTAAAGAGGAAAGTGTAGCCGAGACCGGTGGAGTAAAAGCACTATTGATGGGTGGAAAAGAATTTCTAAAACAGATTGAAGACAATGATGTAAATTTTGCTGTCGTAAGAAGACCAAAGGCAGTGATACTACACACACAAATTTCAGACTTGCCCGAGGAAATCCAAAATATGTTGCAGGAATTTGGAGATATCGTGGTGGACGATCTTCCGGATGAACTACCCCCGAGGAGAGGTATCAGTCACTGTATTGAGTTTATACCAGGGGCCAGTCTACCAAATAAAGCAGCCTATCGTATGAGCCCTAAGGACCATGAAGAAATTAGGAAGCAGGTTCAAGAGTTATTGGATAAGGGATTGATTAGAGAGAGCATGAGCCCTTGTGCAGTTCTGACAGTTTTGGCTCCAAAGAAAGGAGGAGAGTGGCGAATGTGCACGGATTCTAGAGCCATTAATAAAATTATTGTCCGGTACAGATTTCCATTGCCGAGAATGGACGATATTATGGATTGTTTGAGTGGGGCGGCTTATTTTTCGAAGATTTATTTGAAGAGTGGATATCACCAGATCCGAATCTGGGAAGGAGATGAGTGGAAGACAACTTTCAAGACAAATGAAGGGTTGTATGAGTGGCTGGTGATGCCATTTGGGCTGAGCAACGCTCCCAGTACTTTCATGCGCCTGATGAATGAGGTACTGAAAGAATTCATTGGGAAGTTTGTAATTGTTTACTTGGATGACATACTGATTTTCAGTAAAACCAAGGACGAACATTTCAGGCATGTTCGAAGTGTGTTGAGGAAGCTGCAGCAAAATAAGTTGCCGATAAACCTGAAAAAGTGTACTTTTTTCAGCGGGAGTTGGTGTACCTGGGTTTTGTAATTGCAGGGAATGAACTGAAGATGGACCCAGAAAAAGTGGCAGCTATAGTTAGCTGGCCTTCTCCAAAAAGTTTATTTGAAGTCCAAAGTTTTCACGGACTAGAAAGTTTTTACAGGAAATTCATCAGGAAGTTTAGTGAGATTTGCGCACCCATGCTGGATACAATCAAGAAGGCAAATCAGCCTTTTCACTGGACCGAAGTAGCGGAAAATAGTTTTCAGACTTTGAAAAGGAAGATTACCGAAAGGCCGATATTGAGGCTACCTGACTTCAACAAACTTTTTCAAGTTCGTTGTGATGCCAGTGGTACAGCCATTGGGGCAGTGCTTAGTCAGGAAGATAGACCAGTCGTGTATTTCAGTGAAAAGCTCAACGAGAGTAGACAGAAGTACTCAACTTATGACAAGGAGTTCTACGCAATTATACAAGCGTTAAAGCATTGGAGACATTACATGTTAGGTAATGAGTTTGTTTTATTTTCAGATAATTCTGCATTACAGTACATCATGCAGCAACATAAATTGAACCATAAGCATGCAGAATGGGTTGAGTATCTTCAGAGTTTCACGTTTGTATTGAAACATATTAGCGGGCAGGCGAACAAGGTGGCAGCACCCTACTTTTACAGGAAAGTACAATGCAAGTTTTAGGCTTTGAGCACCTGAGGGAACTGTATCAAACAGATGCAGATTTTAAGGAGGCCTATGAGGCCTGCCAAAACCTTCTGTTGAGAAACAATAGTCCATGGTTGGAATACAAATTACAGGAAGGGTTACTATTTAAGGGAGGACAGTTATGTATTCCCAACTGTTCTATGAGAGAGAACATTATTCGGGAAAAACACAGTGGGGGTCTAGCCGGACATTTCGGTATAGACAAGACATTTTCACAGGTAGAGCATTTCTATTTTTGGCCAAAGTTGCGACGGGACGTACAAAGGTACGTAAGCAGGTGCACGATTTGTCAACTGGCAAAGGGTCACAGTCAGAATACAGGTCTCTATTTGCCATTACCCATTCCGAGCAGACCATGGGACTCCGTCAGCTTGGATTTTGTTCTGGGTTTGCCTAAGACACAGCGGGGTTTCGATTCAGTAATGGTAGTGGTAGATCGATTTTCAAAGATGGCACACTTTATACCTTGCAAGAAAACCAGTGATGCTACTCATGTAGCACATTTGTTTTTTACCGAGATCGTTAGACTGCATGGTTTACCAAATTCCATCATCTCCGACAGAGACGTAAAGTTCACCGGACATTTTTGGCGAACCCTGTGGAAAAAATTGGACACTTAGTTACAGTTCAGCTCCGCTTATCACCCGCAGACCGATGGACAAACTGAAGTGGTAAACAGGAGTCTGGGGAATTTACTACGGAGCTTAATAGGTGAAAATTCACGGATGTGGGACCGCGTACTTGCTCAGGCAGAATTCACATATAACGATTCACCTAATCGCAGCACCGGTTATAGTCCCTTCCAGATATTATACGGCATGCATCCACGCGGAGTGCATGAATTACAAGATTTGGGAAAGCTCGAAAAACAAAGTGCTGATGGGGAAGATTTCGCCCAAGCAATGAGCGACTTACATGAGCAGGTAAAGCTGAAATTGCAGGACAGTAGTCAAAAGTATAAGCAGCGAGCTGATTCAAAGCGACGGGAAGTTCAGTTTAACGTTGGAGATGAAGTCCTTGCACATTTACGCAAGGAACGGTTTCCAAAACGGGAATACAACAAGTTGAAGTATAAAAAGATCGGTCCTTGCAAAATCATTCGCAAGTTTTCTGCAAATGCCTATGAGCTACAGTTTCCACCAGGGATAGGTATTTCTCCCATCTTTAATGTGGCAGATCTGTTCCCTTATGTCGTTGATCCAGAAGACAGCGCAGCAGCAAAGCCACCGCGGGACACCAGTTGTGAGGAAAGTTCATGGATGAGACAGATGCCAATGGCATAACCCCTTGAGATCGAGAGGATCCTCGACACATAGGTAGCCAGGTGGACACGCAGGAAGGAATATCTGCGGTACTTGGTCAAGTGGAAGAACCGTCCGATAGAGGACAGTTCGTGGCTCGACGCAACGCAGATATAGAAAGCATGTTATTCTGTCGACGACCTCATGGAACAGAGCCATGACTTTTTGCCACCCCGGAAGCCTGATGCAGGAGCATCCAGCTCTGAGGAGACAGAAGGTGGTTGACTGTCTCGAAAAAAAAACCGAAGATTTCACGTATTGTTGGACAGGTTATTAAACTTGTCATTTTTATTGTTATTTGTTTCATTTTCCAGAAATCCGTTAAAGACAGTAGGATTAAGGTTATGAACTGTTTTAGTTTAGAAAATAATTAGCAGTTGGTTATTCTCCTTTCAAAGAAAAAGAACTGGCTAACAGTTGGACAGATTCTGGTTGAACAGTTCAACCGAAAGCAAGAAACTGTTACACCTTGCAGGTATTTAAACAAAGGAAAAATAGTTGGAATGGGGGGAATCTCCAGCGAAAGAAGACAAATAGAAAGATAGTTTTCTGTAATAAAATAAATCATTTTTTCCAACTTAAATCCACTGCAAACTATTCCATGCATTGAGTTCCTATGTTCGTTTCAAAATTATTTACTGATGAGTAGAAATGCATCTGTAATCAATAGAATAGCGAACTGTTTTTATTCCAACAGAGTTTACGCAAGCCGAAAGAGAAGAACATAGCACACAAAGAACCACTTCCAGCGAAAGGGTAAAGGAGATCCAGTCATCATACAAACAGTCACCAATGAATTTCCAGGTAAAGCATACGATCCCATAGACTCATTTGAAAAGAATACGAAGTACTGAAAAGCAAACAAGAAACGTTTTATTCGATTAACCTGTAAAACCACTGTCCATTACAAGCAAAGAGTGCACAGAAGGGTTTCTGAGCCAGATAGTCAGTGCTCGAATAACAAGTTAACTTTTAAAACCATTTAACCTAAAATATAACATATCAAGGGCTATTCGTGCCATGGAGTGACAGAGTGGAATTTGGACCCAACAACAACCCAAGTGACTGTAATCACAAAAGGAGCGAGAACCAGGAGTAGCAAAACCCCATCACGAAGCTAACAATAGATTCGTGGTCGGAATGACCCTACCCGGTTGTTTGAGTCTGGCCGGTTTTGTCCTGCTTCCTGGAAATTGCAGAGAGCAAACCCTCGGCGACCAGCAACTTTTGAGTAACCTGCACAACAGAGGAGGAAGCGGGTTAGCAGTTGGAAGTGTGGAAACCGGAAGGAGAAGACAAGGGACATTGAAAATGAAACGAAACCACAAGCATATTAGCGTTTACCTGTGATTGAAGAGGCGGCGTTGCGAGTGAAGGCCGAAACTGACAGCCAGAACATAATAACAAGGAGCGAGTACATAAGAGCCTGAGAAAAGTGCAGAGTAAATTATAGCATAGAACAATTATTTACCTCGGATGCGGCAAGGTCGAATGAACCAAGCCATAAGCGTGGAGCCGAAGGGCTGTCCTGTCACAACCAAAAACAACAGTTACCAAACCAGAGAAACGAACCCATAAGCCCATTACAGTCCAGAGTAATAGCAATCATACCATAAGCACAGAGCAGGGAACTGACAATGTTGTCGCTCTCAGTGAAAAGCCCAGCGCACAAAACAGAAAAAAACTGGGAGGCACTAACATACCTCGTCAGAGCAGAATGGAGAGCCACATCACAATGAATGAATGAAAATGACAGCACAACGAGGGTAGGGTTTGTCAAAGGACGGGAGCGACCAGATCGAGGAGATCGATAGATGGCATTCTATGACCGGCGAAAAGGGACTATATTAATTACATAAAGATTGCAAAGTGGATCCAAATCCACGGACCTCTGAAGCGTGTTTAATATAGCCGCACAACAAACGTAACATGTGAAATAACCCATACTTTAAAAAAAAAGAGATAAGGGGGACCTATAACCTAGCGCGGTTACCAACTAGGGTCAAGTTAATATTACACGCGGTTGAATTAACACTTACGCATCGTTGGAGGGCTGGGCCATCACAAAAAGAAGACGAGACTCTAAATGTCTCAAGCGTATATATACTAGAAACAACTAACAATGATCTGAAACGGTTCAACTTAACTGTAAAGGTGGATTACATGAAGGGGACAACAAATACCCACGTAAAATTGTAGAAAGGCACTCTGAGGCCTACACATGAACCCTACCCGATTCGAAATTTACAAACACAATTGTATATAAACCTTAAGAACACGAACTCCTACGCTATGGTGAACCGAGTAGAATAGCAAGAATTTAGAACCCGATTCAACAAATGCCGGAAATCACCCAGGTTGAAGTGGATTCGGAAAAATGGGACCAACCTGGATAAGAACCAAAAACCAATGCAACTTGTACCTGCAAGTTTCAGAAATAGAAAAGTTAAACCATAGCCTGCACAAGGATAAAAATTGATGAATAAATATCTTACGGGATAAGGATAGAACCAAGTTAAAAAAAATAAATACTATTACCTCGATATACATATATCAGAGAGAGGCTGATGTAGGATAAATCTGGGCAACAGAGGATACAAACTCGGTTAATTCATAGTGTACTAAAATAGTGTGAATGTTTGAACAAGACTAATGATTGTAACCCGGTTACTGGATACTCAGTCGTGATGTTTAGGAAGAGGGTTTTTTGTGAGCATATTGAGCTTTTCTTGGTTCCTTTGTCGAATCGCCACTTTCCTCCTACACAGTAAGCAAAAGAAGAAAAAATTTAGACTGTTGGTAGCTAATGCTCACTGGTAGATAAAACGGAAACGAGAAACTCAACATTACCTGAACTGGAATTGAGACATTGCAGCAGGTGACGAGTCATCGGTGAGCTGCAAGTGCAGAGAAGATGATCGGTGTGAATTTTCCTTCACCACCGAAAAAAGGGCTTTCACATGGCCATGATTTTACCAGTAAACCAATGATAAAATCCTCAAATGCGAGATCATACAGGAGATAGGGAAGCCAGGGTACATGGAAAATCATCGAGACCATGCTTCTAGAGTGTTCACATCTAAAAGCTAAGCGATGCAAGGTATGGGCCTTGTTGTGGGTGGTCAAGGTTTGAGATTTGGAAGGGTCTCTAGTGGGGTAAAACCCTCCTCTATAAAAAGACGAAAGGTGAAGGAGTAGAGATACATAACGGAGAGATAGGGTTTTGCGAGAGGTTAGGTTTTTACTATAGTGGAGATAGCCATCGATGAAACCCCAGCAAATCCACACCGTTGATGTCCCCTTGAGGAAATAAACACAGAAATCTGAGCCCCAAGTACACTATCACATGGGTTAGGGTGACATGCAAATTGCCTAAGGGAGAAAAACATGGCGGTAGGTTGCATGTTGCATGGAGACAAGGTCGAGTCGGAGCTAGAAATAATGGCATTAAGATCAAACTCGGGGTAGGTGCAGAGAAAGTCGTAAGGTGGGTATGATTGAAGTCACCCAAATATCTACTTACACACCTTGAAGTCACCCAAATATCTAAGTACACACCTGGCAGGATAATGCAAAAACCACTGATCAATAAATTCAAAGACACCATGGTGCTTCTCGTGTCATGGGTGAATACATCCCCTCTTATAAGCATCTCGGGAAATTGAAAATCTACAGTTAATCATGTAGTATTATATAGTTAGGAATTGTGAAAGTATAAACCATAGGGTCCCTTAACATTCATATCATGTGTGTGATCCTTAGCACACATAAATAAATCTTATACATAGTTGGAAGGTAGGAAATAATTACATGCTCAAGGTTATAGCAATCACATTATGAACTATATATAGAGAGAGAGAGAGGTGCGTAGAAAGTCCTAAGGTGGGTACGATCTGAAGTCACTGAAATATCTAAGTACACACCTGGCAGCATAACACAAAAGCCACTGATCAATAAATTCAAAGACACCATGGCACTTCTCGTGTCATGGGTGCATACATCCCCTCTTCCAAGCATCACGGGGGATTGGAAATCTACAGTTAATCATGTAGTATTATATAGTTAGGAATTGTGCAAGTATAAACGACAGGGTCCCTTAACATTCATATCATGTGTATGATCCTTAGCGCATATAAATAAATCTTATACATAGTTGGAAGGTAGGAAATAATTACATTCTCAAGGTGATAGCAATCACATTATGAACTATATATATATATATATATAACACTGAGTGGAAGGGAATAACATTAACCTCTTTATTTATCTTTACCATACCTGATAACCTACGGTAAAGGACATCGAAAAAAATAAAAAAAATTGTTAGGATAATTGGTTTCATTACACAATTGATAGCTTTATAGTAATAAGCATTTCAATATGTTTATTATTTGAATAAGATTACGAATATGATAATTGTTTTAAATAGTTTTATGCTTGTTATTTTAAATTAGAGTTGTTTATTATAAAAATGTATATTGTGATTTATTTTTTAAGCTAATAATTGGATTCCATTTGATTTATACATTTTGAAATGAATTTATAGTAATTTTCATAAACAAATTACGGAATTTTGTGAATTAAATATTGTGTTTTGAAATTTGTTAAAAATGATAACACTGCTTTTGTTGCTATTATTTTAAATTGCATAAATGTCTTTAGTTTTAAATTATGTTTCAATTGCAAAAAAATGCAATCTTCAAGTTTCCTTATGGCCATTTCATCTACTCTTTTGTCACAGTGCTAGGTACTCATTTTCAGAGTATTGTGAAACAAAAAAATAGGCAAAGATGATAGTCACAAAGATATTGTAGAGAGGATAATATATGAGGTCTAAAAAATTACTAGTATCATAGGTGTCAATTGAACATTCAACACAATCGATGCTCTTAATACTATAAATCATTGTCACATTTGGAAAATTTATCAGTTTGTCTCACTATACTGTATGGCAATGAAAAATAGTTTTACGTTTAAAGGATTAAAATTGCAAGAAATTGATCACAACTTATCTAGATTCAATCTACATAGATTAGATATTTTCCTCTATTATCCTGGTGACTGATTATGACTCGTTTATTGTTATTCTTCACCTTTGCTATAGTTCAAGAGAAATACGACATGGAATTGTAAACCACTTTCGACATTTATTAGCTCATAGACATGATGCTTATTTGCATTGACCACATACAAAATTGCCTCATGAATAACTTCAGGATATTTTTTATGTTAATGATATCGGAATGTACTTGAAAGGATTTTCTACGCCTTCTTCTATTTGTTCTCTATCTACAATTACCTTATCGAGGGATGATTCACTTTGTATCAAAAGGTTCTCCAAGTGGTTGTCAGTTCCACTCAATTTTTGTCTATTTACAAATGGCCAAGAATATCTACGATTCAATTCGGACATTCATGACTATCAATATAATATTTTTCTACGTAACCAAATTAATGGATATCGATATTTTGAACCATTGTTGCTACATAACAGAGTATATAGTGTAGCTTCAATCAATAGAATTATTGGCCCATGAATTCTCCCATATTGATTCTCACATGGATAGGTTGACATATTATTAATTGAGAAAATATCATTTGAAGAAGGCTTCATGATCTATCAAAAAAAATTCAATGGCTATCACAACTCTTTATTTGACTATATTTGTACGCTTGCACCATGATTTGATATGTCTAATATCAGAAGAAAAAATATTACACAAAAGTTTCACAATTGTTTCATTTGCAATGATGATAGAGCTATCAAATTCTTACACCAAAACTTGAGTAATAAAAACATTGAAGAAGAGCAATGTATCAATGATTGGAAATCTTGTATTATAAATTTATCAATTCCATATTCATATGGACATATAGAGCGAAAAGGTTTTGCAATACCATGGATATGTGAACTCCTTGATGTTAACATTTATATTTGGAATATAGAAACAAAAGATATTTCCTTGATATTCTATTCATCAAAAATGTGCTCCAAAGTCTTGTACCCTATGCATGTACCAATATCTACAAAACATGAAAATTTCCATGAAATTATGGAAATTAAGAATGTTGAGAATATTAGTGACATTGAAAAGTCACCACAAATGCGCCAAGGAATCTCAGAAAGAGATAACTGCAAGGCGAACTCAAGTGTACCTTGTATATATATTGTTAGTAAAGAATCTAGGTTTACTAGATGTTCTACTCAATTAAAGCATTTGTTAATTGACAACACAAAAGAAAAATGTTATAGTATCAAAGGATTCCACATCATCAAAACAAAGAATAATCCTTTTTCAGTGATGAAACAAAATAACAAAGAACTCTCTTCTTCTTTTTCCAATTTGTATAGTAAGTAGTACACTCATTTACATCAATTGAAATCTGGAATATGTGCACATGGTACTCAATACAAAAAGCATAAAAAAAATATGTAAAGTAAAATAAAGTGATTGAGGCATATTTTCAATCAATACAAGGCACACCTACATATGCATGTTCCATTTGTGATAGATTTTCCTTTGGAAAGGACATTCAATCTATTAACAAGAACATATTATCTACTATTTTCTATATTATGTCTGCTTCAGACTTCAAAACCATTAGACTCAATGAGGAAATATGAGAATATTGTAATAATTCAATACTCAATGAAAAAGTCCCTACATTTACATCGCCTCTCTATATTTGATGAAATGAAAAACTGATGATCATTGCACAATTGGCATATTTGGAAGAGAGGTTTGTGGCACCAAGGATGGATTTTGCACAAATAAGAAAACTTGGCTACACAAGCTCACAAATTGGATTAACAGGAACAATCATAAATTTTATTTCGAGTTTAGATAGAATTTAGAGAGAATTGCCTAGAGATATTGATGACAATATGATAATGGGAATTATGCTAAAAAGAAAATTGGAATACAAGAATTCCTATTTTTCTGGAAATATTCAACCCAAGAAAGTGATGTGTGCATTACATGACTTGTGAAACACATCTCTATACAAGAGTGGAAAAATAGTAATTATCTATGAAAGGGAAAAATGTTTTGATCAAAGTAGACAAGATCATCAGAATGATAGTTCAAAAATGAAGGAACTAGACCCACCAAATGTAGATAATGATATAGAGAAAGAAACCGAAACGCTTGTACATGTTTATTTAGAGGTGGTATTCAGAGGCCCACCTTATCCATGATCTTGATACAATAATAATACATATTGCACCTTATGAATGGTTTCATCCCCTAGGAATTTTTCAAGACAAATTATTTGAAGAACTAAGCTTTTTGACACCATTCTTTGGATCAAGTTCCCCTACTGATGTTATCGATCACTTTTTGTATCAAAAAATTTCACAATGGGAACTTTTGCACATGTGTGGTGACTTTTCATCACATATTAGAAACATATTTCTTAAAGCAATTCATATTTTGATAAACCAGGTTTCTAACTCACCTTGTATTTCTATTCGTAAAGGAGAGCTAAAAGGACAAAAACTAGTTGCTAAAGAGGTTAAAAATAAAAAGAATCTTAAGAAATTATTGAAACCACTAATTGCATATAAATTTTCAAGAAGCATTCGCACATCACCTCACTATTTTGAAAATTTATGAAAATATATATTTGCAATGAAACGATATCTTGGTCTGCCGAATTTCATTGCGACATTCACCAATGTAGAGAATATTTGAGAGCCATTGATAAATGCATTAAAAATATAAAGTTCTGACTCCATAACAATTGAGGAAAAGAAATTCGATGATGAATGCATTGGAACATTGATCAAATGTCAATTTATCATATGTAGTCGATATTATAGGCATAGAATCTCATCACTACATTCCTTGATAACAAAAAACAATGAATTATTTGGTCAAGTGCAAGATTATTTTTTTATTACAAAATTCCAATGTAGAGGAACAAAGCATGACCATGGATTACTTTGGATTCAAAATGTGACAATATATTAACAATCCCTTGATGTTGATGTCATAGGTTTCATTGATCAGTATTTGACTTGTCACTCAACAATTTTGTTGAATAAAATGATTCAATTCTGAACTCATAGCCACACAAAAACTTACAAAAAACATAAAAAAATCTAGGTGTATATTTGGTTTCCCTATCCCATCAACTGATGAAACTTGTATCTTGCATCTTTTGTGCAATGAAAACAATGCTATGCAAAAAGTGAAAAATAAACATTCATCTCCTCTACATGACAAATCATATTCAAAGAACATAACATTTTCCATGGTTTTAGGCAACCTTGCTATTACAAAACAAAAATACGTTGTGCTCTTAGGATTCTTTATTACTCAACCAATTGTACTGCTCAAAATAAATCCTTGTGATGTGTGGATAAATGAATTTGTAAAAAAAATCCCTTAGTTGTTGCATGCAAAAAAATGCTCAATTTATTTTATATGCCTATGCTGGAGAAGAATATTGCATCACTTCTATGACAAAAATGGATCGCTCCATGAAAAATGCATTCAAACAAATTTTAGAGAATTTCATATCTTGTGAGACAACAAAATTGAAACTATTCGTAAGCTTGTAAATACATTGCTAAATATGCAACAAATGTCTAGTTCACAAGAAGGCTGCGTTGCTTTATCATTGGCTTTGTATTGATCTTCTGGAAAAAGAAATCATTAACACTGATCCAGTTGAAAAATAAACAGATGTTCTAAAAAGACCCATTTTTTTAGAACAGGAACCTGATAATTTTGATAATATTGTTTTCATGACAATTTTTTATAGATATGTTTCACATCCCATTTCCCTTGAGAGAGTTTGCTTGGCATAATATGTTTCCTCTTATTCAATCACAAAAACAACATCAAAAAAATGAAAATGTCCATGTGTCATCAGAATCATTTGATACATTGAACATATGGCCCCAGAAAACCATTATAGAGAAAAAATTATGCTTTAAATCCCATATAGGGAGTTTGAATACACATTAAAGAAAAATGAAGAAACATGGGCTGAAGCATACTTTTCACATAAACACATTATAGATGTCATAGAAAAACAAATTTCTTGTTTAGTCACACCATGGGGTGATATTGAAAGTGCTTCACTTACCATTAGAAAATCACAATAGGGCTTGTTTGAATGAAAAATATGACATTCAACAAGATTTGCAAGAGAAAATGAAATTAAAAAATACTCTATCTAAATATACAGAAAATAATGAATTCATTAAGCATCCATTTATTTTGGACACATTGGCATACAATGAAATTATGAGACAGTTAAATCAAGAGAAAAAATCAATAATCAATCAAATCGTTCTATGGAAAAAGAATAATCTTGGTAAGCGATTATATTTGTTCATCACTGGAGGTGTAGGTATAGGAAAAATATTCACTGCACAAGAATTTTAGCATGCATTTACTTTATAACAATGACTTACAAAGTGACCCTTTGAAGAAAAAGGTCTAATACATTCATTTACTCACAAAGATGTTGATCCAGATTTAAACAGGAACGCAACAAATTACAGAGATAACCATATACACAAAGATGCAGCGGAAATAATACTTCATTTCATTAATGGAAAATACTTAAATATGCTTACAAACAGAAATGGCAATAAACTAGCTAGGGCGATGGTAGCTTATCTCTGAGAAGAGATGTGATGGCTACATGCCTCTGAACTGTGTTACAATGAGGCTCGAAGGCCTATTTATTGTTGAGAAACAATGGAAAAACCCTTAACATTCCAAAACCTAACCCTAGGAGATGAAACGCCAAACTGTGGGCCCCGTTTGGGGTAAGTTGGTACATCAACTTCCCGGGGTCGTAACTTTGGCATATGATCTCCGTTTGACGCGTACAATAGCTCATTAGAAAGATCTATCCGAGCACTATCATTGTTGGAACGGGAAACACCAGTCCCTTCCATGGACTCGTGTTGCCCCCGGATTCCCCAAAAAACGTCGTTTAGGGCCTCAAAACGGCTCCGGAAGTTCAGGACCGAAAAACTGCTAAAAATAGTAAGTTGTGCTACAATTAAGGAAACTGAAAATGCTGAGAAAGACAATGGTGGGGGTCCAGGTGGACTTGGCAGGTGGCCACCAATATCCACCTGGATCATTCCTCCCCCCTTAGGAAGCAATGGTCCCCATTGCGTTGAGCTCCTCCATGAGATGAGGAAACTTCTGCTGAACTTGTTCCCTGGTGAGCCACTTGCCCTGCTGAAGGAGTTGGCCCGCTTTGACAACTCGATACAGTTGGATATTCTGTTGGCGAGTGTTCTTGATCTGTGTGTCCATGATCCGATCAGTTGCAGCTTGTTCCATGCAATCTGGATTTAATTCTGTGGGTTTGAGCTGTTCTGCAATGTCGGATGTGTCTAGCAATGGTGGAAAGTATGGCCGAAGGCGGTCCACATTGAATACTGGGTGCAGGCCAAGGAATGGGGGAATGCTGAGCTCAAATGCATTGTCTCCCATAGCCTTAGTAATGGTGTAAGGACCATATCGGAGTGGTCTCAATTTCCGATAGGCTCCAGTAAGGCGTTCCTTTTGCAAATGCAACCAGACTTTGTCGCCCACCTGAAACTTGTGTGGCACCCGATGTTGATCATGTCGCTGCTTGTACTTGGCATTTGATTTCTCAAGAATGTCATGGACCTGCTGGCGAATATGTTGGATGCGCTCAATGAAGCTGGTGGCCTTATCTGTTTCGGACTGGACATGAGCTGAATTCATGTGAGTAGCTGCAAGTGGCATGGCCACATCAATGGGGCATAGTGGCTGGAATCCCAAACCCACCTGAAAAGGGCTATGGCCAGTGGAGCTGTGAAGAGCTCGGTTGTAGCTGTGCTGAACGTAGGGGAGGCTCTCGTCCCATGTGCGTGGATGCTTTGAGTTATACATGCGCAGAATGTGCACAATCATCCTATTGACAACCTCTGTCTGGCCATCAGTTTGAGGATGGAAGGCTGTGGACTTCGTGAGTTTGGTGTCCAGCATTGACCAGAGACTGGACCAAAAGGTGCTGAGAAACCGACTGTCCCGATCTGAGATGATAGACTGTGGGATCCCAAAGTGCACCCACACTCGTTCAAAGAAGAGTTTAGCAGTGGCTTCTGCTGTGATATTCTTCTTGCAGGCCATCATAATGGCCATCTTTGAGAACCTGTCGACGACCACAAAAACACAGTCATTTCCATGCTTAGTGGAAGGAAGGCCTGACATGTAATCCATGGAGATGGATTCCCAAGGTCGACTAGGGGTAGGCAACGGGGTATAGAGGCCTTGCTTCTTAATGGTCGGTTTGGCAATGGCACAGGCAGTACATGATCGGATGTACTTCCCAACATCCTGTCGAAGATTCGGCCAATAGAAATAGTTTTGCAGTACTGCCACTGTTTTCTCGACCCCGAAATGCCCAGCAGCCCGACTGTAGTGTGCTTCCCAAATCATCTTGGCACGCTCGCTTGAAGGAACACAAAGGTGACCGAGGTGGCATAATAGGGCATCCTGGAGGTGAAAATCTGCAACCTGCCGACCCTCCAAGAGTGTCTGGTATGTGTGGCCGAATTCTGGGTCGCTTTTGTAGAGAAGTGGCCAATCAGAAGTCTCGTGCCCGCAAGAGTTGAGCACGGTGGTTAGCGCCATGATCGGTGGTCGACTGAGGCAATCTGCAACATTATTGGTGCTGCCCTTTTTATACTTGATATTCAAGTGAAACTGTTGCAGGTATGTAGACCACTTCTGATGGCGATCATTCTGCAATTTCCCTTGGGTCTGTATGAACTGCAGAGGTCGGTGGTCTGTGTGGATGACCGTTTCCTTCCCCAAAATGTAATGCTTCCATTGTCGGCAGGCCTGTACAATGGAATACATCTCTTTATCATAAGTGGGGTACTTCCGGACTGTGTCTGAAAGTGTTTCACTGTGATATGCCACTGGATGTCCATGTTGAGTAAGGACTGCCCCAATAGCATAGTCAGAGGCATCTGTCTCGACCTCAAATGGTTGTTGTAAATCTGGTAACGCGAGCACTGGTGCCGTGCAGAGGCGATCCTTCAACTCCCTGAATGCCTTCTGTTGAGATTCAGACCAAAAGAATTTTGCTTTCGCCCCGCCCTTGGTGACTTGACTCAAGGGCCAAGAAATATGAGAAAATCCCAACACAAACCTGCGGTAGAAGTTGGCAAGACCTAGAAAGCTGCGGAGCTCTGTTAGAGTGGTTGGAGAGGGCCAATCCCGAATGACTTGGACCTTGGCTGGATCGACATGCACCCCCTGTTCATCAATGATGTATCCCAGATACTGAACCTCGGTCATGCCAAAAGTGCATTTCTCCAAATTGGCACATAGCTTGTGTTGCCGCAGTGTTTGGAGAACCTGTCGGATGTGGTGGAGGTGCTCTTCCCAACTCTGGCTGAAGATCAGAATGTCATCCAAGTATACTACTACAAAGGAGTTGGTGAATGGCCGCAAGATGTCATCCATTAGCCTCATAAAGGTTGCAGGAGCATTCGTCAATCCGAAAGGCATGACCAACCATTCGAAGAGGCCCTCCTTGGATTTGAAGGCAGTCTTCCACACATCTGAGGGTTCAATTGGTACCTGGTGATATCCTGACTTCAGATCGATCTTGCTGAAATATTTCGCCCCCTTTAGTTGGTCTAGGAGGTCATCAATCCGCGGGATCGGGTACCTATTACGGACAGTGATCTTGTTCAGCGCCCGATAGTCAATACAGAGTCTCCACGTCCCATCCTTCTTCTGTACCAACACTATCGGGCTCCCACAGGGCGAAGAACTCGGACGGATGTGACCTTTCTGCAGGAGCTCCTGAATCTGCCTCTTGATTTCATTGTTCTCCAGAACGGAGCGCCGATAAATTGGTCCATTGGGTAGCGGCGCACCTGGGGTCAGATCGATGGAGTGCTTGACTTGACAGTGCAGAGGAACCCCTGCCGGGGAGGTGAAGATGTCTTCGTACTCCTCCACAATCTTGTCCATCTGTAGCTGCCGTGCAGAGGGACCCCGTTTGGAGGCCGCGGCCACTGTCTTCTTCTTCCCTTGAGGGCGTATCATCAGGAAAACAAATTTCCTGGTTTTGGAAATGATCTTACTGCATTGTTTTGCAGTAATCAAAGAGATGGCGGCAGGTGGTGCTACCTCTGGTATCCTGAACAACTTATTTCCCAATGTAATAATAACAGCACGGGGCCTTGATTCATACACAGCATGTCGCTTCCACAAGTATGGTTGTCCTAGTAATACATCACAAACTTCAAGGGGAGCAATGTCACACAATACCTCATCCGTGAAGGGCTTGATGTTGTATGGAAGGCGACACTGCTGGCTCACGCGAAGATCTCGCCCTTGGTGAAGCCACCCAATGGTGTATGGTTGTGGATGTGCTGTGGTCGGTAAGCCCAACCGCTTCACGACCTCTGCCGAAATGAGGTTCTTTTGACTCCCGCTATCAACAATGAACTGTATCGGGGAGCCCTTTACCCACATCTGGGAGTGGAAGAGACGCTCCTCCTCCTCTGGATCTTCGGGTTCATTTTTCTGGATCTTTGCGGTAGCAACAGTGGCGCTGGGATCCGCATCAATGATCTGCTTCCCTTTTTCATACCCCTTATCGGGTTCTGACTCAGAGTCGGAACATGCATCTGATTCTGAAACCTTTAGCTCAGCCACCAGTGACTGCTTGGCCCGACACTCACTTGTGTTGTGAGTGGAGCTCTTATGGAACTCGCACCATTTTCCAGTGTCCTTTCTCGGCTTCGCGGCGTTGCTCTTTGCTTGCAGCTTCGGCTGGTTGTCTTGGGCTGTCCCGCCTTGGCTTTGTCCTTTGTTCTGTGGTTTAGGGGCACCTTTCCCCTGCTTTGGATTCGCAGATCCAAAGTCTCGCTTCTTTTGTTTAAACTTCTGCTCGACCTTGACGGCATACCGGTATGCTGCGCCGAGCGAGGGGATGTTTAGGAACTGTATTTCTTCCTGGATGTACTTGTGCAGGCAGCCACGGTATTTGAGTATCAAATGTTGCTCCGAATCCTTGATACCCAACTTTGTGCGAAGGGTATGGAAAAGATTGGTGAACTCCGGCACGTCTTGGTCCCTTCCCTGCCGCAGCGTGGTCCACTTTATGTATTCATCCTCATAGCTTCCGACAGGGTAGTACTGCTCCTTGATGGCATCCCGGAACGAATCCCAGGTGGGTGCGGCTGAAAATAGTGAGCCAGTACTTTCATCCTTCTGCTCGCAGTAGGTTTCCCACCAGTCCTTGACGTGGGGGGCTGCTTTGAGAAGAGCAAAAACAATCTTTTCCCGACTCGAAAATTCATGAACAGAAAAATAACCCTCTAGCAGATTTAACCATTTATCTACGGCATCGGCGTCTATCTGACCCTCGAATATGGGGATTTCAAAATTAACTTGTACCTTAAAGGGTGTGGCGTTTCCAGAGGAGCTGCTGGAAGCCGATGCGCCGCTTCTGGGTAGCCGCTGAAGGATCTGCGCAAAGCTGTCCATCATCGCGTTCCGTTGTCGCTCGAGCGCTTCTTCGAGCAAGATTTTGATGGGATCTCCTGCCCCCTCGTCTTTCTTCTCGTCCGCCATGGGAGGCCGTCGGGATTTGCGAGGCTGGTCTTGCAAAGGTTCAACCAGTTCAAGCCCTAACTCCTTATATCCCGACCTTGTTGGGGACATGCAAAGAAAAACAGAGAAAAAGCAGACCGCTCTGATACCACTGATCTGGATTTAAACAGGAACGCAACAAATTACAGAGATAACCATATACACAAAGATGCAGCGGAAATAATACTTCATTTCATTAATGGAAAATACTGAAATATGCTTACAAACAGAAATGGCAATAAACTAGCTAGGGCGATGGTAGCTTATCTCTGAGAAGAGATGTGATGGCTACATGCCTCTGAACTGTGTTACAATGAGGCTCGAAGGCCTATTTATTGTTGAGAAACAATGGAACAACCCTTAACATTCCAAAACCTAACCCTAGGAGATGAAACGCCAAACTGTGGGCCCCGTTTGGGGGTAAGTTGGTACATCAACTTCCCGGGGTCGTAACTTTGGCATATGATCTCCGTTTGACGCGTACAATAGCTCATTAGAAAGATCTATCCGAGCACTATCATTGTTGGAACGGGCAACACCAGTCCATCCAATGGACTTGTGTTGCCCCTGGATTCCCCAAAAAACGTCGTTTAGGGCCTCAAAACGGCTCCGGAAGTTCAGGACCCGAAAAACTGCTAAAAATAGTAAGTTGTGCTACAATTAAGGAAACTGAAAATGCTGAGAAAGACAATGGTGGGGGTCCAGGTGGACTTGGCAGGTGGCCACCAATATCCACCTGGATCAGATGCATATATTTCACATGGTGTTACAGTCCATTCAACTTTTCATTTGCCACCTTCACCATGTCACATGGTTCCATTGGCTTCTAACATACTCTATGTACTAAGCAAAGAATACAAGCTACCTAAATTTATGTTGGTAGATCAGGCTTCATTAATTGGGTCTTGATTGATTTATAGAAAAGAAAAGATACTCCGTGAAATTATGAATACTCCAGGTTCCCTGTTTGGGAACCTTGACATAATATTATGTGGTGACCTATGTCAAGTAGAGCCTATATGTGATTTTTAAATATTTGAACAACCGTATATTAAAGGAACTAGTTCTCCTTACAACTTTTGGAAAGAAAATGTGAAAACTTATGAATTGAAATAGATATTGCGAGAAGATATTAAAGAATTTATATCCATATTAAGAAGAATTGGGAGATGTTTACATAGTGATGATCATCCTTCATTCTTGAACAAACGTTATTATAGATCGACACCAAATGATACAAATTTTCCATACCTATTTCATTTAAACAAGAATGTACGTGAACATAATGAAAGAATGTTTTCTATCATTAAAAGAAAAGTAATTATATTAAATGCATATGATGGAACAATTGAATCAACAAATATAAATCACAATAAATATATCAAAATGCAGTTTCCATCTTCTATTGTGCTAAGCGAAAATATTTTTGTTGAATTAATTGGCGGAAATTACAATATTTAGAATGCCTTGGTGAATGGTGCTGAAGGAATTTTTAGAGCATCAACATGATTTGAAAATTTCATTATTTGGATTAAATTTTTTGATCCAATTGTTGGCAGGATTCAATGGGAAAAAATTTCACATATTTACAAAGATGGAATAATTTCCATATGGACACCTACTACTAGAGTTTATAGGAATAGTGAATCAAACAACAAAAATAGTTTTAGAAGAGAACAATTTCCTATTCAACTCGCATGTGCACGAACTATATATCGATCACAAGGGTTAACAATGGAGGTATTGGAATTTGACCCAAAATGAGTTAGGAAACATGGAATTGTCTATACTTCACTTTCTCATGTCAAAGATATTAATTCCTTGTATTTATTAAACAAATTGGAACACAGTAACTTTTCTCTCAATGAAAAAGTTACGATTGAGCTAAATAGACTTTGAAAAAACACCTCCTATGAGCTTGAGTATAGCATATAAAAAATAAAAAAATTCATAAGTTCACAATATGTTCATTGACAACTCATAGTTTTTCCTTGCATTTTGAAGATATCATTGCTCACTGTGATTTAATGAGTGATGACATTATTTGTTTTGAAGAGTCAAAAGAAAAATCAACTCCATCTAATCCATTTCTTTCAAGGAAATATGACTACATATATTTATACCATTTACATGGAATTCTAACATACTACAGGAAACAATATTGTGGTTGAGAATCATTTGACTTATACAAAAGACCAAATTGAATCAACAATTTCAACATTCCATGTCGAAAAAAAACCATTATACTTGAAAATGTATATATTGCACCAAATGAAAACATTGAAGGAATAAATAATTTCATCAAATTCATTTTAGAGCACACATACAACTATCAAATTTCGATGACCTTGGATCTAGGATATAATCTTAAAATTTCTGACGCTACCAAACCAAGAATCTCAATGATACTACTTTGCACAACAAAATATAAAAAATTAAATCACACATGCACATAATATAGAGAAATTTTTACAGTTTTTAACCCAACTTAGTTATGTTAAACAAGATATAATACAATAGTCTAGGGCTCCTATACCAAGGATAATGACCCTAATACATCCACTAGTACAAGATAAAAAATGGGGTTGGTGTCAGTACATTGACAACCAATCTACCCTGAACAAGATACTCTAATCATCTAGCTAACGAAGTCAACTCTCTCAGCTCCCCTCAGTCACACCCTATACCTGCCTAGTCCTTTAGCTCCTGATCTACAACTCCCGCCTTTATCAATGATCCAAGTCCATCTAGCCATTGAATATTGGCTGTCCAATTAGCTCATTACTTGTTCGTTAGTCCATGAAGGCCACAACACATCGAGACTCCTATCAAGTTGTTCACAGCTCGACTTGTGAAAAACTCTCAACTGGCCACTGCTACTTCTCAAATACTCAAGGAGTTCCACCCACTATGGTCTTCGTATGTGGCACTTATGAAGACCAACATAGCGCGGGGAGGGATGCCACCTATCACTACAAGATTTCCATCTCCCATAATGAACACGAGCTAGGAGAACTTCCCATCTTCTGTTGTAGAGGTCCTTATCCACACACAAGTCTCGCACTCCCCAAACTGCTCCTGGTTGATCAGATCCTTGAGCTCATTAACTACCTCTCTCACAACTACCTTTTTCCATCAAGGTATTTCTCACCAGGCTCAAATTTGGACACCAACGTACTATCCTCCAACATACCGTAAGTGCCTAATCAATGTTAACACTTGGTCCACTCTCGCGCTTCTATCCAACATTCCATGAGTGACCAAGCTGGTGCTATAGCATCTACACCTAGATAGGGCATCCTAACACCTAGGAGATACTTACACATGACTATCCACAAACTTCTCCACATCAGCCATAGATGAAAAATTATGTAAATCATGACCTCCTAAGTTATTTATGCATCTGCATTGATAATTTCTTAGGATAAACGTGGATGTTGTCTGGATTTGTGTTTTGCATTCCATGATAGTGTTTTGTTTTTTCATTGAAGTTCAACGACTAGTTATGGAATATTTGTTTTCTTTGGATAAAAATAATCCAAATATTTGAAGAATTATTTGCGTCAAAAGGAGTTATTTCTTTTTACCTAAATAAACCTGAGAGGTAAGGTTTTAGCTTTCGATTTATTTTCCACACGAAATTATTAGGTTCAACTTTAAAACATGCCACTTTTGTCATTAAAATCAACTTCATAATCTAGGAGTCTATATTCATTGCTAAGAGAGGATGCTAGCAAGTAATTAGGAAGTATTTCAACACAGTGTAAGAGATGAGGGTTTGTCCACGTAGGGTTTTATTATCTTATCAATATTTTGTTGGTAACAAGCAAAGGATACCATGGCTAATCTTAAGCTTGTAATGTTTTTCCTAGTGACTCCTTTTTGGGTGAAGATATGAAACCTTAATTTACAACAAGTGCATGACTTCTATTTAGCTTTGTGATGAGTATGGTCCTTGACATGTTGTAGCTGTTGGGGGATTATAGATAATTTGTGCTAAAGAAACTAAAAATTGAGTTTATGTTTGTGTTTATGGGCTAGTTTTGTTTAGACTAAATTGATGAATTTTTGTATTGGAGGATGCTTTTGGCTATATACATTTTAAATGATTTTTTTTATCAAAATGTTGGTTAATGAATTAATGAATGTATAAATTTTCATTTCCGATATTCGTGGAATTAGTGCTCACTTTGAGGAAAGTTTGCAATAAATTCCGAAACACTAAACTCTTCCTATTGTATTTCCAGTGTTTATTAGAGAAGTTAGCACCGTGAAACTAAGATCCTTGTTATGTCAGAGTATAACATTTTGAAGTTGTAAAACTAATCTTAATTAAAATAAGTAAAATATGTAATCATATATGTTGAAATAATGATTGGGCAGAGGTTATCTATTGCACCAAATTCACTCAATACTAGTAGGGTTTTCTTTTGGGTATGCAATAATTATTCTTTGGTGTGAATGCACTAATTAATTCCATTGGTTTCATTCACATGAAAACATGCCTTTTATGGGTTTTGTACTTTATTTTAAGTAGCTAAAGTGCTTTGAATTAAGTTTTAACCACTTAATCATAATTCTCCTATCATTATCTTTGAGTCACAACACTAGTTATGACTCAAACCAATCCAAACCAAATCCCTTCAATGCATTTCTTGAAATACTTGGTGTGCTTCTTCAGATCTAGCACATACAATGTCAATACCACTTTCTTCATGCCCTAGGGCTAGATATCCATAGGTGGGAAACATAAATTGAACATGTTTTGAGTTCATAGTACGTACCTAGGTGTTGCATTTGTTCAAAAATTTTGAGAGAATCATTACCTTGTGCATACATGGCATATGTTGCAACTTGCAATCATGGTTTTCCAAGTAGTGAGATGTGTTGGCTAATTTTAATCAAATAAATATTGCAGCCTATCTATGTTTCCACATTTTTCATGCATGTCTATAAGATTTCCCATTAGAAATAAATTTGACTACCATCCACTTGATTATTTAAACATGAATCTCCATATCATGTTCTATAGTTCCCTAGTTAGAACATGCAATAAAGATACTGAGAATGTTCTTCTCAAGTGGGTTTTCTCCTATAGCTAGAATTCGTTTCAAAGGCTTTAGTGCATATATACCCTACCAATTCTTCTTATATCTAGAAATATTCACATTTGATGAGACAGTGTTTTGCTAAGGGATTTTGTCAAACATATCACTTGTAATTTATATGCTTCCCCATTTCACGTACATGCTTACAAAGGCATTCCAAACAAACATATTTATCTCAAAATCATTCCCTTGATTCGTTCATCGATCTTCATGCCCTATTCTAGAGTTGCCAAAGTGGCACACATGAAGAACCATATAAAATATTTTTGATTTTAGCCCAATACCTTTATTTTGTATATTTTCAGAGTTTGTGAGCCTCAGGAGCATGTCAATTATGTGAATATCAAGCAATGATAGAGTTCCATGAAATCACGTTTTGTAAAACAAGTACCATGCATTCTCTATAGTTCCACATTTCACATGCATGTCTATGAGGACATTTTCCACAAAGGCATCCAACTAAAATCTACTTATAATTATCTTCACAATACCTTCTAATGATTTTATTTTGGCACACAATCAGATTAATTAAATGCACCTTTTGCATTTTAATTATGTTTTGGAGTTATATTTTATGCTAGTTATCATATTTTTATCTTAGTCATAGGTAATATGATATTAAGTTGTAGTTTGTGGACTTGGTCAATGCTGGTTAGTGGTATCTGGAGAATTTTTAGGCCCTATTTCAGTGAATGGTGTGGTCTCTTTTGTGATCTAACAATATTCCAAGAGGTCTTAAAATCCCATACTCTAGTTCCTCCATAGAATCATTTTTCTTTGCAAATATTAGATTGCTACAACCTGCTCTATTTTCCTCCCCTTCATTGCCAAGGAAGGTATTAATTTTGCATCATTGACATCAAATTTTCTTGCAAGACTTGGAGTATTAATGCCTTCACCAATTTTGCAGAGTTTGTTGCTAGCTTGCTCGAACAAGAAGAGCGAACGAATCTATTTTTCTTATCAGTGCAATCTACAACAATATGGAAAACATTCTTTCACAAAATCCTATCTGTACTTAATAAAAAGTTACTATTTTGAGATGCTTCTATATCATCAAAAGCTTCTACCATGATCATGTATTATGGTAGAAATCCTTGAATAAAAGATCTACATAAGAATCTCTGTAAAAACATGTACTTGTAGTGAATAGATGAAGTGATTTTATATATATATTAATTCTAGTGCCAACATTTCATTCAAATTTGGCATTGTTGTCTACATGGTGTATGCTGATGTACACTGTGGAATGATATTAAGGGGACTTGTGCATGAAGTCATATTCTCATGTTTAGTATTGTTTCACACTAATACTAAATGCACGAGTCCTTAACTTTCACTTTCGCACTACAAATAGTTGCAACAAGGCATAAAGAAATGACTACGAACACCAAATTTCTGGTCACAACTTGTAGATACCTTCTTTGACTTCTTAACATTAATTGTATGAATTATTATGTTTTCACTAGGCAGTGATTTAGTGTTAACTCAATTCAAGCCAAAATTATAGTCATAGAGTATTGATTTTGTACTAGACATTGAAATATTTCGCTTAACAACATCATTTCCAATGTGCAATACAATAATCCTTAATTATTCATTAGAAGCCTCTTCTCCAACCTTACTGTTAAAAAATTATGAAGAAGCATTGAGAAAACAATTTCAGCACTTTAGAGCACAGAAGCTACAAAATGGGATGTTGACTTCATCTTTACAATTCTCAAGATTACCTACATGTTCCTCATCACCTACTAATTCCCATTTTGTAGAATTTTCAATTTCATAGATCCATCTCTTCCAAGCTTCTTTGTAAAGCATATTGGGAAAAATACTTGGGCGGAGGGGGGGTGAATCAGTATTTTAAAAATTCACAATAATAATTTTCATCTCTAAAATATGTATGTAACTTTACTGAACCCAACGTGCATATCTACACAACTATTGTAAAAGAAACTACCATATTCTTAGTAAAATTGTAAAAAAACTAATTATTTAACTATTAAACTTAAGCCAGAATGTAAGAGATTTATTAGGCATTTGATAAGCAGTAAGTAGGTGTAGTAAGAACATATTAAAGTATCACACATAAGAAATACACATGAACACTAGGATTTAAGGTGGAAACCCAAAGTGGGAGAAAACCATCGTTGTTGTCGTCTCAGTCTTCAAGCTTATTAATATCAAAAAATTCTTACATTCTTGTACTGGTGTAGACTCATGATAATATGTAGGCTTCCATCTGCTAAAGCATACAACCTTCACTCATTCTCCAGCTCCTAGTGGAAGGGAGCTCCAACCCATCGATCTGATTACTAGCTACTACTGGTAGGAATCTTCGACTTCCTCATTGAACGCTCCAACCCTCATCAACGTTCGTGGACCATGTTTCAAAAATTTTCACACTCGATCCACCTACTTTAATACATCACAACTTGCATATCAACTAAAGCAAACACCAACTTAATTCAAATAGAATAATGGGATCGTTGTAACTAGAACATAAAACTGAACTCATAATACTGCATCAACATAGAGAATCAAATGAAACCCTGATCGTTCATATGTCAACACGTATACACTACTTCACTTAAGGAAACCTGCTTGTATACACACTTTTCTGTAGATAAACCTCCATAGATATCTCAATATACTAAAAGCTTGTAATTTTGAATCACACACAGAGATGACCATAGTTATTCTAAGATATTCTCTTAGCTTACAGAACCCTCATACAATTAGAAGCATCAACAATATTTTCAACCAATAAATATGTAACCAAATTTAACTTCATCATTGAATCGGTTCTACTTCAGACATTATTACTCAACCCAGATCAATATGAGGACATCATTGACATACAACATATATACAACAATATTAATCAGGTTGGTTAGTCGTTTATGAACATGAACCCTTCCTTTGTGTACGTGACTTTGAAGAAACGAACCCACGTGTACATGCCAATTAACCGAGATGAACCTACGTAGAGATCTGTAAATTTTGACCTAAAATTGCACAGATCTTTAGAAATTTAGAAAGACCCAGCTCCTAACATTCAGAGATAAAAACACACGTCAATAATTAGATCTACACAATCCATGAGAAGATCATAGAATTGAAAGTCATTTCACGTCTCATGATCTTGATCCATCATTGCATTCATTAGTGCATAATTATTTTAGATCTATGTGTCAACTATGGCCCTTAAAATGAAAATATACTTCATATTGAAGTATTCATCAAAAACCCTTTTACATGGACACTTGGCACTCTGATCTTCACCTCCTTATATAGTTAGAACCTTAGCCAATACCATGAGTCAAAACTACACTAGTGTCAGTGGTAATCTTGTACAGGATCAAGTAACCATTACTACGGTCAATATTGTGTGTTAATACCATGTTAAGGACCCTTGGTATTCTAAAATTAGTGTGCTAGAATGTACACAACTTTTCATCTTTATACCTGCATGTATACGCGGCTTGGCCTTGACGAACCCGCATATAGATCTTCAAATATTCACCTTTATTAAAATTCTAATTCTGATCCGTAAACATTTGTCCCATCATTCTATTATTCTATTCGATCACTCTATCACCTCTGAACTAACCTGTGAATTCATCTATACTTGTTATGTTACAAGTGAGTTGCCATCAAGGACAACACATGCCTAATAATTCCAACAATCTGCCCCCTTGGACTCGATGGAAACCATGTTGGTGTTGATAACCTCAACTTATAGAAACCTGATAGATACATCCAATAACTGTTATTGAAACACCAAGATAATCTCCCCCTTTGACATCAAGGGCAAAGGGTAGACCAAAGCTCCCCCTTTGGCTTTGATTTGCACTATATTGTCCATGCTCCCCTTGAGCACATGCTGAATACTCGTAAAGATTTTCAAATGAAGAACGTGACTCTATAACTCAACTGAGTATGACCTTCCTTTCACAAAGGACTCACACTTACATCAATCACCCAACCAAGTGGGATTACATTTTTGACACTAGCACCCAATGTGGTGGGATTACATATTTGACATGAGCTCAAAATTCCATACATGATTGAATATGAAAATTATTACATCATATATCTCCACATGACCTTTACATCAAATGAAAAATATGACATTAATAACTGAGACCAAAAGATCTCAATAGTATGATAATTTAGCAACCATAATGCCAACAATGCGTTATATTCTACAAGGCTAATGCTCCACCTGAACCTGTGCTACCTTTTCATTGTCAACAACTCAATCATCACATCATCTTCATCAATCATATAAATATCAATGAGAAAAACATAACACAATACCATATCAACAAACTGTACCCATAAACACCAGACCAAGAAAAATCAAATCCTAGTTGTCAATAGAATGTCAGAGGCTAATCTTGATTTTGTCCCACTATTTTTCTATCAGAGAAAAACATACGCGACTGTCTGCAAAGAAACTCGTGTTTATATGTGATTATACTTCATGAAACCTATGTACAAAAAGAAACCTTCTAAATTTTCACATGTAGATCTTCCAAACTAGATTACCAGCAAAATGAGGTAGAGACAACTCCTAGTTTCTGTCTGAGATATTCAAATTCTTCTCAGGGAAGAGGTTTAGTAAATATATCAACAACTTGTTCTTTGGAGGGAATGTACTCAAATTTAACCTTTTTCTCAAGTACGTTTTCTCGTAGAAAGTGATACTTAATTGGAGTATGCTTCGCCTTGGAGTGCATAATAGGATTTTTCGAAATACTAATAGCACTTGTATTATCACATAGGATGGAGATTGGTGGACAATATTTGATCTGTATATCCTGTAATGTTTGCATCATCTAAAGTTCTGTGCAACAATATAAAATAGCCACATATTCTACTTATGCTTTAGATAAGGAAATGGAACTTTGTTTCTTGTTGAACCAAGATACCAATTGGGACCCCATGTAAAATGCACGTCCACTAGTGCTTTTCCGGTCATCAACATTTCCATCCCAATCTGCATTTGTGTATGCATGAATGGTAAGATATGAATCTTTAGCATACCATAGACCAAAGTCTTGGGTTCCTTGGAGATATTTGAATATTATATTTACTACCTGAAGATGTGATTCCTCTAGATTGGCTTGGAAACATCTAACAATCCTAATTCCATGCATGATATCAGGTTTGGTACCTGTTAGATAAAGAAAACTTCTAATCATAGACCTGTACTCTAGTTGTTTTACTACAGGAGAATCACAATTTGAACTGAGGCTACATCGTTTCATCATGGTAGTACATACAGGTTTGTAATCTTCCATCCCATACTTCTTGAGAATATTTTTGAGATATTGTTTTTGAGAGAAAGATGTCATCTTTTGGTTGTTGCACTTGTAGACCAAGAAAATAAGTTAGTTCCCAAAGTAAAGATATTTCAAATTCTTGATGCATAACATAAGCAAAGTTTTGACTCATAGATTCTTCATTACCACCAAATATGATATCATCAACATAAACAACAATAATTAACAGTTTATCACCCTCAATTTTTGTGTACAAGTTGTTTTCTGCGGATCCTTTTGTGAAACCTTGTTGTTGAAGATATTTGTCAAGACGATAATACCATGCCCGCGGAGCTTGTTTTAGCCCTTGAGTTTTCACACAAGTTTTTAATCAGTTACGAAAATGAATCCTTCTAGTTGTTCAATATATACTTATTCTTCTTCTAGATCTCCATTAACGAAAGCAGATTTTACATCCATTTGATAAACACTGAAATGTTGAAAACTTGAAAATGCAAAAAACATTCTTATCGTTTCAAGTCTAGCTAATGGTGCAAATGTTTCTTCAAACTATATACCTTCTTGTGGAGCATAACCTTTACAAACAAGTCTCTCTTTGTTCCTAATGGCCTCTCCATTTCATTGAACTTATTTTTGAATATCCATTTTGTCCCAATAACATGTTTATCATGAGGCCTTGGAACCAACTCCCAAGTATCATTCTTTTCAATTTGATCAAGTTCTCCATTCATGGCCTTAACCCAACATTCATATTTACTAGCTTGATTTACATTTTGTGGCTCAATGGTGGATAATAAATCTAGATAACTAGGAGATCCTACAAGGGCTCTTCTTGTTTATACCCTAGATTGTTTGTCTCCTAGAATTTGAGTTTCTTGATTATTTTTTTGAACATACCTATCTGGAGCCTTTTCTTTGTCTAATGTGTCTTGTTCTATTGCTTAATTAGTTTCTTCTTCTATATCATTGTGATTTTATGTGGGAAAAAATTCATCATCATCATCCTCTTTTGCTTATTTTACCTTTATGGGATCAGTGCATGCTTCATCAATCACAACATTATTGCATTCAACAATTTTCTGAATTCTCTTATTGTAACATTTGTATCCTTTGCTTCTAGATGAGTAACCAAGAAGTATTCCTTCATCTTCTCTAGCTTCAAATTAGAAAGTTTTTCATCATTATTTTTTATGAAACATTTGCTTCTAAAAAATATAAAATGTTTTACAGTGTGAGGCTTACCATACCAAAGTTCATACAGAGTTTTATCACTATTCACATGAGATTTGTTGAGAAAATTTATTGTGCTATATGTAGCTTCACCCTAGAAGGTGTCACGAGTTCCAGACTCATCAAGCATAGCACAAGCCATTTTTTGAACAATTATATTCTTTCTTTCTACGACGCTATTTTGTTGAGGAGTTATAGCTACAGAAAATTAGCTTTTTATGCCATGTTGTTCACAAAAATCAAAGAGTTCATCTGATATGTATTTTCATACTCGGTCAGATCTGATACATTTGATTTTTAGATCTAATTCTTGTTCAACTAATGATTTGAAGACTTTAAATTTATCAAATGCTTCATGCTTGTCTTTCAATAAACTGATCCAACACATCCTAGAAAATTCATGAATGAATAAGATATAATATTGTTCTCCATGAGGTGAATTTTTCCTTACTGGTCCACACAAATTAGTATGTATAAGTTCAAGAGGCTTACTTGTTGATCCTCCTTTGGCATTGAATTGAACTCTAGTTTTCTTACCGAATTGACATGACTTACGTATGGTACTTTCTGGTAGGTTTATTGATCCAAATCGGATCCATAAACGATTGTCATATAACCATGACTATATCGGATGAAACAAATCCTTGAAGAATCCAAAACAACAATCGAAAACACCCTGAACTAGTGGCCATGGAAGCTGGCGCGGAACGAAGAGGACCTCAGTCAAAGCGCGCTAATCGAGGCCCATGGAGACTGCGGAGGAGGTCGAAATAGCCCCTGGGAGCCCGGGATCGGAAAAAGAAGCTGATCTTAGTGCTAACGCGCATCGCTGGGCAAACAGGGTCGAAAAGGAGGAGCGTTAAGCACTCGGTCGTGTGGGGGAACCATAGGACCGCAGGCGAAAAAAGGTAAAGGTGCTAAAGTACAAAGGCGGGACCCGTGCCCTGGAAACCATAGGTATTGATCAGGGCACCCTTGAATGGTAAGCGGTTTTAGAGAAAGCGGAGTGATCACACTTAGGGATCGACACGTGGTAGTGGAGGTTAGAGAAAAACCGCCACGATCGCACGTTATCGGTCGAGCAAGTCAACCGCTCTTGACGTGTGAATGACGTTGGATTTGGAGGAGCCTAGATCAGACGGCTGAGATTGTGCCTGATAGACAGAAGCGAAATCGATAGGGGATTAAGCCGCAATCTAAGGGGATTTGGAATCCGTTGAACACCATGGTGGAGAAAGAAGCAAATCGACGAACAGGCTGGCGCTGTTCCGATGGAGACACGTGGCCACTTCTCGAGCATTCATGATGAAGCCGAATAGGGAACTCCAAACACACAGGTGGAAGGCGAATCGACGTAGGCAGGAGAGGAATCGAACAGGCATGGGGGTCGACTGGCTAAAGGCATGAATAGAGACAGTTAAACAGCTCAAGAGAGATTTAGAACAAAGAGTCCAGGTGACCAAGAGAGACAGTGAACAGTCAATCCTGAGAGGAGGACTGAGCACAGAGAGCAGTAAAGCCAAGCAGAGGAGACAGAGGGCCGAGCTGACCATAGGCAGCATTGAGCACCAGAGAGCTTGAAGAATCAAGCCTTCCCATAGAGGAATCTGTCTAGATTGAGCATCACAGTTGGCTCTTTCCACTGTAGACCATGGGTCATAGAGCTGGTAGGAAGAACAAGAGTCGATGTACTCTGAGTGGCTTGGGAAATCCAAGAACCACCCTTCCAAGCAAAATCTGCTTCATGAGAACTCATATTGGGTCCCTGCATTGTAATTTCTCTGTTGAAAGACTAAATAAAACAAGGCCACCACTGAAGTTGGACCAGAGATGTAGCCCTGGAGAATAGGGTGAACTCTTTATTAAAAACTATTTGTGTCTTTGTGTTGCTTACTATATTTCTCTGCTGTCTTTCCATTTATTTTCTGTGTATTAGCAATTTTATCGATCCGTTGTTTCAATAACACAGAACACACACACCAGCACATGGGTATGTAATACCTTTTGTTTAATAAACCTTCACTAAGGTCACTCATAGGGTGATTATCAGATCAAGTGGTATCAGAGCTTTAGGCTGTAAGGTTAGACAAGCTTGTGTTGGTTTAGCTGTGAATGCTCACTAGATCAAAGCTCAAATTAGGAGAAGGAGAGTTGGTGGAAACTAATCGTGAAATTGGGAGAGTCTATTTTCGAAAGACAATGTCAGAAGAAGGTTTTATAGAGCCAGACTCTCAATTCATAGAAAGTTTCCTAGCTATAAAGTCCATGGTAGAAGAAATGTATAGGGACTTTAGAAAGCATAAGTGTGAAGATTCATCAAGCTCTAAGCAAGATAAAGAAGAAGATGGATCTCATTCCCATGACCACTCCAAAGGAAAGGGGAAAGATGAAAGCTTCCCTACACGTCCTAGTATCCCTGTGCATAATAAGAAAGCATCTTTGATTAAGTTAGATGTTAAATTTGATTTGCCTATATATGATGGAGAGTTAAATGCTGAAAATTTGGACAATTGGATAAGGCAAATTGATGTGTATTGCAGAGTACAAAATATAGACTCAGGCAAGAGAAAGATTTAGCTGGCAAGCCTTCGCCTAGGGGGCACTACCTTGGTATGGTGGGAAGGCAGAACCCAAGCTGATATGAGGAAGCATGGTAAGACTATCTTTGTCTGGAGTGAATTTGTTACTGCAATAAAAAATCAGTTCTATCCATTGGCCTACATGCAACAAGCCATGATGAGCTGGAAAACTCTTCGACAGTTGAAAGGCAAAGTGTACAAGGGTATACTAAAGAGTTCAGAAAGAGAGCATTGATGTTGGGTATTTCATTAGACTCACCAGAAACTCTTTTGAAGTACATTGGTGGTCTACACAGCTACATGATGCATACCATCCTCATGTTTAATCCTACTAGTATAGATGAGGTAGTTTTACAAGCTACTCATCTGGAAGCTAGAGGAAAGAATGGAAATCAAGAAGTTGGGGGACCATCCCAACCCACTGGAAGTAAGAGCAAGTAGAAAAGAAAGCAGAAGTGGAAAGCATGGAATGCTAACACTGCACAGAAAGGAAAAGCCTCATGCACCCACTGTAAAAAGGAGGGGCATGACGATGAGCACTGTTGGATTCTGCATCCAGAGATGAGACCTAAGAAGTCCGAGGGCAAGAAGAAGAAGACTGCTGCAGCTATTCAGAAGGATTGGGGGTCAGACTCGGGAGATGAAACAATCATTGTAGCCATAGGTATAAAAGGTAAGAATTTTGAAGCATCTACTAGTAATTCTGTTCAATCTGTTATTGATGAAGAACATGAGAGAAAAAGGCATGAGCTTTTCCACATTCGAGTTGTTTCCAAAAATCAAAAGATTGATACTTTGTTTGATAGTGGCTCACAAGTAAATCTGATTTCTGAAGCAATTGTAGAGAAATTGGCATTAGCAACTACACCTCATAAGAAGCCATAACCATTAGGATGGTTGAATGATAAAGCATAACTACAAGTGACTAGACAGTGCAAAATCAAGTTTTCTTTTGGGTCAGCATTTGTAGATGAGGTTGAGTTAGATATAATTCCTTTGGATATATGTGGGATTGTTTTAGGAAGTCCTTACTTGTATGATAGAAAGGCTATTTTCTATAGAGCCGACAATAAGTATCTACTTGTTAAAAATGGAATCGAATGCTTTGTAAGAGCTCATTAGCTCAAGAATAATTATACTCTCATAAACTGAGGACATATGAAAAGAATGATAAATTCATGCAAACAGTTCTTACTAATGGTTGTAAAGGAAAAGAAAACCGATAAAACCAATGTATTTAATTTTGATCAGGAAGCTGATATAGAAAAGATTGTTTCAGAGTATGATGTCTTGTTTCAAGAACCTCAAGGTCTCCCACCCAAAAAGGGAATAGTACATGATATTATTTTGCAGCAAGATGTTCCTTTGCCTAACATTGGGATGTACAAGTTATCTGCTTTAGAGAATGCTGAAATCAAGAAGCACGTGTAGGAGTTGCTCGAGAAAGGTTTCATTAGACCTAGCACATCGCCATGTGGGTCACCAATTGTTTTTTTGAGAAAGATAGATGGATCGTGGAGAATGTGCATTAACTACCGAGCAATGAATAAAGTAACGATCAAAAATCGTTATCCCCTTCCTCGCATAGATGATCTTTTAGATCAACTGAAGGAAGCTATTTATTTCACCAAGCTGGATTTGCACAGTGGATACCATCAGGTCAGAGTTGCAGAGCAAGATGCATGAAAGACTGCTTTCAAAACAAAGCAGGGATTGTATGAATGGCTGGTTATGCCTTTTGGCTTGACCAATGCCCCTGCTACTTTCATGAGATTAATAAATGTTGTACTCAGACCTTTTCTTGATGATTTTGTTATTGTGTATATGGATGACATTCTGATTTTTAGTAAAACGTGGAAAGAACATTTAAAGCATGTTAATAAGACATTAGATGTTTTGAAAAGAGAAAAATTTTATGTTAAACTCTCTAAATGTGAATTTGGAAAAACCTCTCTAAATTATTTTGCTCATATAGTAGGGGGCGGTGAATTGAAAATAGATCTCTCTAAAGTGGCAGTCATTGTAAACTACCCAAGTCTGCTACAGAAGTGAGAAGCTTCTTAGGAGCAGCACAATATTGGAGGAAGTTCATTTAAAATTTCTCCTCAATTGTATCTCCCTTACATGCTTTGACAGGATTGAACAAGGTGTTTCAGTGGGGAGGCAAACAACAGAAAGTCGTGGACACCTTGAAAGAAAAAATTAGTACAACACTTGTACTAGCACTGCGAGATCTACAAAGACCATTTGAAATCCAAACTGATGCCAGTGACTATGCCATGGGAGTAGTGTTGACACAGCATGGTCAACCCATATGTTATCATTCTGAGACTTTTAATACTGCAATAGTCAACTATCCTACATATGATAAAGAATTGTATGCATTAGTTTAGAGTGTGAAAAAGTGAAAACATTACTTAATGGGAAAAGAAACAGTAATACATACTGATCGTCAGCCACTTCAATATCTACACTTCCAAACTAAGTTGCAACAATCAAGGCATTACAGATGGATGGGTTTTCTATAACAGTTTCATTTAGTCATCAGATATAAAAAGGGCATACATAACAAGGTAACAAACTTATTATCAAACCCATTATAAATGCATCTACCATACTTAAGCATAATTCTGTGCTACATGAAAGCTACATAGAACAGTATGCTCAGGATATGGACTTTAAAGATGTATATGCAACTTTGAGTCAAGGCAAAAGAGTAGAAGAATTGGACTATCATGTGAAGGACCGACTCTTATATCATTGTGGGAAACTCTGCATTCCACAAACTGAGAGAGCAAAAATGATTAGGGAAGCACACACTTCTCTGATATCAAGTCACTTTGGGGTAAGTAAAACAGTTTCATAGCTGCAAAGGTTCTGCTATTGGACAAAAATGAGTGAGACGGTTTCTAGATATGTAAAGGGGTGTGCTATGTGTGCTAAAAGCAAGCCCAGTAACAAAAAACTAGGCTTGTACACTCCATTGCCAGTTCCTTCTCAACCTTGGGAAAGAATTTCCATGGATTTGTTGGAGGACTGCCTAAATCTAGGAAAGGTCATGATCAGGGAAAATTTTAAGAATCCCCCCTAAATTTATATGTATAATAAATGGGCGAATCTCCATGGTATATAGGAAAAATGGAAGGTGATTTTATCAATAATATAATATGTATATATAATTTTTTGGCGAATCTCTCACCAGGCATGGCGAATATTTTACTCAATTATAAAATCTTGTAAGATCTTGGCGAGTCTTTCACTAAATAATAAACTGTGTAGGGTCGTAGTGAATCTTAGCATTGTGAACTCTTAGAGAATTTTTTGAAAAAGTATAAAACCATATATGACAAGAGCCACATGGTGGCAATATCACTGTTTTTTTTCACATTCCACGACATGGAACTTGTTTATAAAATTATAAAAAAAAGCCAACCAATTCCCTTATAATATGCAGGTAAGCTTATAACAGAGTTTGATACATCTACTATGCTTGTCTTCATTCAAGTGCCATAGCTACTATACTTAACACTGTGAATCACAACTCTCTCAGAACTCAACTCTATAGTGTAATTAAAACCTTTGGAAATTGAATCTGACAACTCTATAAAAAGGATTAGTGAAATAGAAGCTTTTGTGAATGAGCCCACTAATTATCACTACTAAACAATCAATCTAGACTATGAAGTCTTCCATCTTGATCACAATCGTGCTCACGATCAAGGGAGTGCGACCACCTAGCCTGACATAATGGCCATCATAGCTTCCAATAATCAACAACCACCTTGCAAGGACATCCTAGCTCATGTCTCATGAATTTTATTCATCAATATTAACTGATATAAATCTTGTAAAGATAATATTAGAATCCTCTCTAGATTCACTGTTAATATAAGGGTAGAGGAAATTTTCTAGCTCAAGGCACTAGCCAATACCAACTTCGGTATTTGTGACCCCTTTGTGGTGATGCACCTACCCTACCCCATTGGGTTTCTACCTTGTAATATAGTTCAAGGATCACAAGACTTTCCAAATTTCCTACCCCATTAGACACACTTTATCTCCTATACATAGTGAATGGAAAAGAAGCATTATAGAACACACAATTTCACAGAAGGAAGAAAAAGCTTAGCGAGTTCAATATCAAAATCTTAACCACTGATTAATAAAGAATAACAAGTAGTGTAATGAATTGTTCCGAGTTATTTATTTACAAGTTGTAAAGAATGTAGTGGAATGGAAAATATTACTTAGGCAACCCTTCAGTATTTTCTACTAATATGTCTGTGCATGTACATATGAAATTAACAACATTGTTGAATACAAAGTTTCCTTTTCTCTTGCCTCCATTTTGACAAATCAGTGTGAAATTAGTGTCACTTTGAATCTCCTTTCTTGTGTGGATGTTTTGACAAATCAATGTGAAATCAAAGTCACTTTGAATTTCCTTTCTCGTGAGGGATCACATCCACAATTGATTAGTAAAATATAATCTATTATATATTATGTTCAAGAAACTGATTGCAATCTACAGTGGAAACAAGACCTCAATTCTTATTCTGAATTTGAATATCTCAGGACAACATAAGAGATAAAAATGCATATGGCCTTAGTAGCTAGAAAACAATCACTCCCTCATTACAAGACCACCTAGATTTCGGCACTTAATCTAAATAATGGCACTCGTTGTAGTGCTTATTTGTATTAACACCATGGAAAAGCAACAACAATGTTTCAAAGCACACTTACTAGAAACGTTGTAACATTCTGAGAACATTTAATGATAGCATCTGAACCTCATATATATGGTGGGGAAACTACGGAACCCAAATATTGGAAGATATCTCATACCAAATCTGAGAAAAAAATAAAAAAGAGAAAAAATCAAAATCTATAAATCAAGCAATGAATTGTTTACAAATCAAATACAATTCCTTTAACTAACAATTAAATTGTGGTGATATATTCAAATATTTAGTAAAAGGGTAACTTCAAACCATGGAATATTACCTTTGTCATTACTTTCATCCCTCAGTGACTGAGATTACAAATCAATACTTATGGAAAGATTGTAAGAAATTCTGTGAAATAGTAAAGCGTAACCTCTATTTTCAAGCAACAAAATCAAGACATTGGTACATCAAGAGTCATAATTGATACATAATCAATGAATCAAGTCCTTGTATGGCACAAGCTTGTTTCACAACCTCTATTTTCTCAATAACAAAATCAAGACATTGTATGTGGTTATTTCCAAAAGGAAACTGCTTTCTAATTTGGAAGAGGATCTTATCAAAAGACATTGATTTATTCAAACCTACAAAGCCTAATGGGTTACTCTTGATCCACCAATCCCCGAGAGGGATGAAATATTTTTTCACTCTATGCTTGTTTGCATATCACGATATTTGATACCTCTCGGAGGTTAGTAGATCCAGAGTAAAGATGGATCTATGCTGGTTTAATTCCCCCATTTAAATAGGCTACATTCCAGGTGAATACCATGGGTCAATACCATGTGCCATTTTGGTGAATACCATGGGTCAATACCATGTGCCATTTTTATTTTTATCAATACTAATATTAGGGTTAATAATGTTTTTTCGCATGGTATTAATAACAATCTAGTCCATGGTATTTGTCCCATAGTATTTTGCCCATAGGTTTCACCTAAATATAACGCATTTTTTGAGTGTTCGTAAATATAAGGTGACTTATGGAGTAAATATAAAAAAATGTTTTATTTGTTTACCATACCTCTCCTTTATTTATATTTTTATTAATTTACCATACCTCTTATAAAAATATGGTATTTGGCCTTAAATAAAACCTCTTTCTTGAGCCTTCATAAATAGAACGAGGGTTATGGACTAAATATAACAAGAGTTTTTATTTATTTACCATACGCTAGTTTATTTATATTTTTATTTATTTACCATACCTTTTGAGTAAGTATAAGAAGATGTTTTATTTATTTACCATACCTCCACTATACTTATATTTTTATTTGTTTACACCCTTGCATGTATATAAGGTGACTTATGGAGTAAATATAAAAAATGTTTTATTTATTTACCATACCTCTCATTTATTTATATTTTTATTAATTTACCATATCTCTTTTATAAATATGGTATTTGGCCCATAGGATTTACTTAAATAAAACCTATTCTTGAAAATGGGCTAATGGATTCACTTAAATAAAACCTATTCTTGAAAATGGGTGAATGGAAGGTTGTAACTCCTAATTTCAAGGGTTAAATTTACCTTTTTTACCCTCTCCCTTAAAATAAGGTGAGCTATTTGAGGTGATTTGTAAAAATGTACTATGATACAAAATATTCGCCCACTAAAAATTTAAATCCCCTTAATTTCGCCAAAGGGCGAACATTCGCCCCTAAAATTTTCTATGGTCATGATTATCTATATGTTGTTATGGATAGGTTCAGCAAAATGTGTATTTTGATACCCTGTAGTAAACAGATTACAGCTGAACAAACTGCAAAATTATTCTTTGAAGATGTATGGGTTCATTTTGGATTAACCACTTCCATTATATCTGATCGAGACACCTGATTTGTGGGAACTAATGGACACCAAATTAAAGAAAAGCACAACTTTTCATCCACAAATAGATGGCCAGACAGAAGTAGTTAATAGGACAGTGATCTAGTTACCAAGAGGATATTGCAGCAAACACCCTAAGCTTTGGGATGAACACTTGTGTTATGTGCAGCATGCGTACAATAGAGCCAAACACTCTTCTACCCAGAGATCTCCTTTTGAGACCTGCTTTGGTTTCATACCAAGGTCTCCCTTGGATTTTTTCTTTGGTAAAGATACCATGGTTGATGGACACAGTGATGTGGACAGGGCAACTAGGTTCATTAAACAGATCCAAGAGATCCACCAGGCAGTACAGGAACAACTGGAAAAGAGCCAGGCCAAGTACAAGGCTAGGCATGATAAGCATCAGATGGAGCATAGTTTTCAAGTTGGAGACCAAGTCTGGCTGTATATCAACAAGGACTGGATGCAAGGTGAAGGCAAGAAGCTAAAACCTATCAGGTATGGACTTTAGGATACTTGAGAAGATTGGTGAAAATGCTTTTCACCTTGATCTACCAACTTACATGCAAATCTACTCAGTCGTGAACGCAGATTCCTTGAGGTTGTTTAAACCTTCAATGATTGAGGACCTTGAAGAGTAGAGTCAATTGCCTTCTGTTGATGACTTGCTACCTGAATATATTAATGAGTTATAGGAAGATACATTGCTAGACAGGAAGGTAAGGACAACGCGAAATGGACAGGTGGAATACCTCAGAACTGGGCTTAAAGGTTCGAAGCCGAGTAGTGCAAAGTGGATTGACGTTGGACAATTAAGATAGCAGTTTCCTCACTTAGTCGATGCTTGAAGAAAAAGAAAAACCAAGTTTTGGTGGTCCAAAAGCTTTTAAGTAGGGAGGCCGTGATCTGAATCGGATCTATAAATGACTGTCATAGAACTATGACTATATCAGGATGAAACAAATTCTTGAAGAATCCAAAACAACAATTGAAAACACACTGAACCAGTGGCCATGGTAGTTGGCACGGAACGACGAGGACCTTGGTCAAAGCATGTGGACTGAGGCCCATGGAGACTGTGCAGGAGGTCAAAATAGCCCCTGGGAGCCTTAGATTAGGAAAAGGAGCTGATTTTCGATGCGCGTTAGCCAAACAGGGTCGAAAAGGAGGAGCCTTAAGCACTCGGTCGCATGGAGGAACCAGAGGACTGCGGGCAGAAAAAGGTAAAGGCGCTAAAGTACAAAGGTGGGACCCGTGCCCTAGAAACCGGTGGTATTGATCGGGGTACCCTTGAACAGTAAGCGGTTTTGGAGAAAATGGAGCGATCACACTCAATGATCGATGTGTGGCAGCGGAGGTGAGAGAAAAATCGCCGTGATCGCGCATTATTGGTCAAGAAACTCAACCGTGCTCGACGAGTGAATGACGTTGGATCTGGAGGAGCCCAGATTGGACAGTTGAGATTGCGCCCGATAGACAGAAGCGGAATTGACAGGGGATTAAGCTGTGATTTAAGGGGATTTAGAATCTGTTGACTACCACGGTGGAGAAGGAAATGAATCGACGAATAGGCTGGCACTATTCTGATGGAGACGCATGGCTACTTCTCGAGCGTTCATGCTGACGCCGAACAGGGAACTCCAAAGACACAAGCAGAAGGCGAATCGACGTAGGTAGGAGAGGAACCGAACAAGCATGGGGATAGACTAGCTAAAGCCATGAATAGAGACAATTGAACAAAGAACAAGAGAGATTCAGAACGAACAGTCCAAGCGACGAAGAGAGACAGTGAACAATGAACCCTAAGAGGAGGACTGAGCAGAGAGAGCAGTAAAGCCAAGTAGAGGAGACAGATGGCCGAGCTGACCAGAGGCAACATAGAGCACCAGAGAGCTTAAAGAATCAAGCCCTCCCATAGAGGAACCTATCCAGATTAAGCATCACAGTTGGCTCTTTCCACTGTAGACCTAGGGTCACAGAGCTGCTAGGAAGAATAAGAGTCGGTGTACTCTGAGTGGCTTTGGGAATCCAAGAACCACCCTGCCAAGCAAAATCTAGTTTAGGAGAACTCATATTGAGTCCTTGCATTGTAATTTCTCTGTTGAAGGACACAATAAAACAAGGCCACCACTGAAGCTGGACCGGAGACGTAGCCTTGGAGAATAGGGTGAACTCCTTATTAAAATTGTTTGTGTGTTTGTGTTGCTTACTGTATTTCTCTGTTGTCTTTCCATTTATTTTCTGTGTATTGGCAATCTGATTGATCTGTTGTTTCAATAACACAGAACACACACACCAGTGCATGGGTCTGTAATACCTTTTGTTTAATAAATCTTCACTGAGGTCACTCATAGGGTGATTATTAGATCAGTTATGTTGGGTAGATCAGAAACAACTTTGAGCCTGCTTGATTTTCTTATTTGAGAGAAGCTTGGATGTCCCAGCCTCTCTGCCATAACCTGTTTTTGTTAGGTCCCTATAATACTAGTGATTCCCGCATTACTATTATTTTTCTACCCCTATTGTCCCCATATTGTTATTATTTTGCCCCATAGAATCCCTCTATTGTTATTTTTGTGCCTTTATATTATTATTGTTAGGTCAGCTTGGTTATATTGTGACCCCTTATACTCCTATATATAGAAAGGAGGTTTTGTCAATTGAATCATCGAAGAATTGATCATTTGTGTAATGTAAAGGAGGTTCCCCCCTTGAAGAGGTTGAATTCTAAGGCATTGATCTATCTTTTCTATCTTTTTGTCGGCTAGTTTCATAACATTTTGTATCAGAGCTTTGGATTCTAAGGTTTCTCTGCTCCAAACATGCCATCGTGGAATTTTCGCTATAAGTTTTTTTCAGTGACGTTTTAGAAGCTAAAAAAGAACCCATTTGAGACTAAATCATGCTGAACCTTAGGTCCAAATTTCATATTTTTTCCCACTGTATTTTTGGAGATATGATTTGAGGAAGTTAGGGATTTTGCAAGCTCCAAAATTTCATCTAAAACAGGTCATTGTGGAATTTTTACTATAACTCTTTCGCTACAAAGTTTCAGAAGATAAAAAAAACCCATTTGAGAAGAAATCGGTCTAAACCTCGATTTTGAATGTCAGATCCTATGTCGTTATATTTTTGGAGATATAATCTGAGGAAATCAGGGTTTTTGTAGACCCCCAAATTACATTCCAAACAGGTCACCTTGGGAAAATCATCATAACTTTCTCTCTGAGCATCAGATTGAATTTTTGTAAGAAGTTACAGAAAGAGGAGAGACTATAATTTATTTGGGTATCATTTTTAGAACCTAAGGTTGAAATAGTGACCCACGGCATGTCGTACAATTTTGCTCTGCTGAACCAATCTATACTCAGGTCATCTTGGGAGATTTGACATAACTCTTCATTGGAGAATCCAATCTTGATCCGACTTGAGGGGTTAGAAAGATTAATCAGAGGGTTACTGCAGAAAGAAATTTCAGACCTAGGAGATCCAAAATTACAGAAGTACATCCTATTCAATATTGATCTCCTACAAATTGAAAAAAGGTGTGTAGTTTTAATAAAATGTTTGCATAAGCTTGGTTTGAAAAATTAGTTTGAAGGAATTCAAAGGGCATAGTGAAGCATTATTATCAGTAATTGATGCCTCAAATAAAGAAAATGGAAACACCTAGTAAGAAACTTGAAAACTCTAGCATGACTCGCGAAGAAGAGGAAGAAATGCAACATGATATATCAAAATTACGAGACCAACTGTAACAAATTTCACTTGCAGAAAAAGTAACAGAAAATAAGATGGATGGTTTAAAGAAATATGTAGAAGCTAAGATGGATGGTTTAAAGAAAGGCGTGGAAGTTAATATGGATGGTTTAAAGAGAGATATAGAAGCTAATATGGACAACATGGAAGCTAATATGGACACCGTGGAAGCTAAGATGGATAGCCTGGAAGCTAAGATGGATGATTTAAAGAAAGGAATGGAAGATTTGAAGACAGATTTGAAGATAGATTTGACAAAGTTTCTACAAGAAATGCTTACTAATGGCGAAAGGGTAGTAAAGGAAATTCATGATGAGAACAAAATAAATGATAATCATGATTTCATAGAATCTAACGTTGGATCAAAGAACCACCATGTTCCAAAGATTGATATGAGGAAGATTGGTGGCAAGGATCTTGGAACATGGATACTACAGATGGAGCAATTTTTCAATCTCCATAATGTGCAAAACACACAAAAGGTACGCATTGCAACTTTATATTTGGAACCAAATCAATTTGTATGGTATCGATGGCTTTTCTCTCATAAACAAATTGTCACTTGGGCTATTTTTATGGATGAAATGATAGCACATTGTGAGGATACAAAAAGAAACACTTTTTTTAGCCAATTGATAAATCTCAAACAAAAAGGTTCAATTATGGAGCACATTGAGGACTTCTAAAAATTGAATATAAGGGTAAAAGATATGCCAGAGGAGCATAGGTTTGATGTGTTCATAGGGACTTTTAAGGATAACATCCAACATGAGGTTCGCCTTTGGGAACCAGATTCATTACAGAACACATTCAGGTTGGCAATAAAAATGGAAAGCAAAATTATAGCAACAAGGAAGCCTACCACTCACAATCACAAAGATGGAAGTGTTGCTGCCCCTAGCCATCCACAACCTACAAGGTTGAAACCACAAAAATTGGAAGAAAAAAGAGCAAAAGGGCTTTGTTACAGTTTTGATAGCAAATACACTAAATGTCATAAGTGTGCCGAGAATAAATTATTTTACATAGATTGTTAAGAGGAGGAAGAAAAGGAACAAGAAACATCAAAAGAAGAGGATATACACCAAGAACAAACCCTAGAAAAAGAAGACATGAATCTGACCATATCTTGTAATGCATTGGTTGGAATTACCACTCCTCAAACTATCAAGATAGAAGGGCATATCAAGAAGAAAAAGGTAATAGTGTTGATTGATTCAGGAACTACCCATAATTTTACTCATTGTAAGATAGCCAAGGAATTGAATTTATTCCTATATCCAGCACCAGAGTGTCAAGTGATGGTTTCAAGTGGAGGAACCATAAATTGCTCAGGAAAGTGCCATAATATCAAGCTATCCATGTGAGAATATGTATTGAATATCCCAATGCTTTCCATTCCAATGGGTGGTGCTAATGTTGTACTAGGAGTCCAATGGCTACAATCCTTGGGTACAATAGCTTTTAATTTTCAAGAACTTTTAATGAAATTCTCTTCAGAAGGAAAGGAAGTTGAATTAAGGGGTATCGCAGGGAAATCAAGAAATATAATCAGCTCTAACAGAATGACAAAGCTTCTAAATAAAGAACAATGAGGCATAATTGCAAATTATGTTCATTAGAGATTCCCAAATCGAAATCATCCATTTCTCCAGATCTCCAAAAAGTCTTAGACAATCATTCCAAGGTATTTGAGACTCCCAAAGGCCTCCCACCTATTCATTATCATGATCATTCTATTAATTTGATTCCAGGAAGTGTTCCTCCAAAAATCAGGCCTTACAGATATCCTTATCTCCAAAAGAGTGAAATTGAACGTATGGTTGTAGAAATGCTAGAGGATGGTATAATTCAACCTAGTCAGAGTTCTTTCTCTGCTCCAGTAGTATTGGTTCACAACAAGGATGGATCATGGTACATGTGTCCAGATTATAGGGAGCTCAACAAGCTCACTATTAAAGATAAATTTCCCATTCCTATAATTGATGAATTGCATGGATCAATTTACTTCACCAAGTTGGATATTCATTTAGGATATCATCAAATCAGAATGAAGACTGAAGACATTCCAAAACAACATTTAGAACTCATGAGGGTCATTATGAATTTTTGGTCATGCATTTTGGCCTTACTAATGCATCTTCTACATTTCAAGTATTGATGAATCCCATTTTCAAACCCTTCCTTAGAAAATTTGTGTTAGTTTTTTTTGATGATATACTAATCTATAACAAGTCTTGGAAGGATCATGTCCAACATGTTGACATGGTGCTCAAACTGTTGCAGGAGAAACAATTATATGCAAAAATATCCAAATGTTTCTTTGGAGTACAAGAGGTGTAATATCTAGGTCATATTGTATCTCATGAAGGTCTTAAGGTAGATCCTATCAAAATTAAAACCATTAAGGAATGGAAAATCCCCACATCCATAAAGCATCTTCAAGGATTTCTCGGGTTGATAGGGTATTATCGCAAGTTTTTTAAGAATTATGGGACAATAGCAACACCTCTAACAAAATTATTGAAGAAAGATGCATTTTCATGGAGTCCATAGGTAGCAAACGCCTTTGAACAGCTTAAAGAGGCAATGTGCCAAGCACCAGTCTTAGCTACACCAGACTTCACAAAAACCTTTATTTTGGAATGTGATGCCTTAGGAAATGGAATTGGTGTTGTTTTAATGCAAGAATAAAGACCCATTGCTTTCGAAAGTCGTCCAATCAAAGGAAAAAATTTACACAAAGCTATTTATGAGAAGGAAATGTTTGCAATACTACATGCACTTAAGAAATAACGATCCTACATAATGGGAAGACACTTCAAGGTAAAAATAGATCATGATAGTCTTAAATACTTTTTAGAACAAATATTATCTTCAGAAAAGCAGCAAAAATGGGTCATAAAGATGTTGGGTTATGACTTTGAAATCATCTACAAAAAAGGGAAGCAAAATGTTGTGGCAGATGCACCCTCAAGAAAGGATGAGGATGTGGAAGCATTTCTTTGCACCATTTTTATTATCGAACCAGATTGGATAAACAAAGCAAGGGATGAATAGAAGAATGACGAGGAAGTGTGCACACTGATTCAAAAGATACAACAAGATCCCAGTACATCTAATACATTTATATGGAAAAATGATTCGTTATGGTACAAGGATCGGTTATACCTATGTAAGAATTCCCAACTCAAACAAAATATTCTTATGGAATTTCACACCTCTCCCTTAAGAGGGCACTCAAGATTTTTAAAAACCTACCAAAGGATTAAGAAGGATTTTTTCTGGGATTGCCTTAAATCGGATATTCAAAATTTTGTGGAGGAATGTTTGGTTTGCCAACAAAATAAATTTGAAACAATTAAGACCCCAGGACCATTACAACCTTTATCCATTCCAAGCCAACATTCGGAGGAGGTTTCAATGGATTTTATCACAGGTTTACCCAAGTCCGAAGGAAAGAGTGTTATCATGGTGGTAGTTCACAGACTTACCAAGTATTCACACTTTTGTGCATTATCTCATCCATTTAAAGCGAGTAAAGTTTCTACTGCATTTATGGAAACAATTCAAAAGCTACGTGGAAACCCAAAGATTATTGTAAGTGACAAAGATCCCATTTTCAATGGAAATTTTTAGACAGAATTATTTTCTTGTCTTGGTACTTAGTTAGCTCATAGCTCATCTTGTCATCCTCAATCTGATGGGAAAACTGAGATAGTAAAAAAATGTTTGAAAGGATATCTTCATTGCTTTGTATCTCATAAATAGACACAATGCGTCAAATGGTTGCCTCTGGCTGAATGGTGGTATAGCACTTCCTTCCATAATGCAACAAAAATGACTCCATATATGGCACTTTATGGATATCATCCACCATCCATCACATCATATTTGAGAGAAAATTCTAAGGTTCAAGCAGTGGAAGATCACATCAAGCATCAGCAACAAGTTCTCCAACTCTTAAAGGATAACCTCACCTTGGCGTAGAATAGAATGAAACAACAGGCATATCAACATCGCATGGAAAGAAGTTTCGATGTAGGTGATTAGGTATTCTTACGACTACAACCATATAAACAAATGTCCCTCAAGCAAGCTAAGAAGGATAATAAATTACCACCAAAGTATTATGGTCCGTACAAGGTGTTGCAAAAGATAGGTACTATGGAATACAAATTGGAGCTTCCTGCAGCTTCCTGAGTGCACCTAGTTTTCCATGTTTCATGCTTAAAGAAGGTTATAGGTGACAAGCTTCCAGTTCAAACAATATTGCCAAAACTTGATGAGGAAGGAAAAATCATATTGGAACCTGAAGCAGTCAAAGAAACAAGAACTCGATAGCTATGAAATCGATCAATTTCACAGTATCTCATCAAGTGGAAGAACATACCCATTGAAGATTCCACATGGGAGGATGATAATTTTATACAGAAGCATCCAGAACTACTCAAGCATTGAGGACAAATTTTTTTTGAAGGAGAGTGGCATGTTAGGTCCCTATAATACTAGTGATTCCTCCATTACTATTGCCATTGTATCCCTTATTATTATTGTTTTTCCCCTACTGAACCCATATTGTTATTATTGTGCCCCATAGAATCCCCCTATTGTTATTTTTGTGCCTTTATATTATTATTGTTAGGTCATCTTGGTTATATTGTGACCCCTTAGACTCCTATATATAGAAAGGAGGTTTTGTCATTTGAATCATCCAAGAATTGATCATTTGTGTAATGTAAAGGAGGTTGCCCCCTCGAAGAGGCTGAATTCTAAGGCTTTGATCTATTTTTTCTATCTTTTTGTGTGTTGGTTTCATAACAGTTTTCCTCTGCCATGCCTAGGTAACATTGTTCTTGGCCACCTTTTAATATATAGAGATTTCTCGGGGTTCTTGCTCCTTTTGTTATGTTATTTCATGTGTCAAGTTCATGAACCACACATTATTTTGATCAGAATACCACCTCATTTCTTTGGTCACACATTTAGCTAACACTCAACAAGTTATGCTTTAATCCATAAACATACACAACATTACCAAGTTTAGCATTTTATTTTAGAAAAATAGAACCTTTACCCTTAATGACAGTAGGTGAGTCATTTCCAAAAGTGGCATTCTTTTCTTTCTATAAAGCATTGTATGAAATAAGTTTATCTTTATCATCTTCAATGTGTTTTGAGCATCATCTATCAATGTACCATTTATTTTCTTGTCCTCCTGTAAACAATGTTATGCCATAACTGTTGGCATTATGATAAAAGTATTGTCCTTGATGGAAATTCTACAAGTTAACTCAGTTTTGATAAGTGGCTAACATGAATATTGAGAGGCAATAGGGCAGTGGTAGAGAGGATCAGGAAGATGGAACTAAGGTCTATTGATCAGAATAAAGAAGTTGAAGGAATAAGATGATGTAAGAGTAGTTTAAGAGATACACGCAGGTTCACTTAGTCCAAAAGAGCGTATACCCGCAGGTACTCAGAACAGAAATAGCGTATAACATGAAAACGCACTCCGATAGAAAGCAAAGCACGTACATGTTGAAAACCATGGTTTTGGTCTGAGATATTTGGTCCAAGGTATCTTTGGACCATGATATTGACCCTAGGTATTTTGTCCATGGTATTTGGTCCATGGTATTTGATCCAAGGTATTGGTCCTAAGTGGATTTGGTCCATGGTATTGAGAAAGGCCAAAAACTATATAAAGAAGACGGGATCATAAGGCCAGATGTGAAAGTGAATAAGATTCTAAAGAATACTTCTATCTGAAGTATATTTTATGTTGCAGGGTTATGTTTGGGACTAGATCTGAAATATTTATGTGCAGCTTGAGTTCAATAATGGATCAGGATCATGAGACCTGAAATGACTTATTCTTGAATGATCTAATATTGGTTGAGGCTAGATCTGATGTTTTACATCTACTTTAATCGTTATCTATCATGATCTAGGTTTGTCTGAAGTCTGGAATTGCAACAAAGTTCTTAGTCAATATTTGCAAATCTGTACGCAGGTTCGTCTCAGAAAAAGAGCGTATACACGGAGGTTTTGTTCTTTCAAGTATTGCATACAAAAGAAAGGCTTGATGTTCAGAGATGACTGATCTATCAGATCAGTATTGCTGATTTGTTGTTGTTGTTATTTTCCTGTTGTTTGTCAATAAAGTCTTCTTAGATTTGAATGTAAATCTGAATGCATAAGGAGGTTGATATTTGATTATTGTATAATTGAGAAGAAGTGTTTTCTGTTGCCTGCCTATGTAAATTTTAGTAAGTTGACAGTAGATGTTCAGTACACTGCTGGTTGGTACAGTTTGTGATTAAGAGATTTTATGATTCAGAATCTTCAGTGGTATAAGCAGGTTGGGATGAAGGAAGTAGCATATACACGTAGGTTTTCTTCATTGAACTAGCGTATATAGTCTGACACATGAATTTTTGAGGTTTTAGTTGGTTCTAAATGTTGATACAAGTTTCTAGGTTCAACACAGTGTTCTGATGACAGTGATCTGATTGTTTCCGATTAATTGCATGTTGGCTAATGGAGTTTGAGTTTCTAAATTTCTGATGGGTTATTGATGAGTCGAGGTCTTCATATGTCTTGATATGTGCCAGGAGCATCTAGTATGAAAATTCATGAAACGTGGTCCTTGGTGGAAGAGTGGAGTTTTCTGTAGGATCGCACCTACAAGAGCTAGGGGGGTTGTAGCTCCCTTCTAGTAGAAGATGGAGAACAAGAGAAGGTTGTAACCTTCTGTAGGTAGAAGCCTACGTACTGGTATGAGTCTGCACCAGTACAAAATTGTAAAAAAAATTTCTTCTTAGTAAAAGAAGACAGAGACGACAACAGTAGGTGGTTTTCACCTACATTGGGTTTCCACCTTAAATCTTGGTGTTCATGTGTGTTTCTTATGTGTAACGGTTTATTATGTTTATACTGCACATGGTTACTGTTTCATGATTGATGAAGTACTGATGCACTGATTAAATATCAACATATGATGAATTAATTGAATCATAAGTTTACTGCATAAATGTTGGTCGCCTTAAAGACAGTTGCGTGTACATGCTAGTTCCCCTCTCTGAAGTAGTGTATATAAATTTGATTATGAAAAATAAAAATTGTTGATCTAGTAATACTGATTCAACCCCCCTCTCAGTATTATTTCCAACAATTGGTATCGGAGCAGGTCCTTCAGAATAATCTTGATCACTTGAAGGAAGATCCATCAAGATAAATAATCACGAAAGCATGGGATCCATCAGACCGCCAATCTTCGATGGGAGAAACTTTGTTTATTGGAAAATAAGAACCACAACGTATCTACAGTCTCTTGGAACAAATGTCTGGGTAATTGTGGAAGGAGGATATAAATTTCCAACAGCAATTCGTACAGATATGGCAGGTAAAAAGCAATATGAAACCAATGCCAAAGCTGTCAATACTTTATTGGGAAGTTTGTCACAATCAGAGCTTATCAAAGTCATGCAGCTCAAATCAGCCAAAGAGATATGGGGCAAAATCATTCAGAGCTATGAAGGAGACTCTCAGGTAAAACGTGCTAAGCTTCAAACTCTCAAAATTCAATATGAAACTCTTAAGATGCATAGTGATGAGAGTATAGCTAGTTACTTCTTACTTATAGATGAGGTTGTTAATTTTATGAAGAATCTCGATGAAGAAATAAAGGAAGTTACCTTGGTTGAGAAAATTTTGAGATCTTTGTCTGCTAAATTTGAATCAAAAGTGTCTGCCATAGAAGAAAAACAAGATTTAGAAAATATCACTATGACATAGCTTCACAGAATCCTAACTACTTTTGATATGAGAAAAGGAGGTCCATTAGATATGAGAGAAGCTTCATTTAGAGCTTCAGCAAAAGGAAAAGAAAAGGAATAACACAATAAATCGGGACACATTTCAAAAGAAGAAGATGAGGTAAATTTTGTCAAGAAGCTTCAACGGGGTTCTAGAAGGTTCAGAGGTAAGCTACCTTTCAAATGCTTTTCTTGTGGTAGAATTGGTTATTATGCTGCCAGATGTCCTAATAAAGATAAATATGAAAAAAGAAAGGAATATGCAAAAGGAAATTGGAAACAAGTTGTGAATAGGAGTTACTATACTCATGAAGATAGCGATGGTTTATCTAATAGTGATGAAGATGAAACTGGTCAAGATTAAAAACTTCTCATGGCTTATGATAGCGATGATTTTTGGGATAGTTTAGAATAGGATAGTGATGATCTATCTAATAGTCATGAATATAGAATTCTCATGGATTATGAAAATGATGATTTTTGGGATGCTTTAGAAGAGGAAAACGTTCATGAAGAAATCTCTAAACTCAAAATCTATTTAGAAGAAAAGAATATGATCATAGATACTTTGACATACCAACTCGCTGAAAAAGAAAAACACAATGAAAAACTAGAATGTGAAATTGTGGGTCTAAGAAAAGATCTTGAGAAAACAAAATATCTCAATATTAGATTTGCTAAAGGATCATAAACTTTAAATGTTATCAAAGTTCAATATTCTCCTCTGATAAAGAAAGGTCTTGGATATACTGAAGAAGCATCTCAATCATATAAGTCATCAACCTCCACCAAAAGCTATCTTGATGCAGCAAAGACCAGTGAACAGTATGAAAATCGTCAGCAAAGGCATAAATCTGATCACCAGGTAAATCATACTCAATTTGCTCCAAGGATGAATATCAATAGAAGCCACAACCAACCTTAGACAAATCATACTCAATTTTCTCAAAATATGAATATCAATAGAAACTACAATCAACAGGTAAATAGATTCGATATTCGCAGAAACTTCTTTAATGGGCAATGTTTTTCATGTCATAATTTTGGGCACAAAGTTGCTCAATGTGTTGCTTACAAAACCATCATTACTAGAGAAGTATGAAATCAAAGGAATGTAACAGGCATCAAGAGAAATTCCTATAATAACTTTTCTCCTCTTGAAAATGAAATAGAATGTTCAGTTTGTAACAACTTTGTTCATGAAGAATCTAAACACAAGAGAAAATTTCGACAAACACCTCAAAAGGAGAAAATGCCATTAAATCCCAAGATATGGAGAAGGAAAGAATCTCAAACAGAAATATGTGGTATAGCCTTGTATGAAGAACGACAAGAAAATCAGTGGTACATCAACAGTGGATGCTCCAAATATATGACAGGTGACAAAGAAAAACTTCACTCATATAATGCCTTAGAAAAGGAAAAGAATGTCTCATTTGGAAATGACAGTCCAGCTGTCATAAAAGGTAAAGTTTCTGTTTTCTTAAAAGAAAAGGTTAAAGATGGAAATGTTATTTATGTATATGGTTTAAATCATAACCTGTTGAGAGTCAGTCAAATTTGTAATCAAGTAAATGAAGTGGTGTTTTGATTAAATGGATGTGTTGTTCATGAGCTTGATATAGGAGAGACCCTGATCAAAGGTACAAGAACTCCAAACAACTTATACATACTCAAAGGAGGACAACAATAGTGCTATCAAAGAAAAAATGATGAAAATTGGCTGTGGCATAGAAGATTGGGACATCTAATCTTTTTTCAAATAAGAAAAGCATGGAGACTCAAGCATGTTTGTGATCTTCCAAATATCAGCATCCCAAAAAATACAATATGCAAACCATGTCAAATCTGTAAGCAAACGAGAGTTCACTTCATGGAAAAAGAAGGGTCAGCTAGTAAGCCTCTTGAACTTATCCATATTGATTTATGTGGACCAACAAGGAAAAAGTTACCTCATGGAGAAGAATACTTTATTTTGTTCATTGACGACTTTTCCAGAATTTGTTGGATAGGTCTTATAAAGCATAAAGATGAAGCATTTGAAAAGTTCCAAGCCTTCAAAGCTTTGGTTGAAAATGAATCAGATCGAAATCAAATGCCTCAGATCTAATCGAGGAGGGGAATTTATATTAGATGAATTTTTTGACTTTTGTGAAGAACATGGAATAAAAAGGGAATTCTCCAATGCAAGAACACCTCAGCAAAATGGTGTAGTAGAAAGGATGAACAAAAAAGTTCAACAAATGGCTCGAGCCACGCTAGATGAATCTGGAGCTCCTGTAACCTTCTGGGGTGAAGCTGCATTCACTGCTGTGAATATTCTCAACAAAGAAAATGTTCGAGTAAATATCACTCAAACTCCACATGAACTTTGGTATGGTAAGGCTCCTATTGTAAAATACTTTAAAGTTTTTGGAAGAATATGTTTTATCAAAAGGACTGATGAAAAACTTGGTACTTTTGAACCCAAATCAGATGAAGGGATTCGTCTTGGTTATTCTTCCAGAAGTAAAGGATATAAACGTTATAATAAAATACTTGGGAAAATTTTTGAAAGCGTTGATGTTGTAGTTAATGGAGCATGCAAAAATCCAAAATATATAAAATAAACATAATTTTATGACAATGAGGAAGATGGGGATTAATTTCCCACATCAAATCAAAATTATATTGAAGAAGAAACCAATGAAGCACCAGAGGAAGATATAATGGTAGAAGAAAAGACTCCGTCCAGGTATGTTCAGAAAAATCATCCAAAAACTCAAATTTTAGGAGAAAGGGAGGCTAGTGTACAGACAAGAAGAATTATTACAAGGACATCAAGCTATTTAGCATTACTATCCTCCACCAAACATCAAAATGTAAATGAATCATGCAAAAATGAATGTTGGGTCAAGGACAGGGATGAAGAATTTGAGAAAATTGAAAAGAATGACCCTTGGGAATTAGTTCCTAGACCTCATGATAAAAATATTATAGGAACTAAATGGATATTCAAGAACAAGCTGAATGAAAATGGAGAAGTCATTAGAAACAAGGCCAGAATTGTTTGTAAAGGGTATGCTCAACAAGAAGGTATATATTTTGAAGAAAATTTGCACATGTTGCCAGACTTGAAGCCATAAGAATATTTCTTGTTGTTTCCAGTTTTCAAAAATTCAAAGTATACCAAATGGATGTAAAATCAGCCTTTGTTAATGGATATTTAAAAGGAGAAGTTTATATTGAACAGCGAGAAGAATTCATTCTTGGAAATGATGCAAAACTTGTATGCAGACTCAAAAAAGCTCTCTATGGTCTGAAACAGGCTCCAAGGGCTTGGTATTAACACCTTGACAAATATCTACACCAACAGGGTTTTACAAAAGGTTCTGCAGATAGCAATTTATATACAAAGATTTAAAATGATAAATTGCTAACTATTATTGCTTATGTTGATGATATCATTTTTTGTAGCAATGAAGAATCCATGAGTCAAAATTTTGTTTCAATAATGCAACAAGAATTTGAAATGTCCTTGCTTGGTGAACTTACCTATTTTCTTGGTCTACAAGTTCAACAAACTAAATATGGATGCAGTCTCAGCTCAAATGATGAATCAACGATAGTACATCAACCATTTTACAGATCCATGATTGGCAGTCTTCTTTATCTAATAGGTACCCGACCTGACATCATGCATGTAGTAGGAATAGTTGGAAGATTCCAAGCAAATCCAAAGGAATCACACCTTTAGGCAGTAAAAATAATTTTCAAATATATTCAAGGAACTCAGGACTTTGGACTATGGTATCCTACAGATGCAGATCTTACTGTTCATGGATATACAAATGCATTTTGGGCAAGAAGTGTTGATGATAGAAAAAGCACTAGTGGTGGTGAATTCTATTTGGGTTTCAGGTTAGTGTCTTGGTTTAGCAAGAAACAAAGTTTAATTTCTTTATCTACAAATGAAGCAGAATATGTGGTTGTTGCATCTTGCTACACACAACTACTTTGGATGATGCAATCTTTGCAAGACATTCAGATCACATCTACTCCACCCATCTCCATTCTATGTGATAACACAAGTGCCATCATTATTTCAAAAAATCCAGTCATGCACTCCAAGACCAAGCACATACCCTTCAAGTACCATTTTCTACAAGAACAAGTGCTTGAACAAAAGGTCAAATTGGAGTATGTCCCCTCCAAAGAACAGGTTGCTGATATATTCACTAAACCACTACCCAGAGAAACATTTTAATATCTCAGACAAAAGCTGGAAGTTGTTATTGCATCATCCTACTGTTAAATCCAGTTTTTCAAAGGAAGTTTACTACACGTTGGTTTCATGAAGTATATGCGCGGGTACAGGTGGGTTTCCTTGGCTGAAAGCGTGTATATATTTTTTCTAACAAAAAAAATAGTGGTAGCATAGGTTCAGGGGGACCGTTCACATTCCACATTGTTGGCATTATGGTTGCTGAACTAAGCTATTTCTTAGTTGCATCAGTCATTAGTGTGATATAACTTCTTCTGTCATGGTCTATATTTCAATGAGTTCTATTGGTCATATGATGTAATTTATTTCCCCAATATCCTTGAGATGGATGATGTAATAATTGTTGTATTTCTGTCACGTATAAACTTTGGTATATCCCCACTTGGTTGGTTGATTGATGTACGTATGAGTTCGTGGTAATAGGGAGGTCATACTCACTTTGTTGAGTTATAGTGTCATGTTATTATACTGAATCATCTCTGTGTAGACTCGGCATGTACTGAAGGGGAGTATGGATAGCATGATGCGAAGGAGGAGAGTAGAGTAGTCTGCCCATTGCCCTTGATGTCAAAGTGGGAGAGTATTTTGGTATGTTGGTGTTGTATGGTAACTCTAACAGCCTTTACACCCTGCAGTAGTCAACACCATCATGGTTGCCATCAAGTCCAAAGAGGGAGATTGTTGGCATTATGATACAGGTATTGTCCTTGATGACAACTCTACAGGTCAACTCAGCTTTGGTAAGAGGCTAACAAGAATATTCAGAGGCAATATGGCAATGGTACAGAGGATCAGGAAGATGGAACTAAGGTCTATTGATTAGAATAAAGAAGATGAAGGAAGAAGATGATGTAAGAGTAGTTTAAGAGATACACGTAGGTTCACTTAGTCCAAAAGAGTGTATACATGCAGGTATAATGTACACATGCACTCCCACAGAAGGAAAAGTGTGTACATGTTGAAAACCATGGTTTTTGTCCGAGGTATTTGGTCCAAGGTATATTTGGACCATGATATTGACCCTAGGTATTTAGTCCGAGGTATTCGGTCCATGGTATTTGATCCAAGGTATTGGACCTAAGTGGATTCGATCCAAGGTATTGAGAAAGGCCAACAACTTAATAAAGAAGAGAGGATCATAAGGCCATATGTGCAAGTGAATAAGATTATAAGGAATGCTTCTATCTGAAGTATATTTTATGATGCAAGGTTATGTTTAGGACTAGATCTGAAATATTTATGTGCACCGTGAGTTCAACATTGAATCAGGACCATGAGACCTGAAATGACTTATTCTTGAATGAATTGATATTTGTTGAGGCTAGATCTGATGTTTTGCATCTATTTTATTCATTATCTATCATGATTTGGGCTTGTCTGAAATCTGGAATTGCAACAAATTTTTGAGTCAATATTTGCAGATTTGTACGCAAGTTCGTCTCGGAAAAAGAGCGTATACACGCATGTTCTATTCTTTCAAGTAGCATATACAAAAGAAAGGCTTGATGTTCATAGATGACTGATCTATCATATCAATATTGTTGATTTATTGCTGCTGCTACTTTACTGTTGTCTGTCAATGAAGTCTTCTTAGATCTGAATGTAAATCTGAATGCATAAGGAGGTTGATATTTGATTGATTGTATAAGTGAGAAGAAGTGTTTTATGTTGCCTGCATGTGTAAAGTTCTGTAACTTGATAGTAGATGTTCAATACACTACCAGTTGGTACAATTTGTGATTTAGAGATTTTATGATTCAAAATCTTTAGAGGTATACACAGGTTGGGTTGAAGGAAGTAGCGTATACACACAGGTTTTCTTCATTGAAATAGCATATACAGTCTGACACATGAATTTTTGAGGTTTCAGTTGGTTCTGAATGTTGATGCATGTTTCTAGGTTCAGCACAATGTTCTGATGAAAGTGATATGATTATTTCAGATTTACTGCATGTTGGTTGATGAAGTTTGAGTTTCTAAATTTCTGATGGTTGATTGATGAGTCGAGTTCTTCATGTCTTTATATGTGCCAGGAGCATCCAATCTAAAAATTAATTAAACATGGTCCCTAGTGGAAGAGTGGAGTTTTCTGTAGGTTGGCACCTACGTACTAGTAAACATATTGGCTAGTAAAAGAGCTAAGGGGTTGTAGCTCCCTTCTACTAGAAGCTAGAGAATGAGAGAAGGTTGTAACATTCTATAGGTAGAAGCCTACGTACTAATATGAGTCTTGAACAATACAAGATTGTAAACTGATTTTCTTATTATTAAAAGAAGACAGAGATGACAACAGTAGTTGGTTTTCACCCACATTGGGTTTCCACCTTAAATCTTGGTGTTCATGTGTGTTGCTTATGTGTAATGGTTTATTATGTTTATACTGCACATGGTTACTGTTTAATGCTTGATGAAGTACCCATGCACTGATTAAAGATCAACATGTGATGAATTAACTGAATCATAAGTTGATTGCATAAATGTTGGTTGCCTTAAAGACAGTTGCATGTACACGGTAGTTCCCCTCTCTAAAGTAGCATATATAAATCTGATTATGAAAAAGAAAAATTCTTGATCTGATAATACCGATTCAACCCCCCTCTCAGTATTATTCCCAACAATAACTTTGAGACTATAACTCCTTCCTTTTCCATACCTTAGAATTTGATGATATTTGCTCTTTTTGAGATGTTGGTCGTAATTTTCGCCTACATTGAGATTCTTCATGTCCAAAATTATTGCAAAATGTGCATTCATTTTCATCTTTAATAGGTGAGAAGTTATTATAAGTGTTCTTCTTGACTCCTAACACATTCCTTTGTTTTATTTCTTCTTTACTCATGATGGTTTTGTATGAAACACATTGAGTAGCCTTATGACCAAAATTATGACATGAGAAACATTATCCATAAAAGAAGAAATTTATTTGATCATAGAATCTTTTGTTGTTGTTCATCCTTGGATTAGAGTGAACATGATTTACCTGTGGAATGCCTTTATACTTTTTCTCGGGACAGAAGCTTTTCTGACTAGTTTTTGTTGCATTTAGATGGCTTCCGGTGGTGGCTGAAGACTTTTCTGTTTGATATGTTTCTCCAATGTATCCAAGACCTGTTTTCATAAAAGGAGATCATTGTACCTTGATAAATTTATCTAAGGTTTCATATCCTTAAACAAATCTAAGGTTCAAATTTTTTATTTTCTCAATTTCCTTTCTTAGACTTACTATTTCACATTCTAACTTCTTATTATGCTTTTCCTTTTCTATGAGTTGTTGTTTCAATGTATCTATGGATACTTTGTTTTCTTCCAAGAAATTTTTGAGTTGAGTAATTTCTTCAAAGAAATATTTTTCCTCTAAATAATCCACAAACTTATAATTAGACTCATTAGTATTTTTCTCAAAATCCATGAGTAATTAAGATCTTGATCAAATTCTATATCTTCACTATTTGACAAGACATCACTATCTACATGAGTATAATAACTTCTTCTATTGTCAAAATGTCTCCTATTACTTTTTTCAATATCCTTCCCTTTGTCATGGTTGTCTTTATGAGGACATTTAGCAACATAATGATGAACTCTACCACAAGCAAAACATTTGAATGGAATCTTACCTCTGAACCTTCTGGTGCCCGGTTGAATTTTCTTTACAAATTTCACCTCCTCTTCTTATGATATATATCCTGATTCCTTGTGTTATTCCTTTTCTTTCCCTTTTGCAGATGCTTTAAATTTGGCTTCTCTGACTTTTGAGAGACCTCCTTTTCCCATTTCAAAAGCAGTCAGGATGTCATGAAGTTGAACAAAAATAGCAGTATGCAGATCCTGCTTCTATTCAATGATAGATATTTTTTGACTCGAATTTAGGAGTTAGAGATCTTAAGATTTTCTCTACTAAATCAATGTCATTTATTTCTTCACCGATATTTTTCATTCGATTTATAATCCCATATATACGCAGAAAGAAACTAGCAATACTTTCATCATTATGCATTCTGATAGTTTCATATTGAATTCAGAGAATTTGGAGTTTACAACTTTTTACCTTGGTATCGCCTTCATATATTTGAAAGATTTTTTCCCATATTTCTTTGTTGTGTTTAATAAATAACTTTCAGAAATTTTGATTATGTCAGACTTCACTATAATGCATTGACAACTTTGGCATTGGTTTCATATGTATTCTTTTATGCTGTTTATGTGGGAATTGCGACTAGATATTGGTAACCTCCTTCCACAATTTCCCAAACATCTGCTCCAATGGACTGAAGATAGGATCGGGTTCTTATCTTCTAATATATTAAATTATTTCCATTGAGGAGTGGTGGTCTGATAGATGTGGTTCCGTCTTGATTTCTCATATTGGGAGATCTTCCTTGAAGCGATCAAGCTTCTTTTGAACGACCTGCTCTGATCCCAATTGTTGGGAAAAATACTGAGAGGGGCTGAATCAGTATTTTAAAAACTCATAATAATAATTTTATTTTCTGAAATATGTACGCAAAATTACTAAACCCAGCTTGCATTTGTACGCAACTATTGTAGAAGAAACTAGTGTATTCTTAGTAAACTTGTAAAACATCTAAGCCTTAATATGTTAAACTTAAAGTAGAATGTAATATATTTATTAGGCATTTGATAAGAATTAAGTAGGTCTAGTAAGAACATAATAAAGTATCACACATAAGAAACACACATGAACACCAAGATTTAAGGTGGAGACCTAATGTGGGAGAAAACCATTGTTGTTTTCATCTCATTCTTCAAACTTATTAATATCAAAAACTTTTTAAACGTTTGTACTGATGCAGACTCATGCCTATATGAAGGTACCCACCTGCTGAAGGCTAAAACCCTCACTCATTCTCCAGCTCCTATTGGAAGGGAGCTACAACCCCCTGATCTGATTACCAGCTACTAATGGCAGGAAGCTTCAACATCCTCATTGAAGGATCCAACCCTTGGCAACATCCATCACTAGTAGAAAATGGTGAAATTAGTGACTAGGTGACTAAAAAAGTTAGTCACCAGAACTCTTCCAAGTGAAATACTACCAAAAATTAGCAATGTTAAGAGACCCAACTAAAAATGACTAACATAAACGACTATTTTGTCACCAGTTAAAATATACGACTAGCTAATAAGTAATACTACTAAAAATGAGTAACATAAATGACTAATTTAGTGTAGGAAAAAAAATATGACTACCTACAAAAACTACAATAATATGAATTAGTCATTTATGTTATTCATTTTAATTGTGTCACTTCAACAATCTAAACTTACAAGTCATAGGGGTTTCAAAGGTTGTTTTAGATTGGATGAAAGGCTATAATTCCTTGTACACTTCTTTATTGGATCAAAGGATGATTAAAATTATGGAGCTTATTAGAATCTTTAGGGTCGTATCATTTGATCACATTCACGTGGAATCAAATTCAAAGGTTGAAAAATTATCTAAAAGGGGAGTGGGCCAACACCTCCGTTTGCAACATGACATGACCACCTATATATGTTGCAACAAGCTTTCCAACTTATTTAGTTGGTTGCACATATATTTCACATTTCTTCTTCGTCTTGCAAAGTGGTAGTGCTAAGGAGAGGGTATGAATTTTGATCAAATAATGTTCACTTAATACCACTACCAAATTTCTTTCATGCAACTTGCATGATGATAAATGGATGACATTTGAATGTTACACACATGTAAGTAGTCCACATTCAACTTTGTTGTCTTCATTTTCCTTAATAACAACGACAAGTTTGAATATTTCCTTTATTTATCATCGCAAACACATAATTCTTTGTTGTCCCAAACATACTTAATACTAATGTTGGTGTATGAGCTCTTAATTGTGTAATGGTCTCTTAATGATGATAATGAACTTTCAATCTCCAATGCTCATGAATACAATGAATGAATGATCTAATGCCTTACTTCTATAGAAAATTTATGATTCATTTTCTATTTTTAGTGTCCCATTGTATATATGCTTCACTAACATCTCATGCTATATGGTTAATTGAGCAAGCTTTATATTTAATTTTTCAAGTATAATTTGGTTGCATGAATAAACATAGTTGTGTAATTAAAATAATTCAATTTTTTTTAATAATTCATGGTTTGTTTGACTATTCGGACACTTATCCCCAACCTTTTACTTTGAGAGTGAGTAGTGTCAAATCACTAGTCTTCATTAAGGAACTTCCTTTCATTACTCAATAAGCTAGCTTAGCTCGATATTTAAGGATTACCCCTAGATAAGGATATCCTTCTTGTAGTCTAAAGAGTGAGATAACACCACCAAGGTGACATTGGGTGGCTTGCTTGATGGGCGTGGTCGAGACTTTTTCTTTCTATGAGAGTGTTTGAGTGGAGATACAATTTAGAAAATGCTTACAAGAAAATTAGTTTCCTTTATTTCCATCACCTAAAATACTTCCAATAAAATCATGTGCTTTTAATAAAATCTAATTTTGATAAATAATTAACTAAATAAAATTAAAAAAAGAGTTATTATTGTTATTGTTATTTTTTGTATATGAGAGAATAGAAAACTATAACATGTTTGTACTTAAGGATCAGTTCTATCGACTACCAAAATCACCTCCAGGTTGTGTACCCACATTGCCTCACACGTGGCACACTGAGCTAATCGAAGTTTAAACCAATAACATCATAAGAAATGCCTTAACAACCCATTCTATCATCAACTAATCTACACCATGGGGCAAATTAAAAATAACTTTTAATATTAAAAAATATAGCCAATTTATTTGATTTGAAAATCAATTTTAACATCTAATTTGAGGAAACTCCGTAAAATAAAATTTAATGTGAAAAATGTTAAGCAAAATAAAGTTGGGGTAAATTATAAAAATAAAAATATGTAAAGTGAAATATAAAATTAATAATTATAATTATAATTAATAATTCAATCAGATTACTCCTACTACCAAGTGTCAGAGGCATAAAATCGCTTCATATACAAACCTATTTTAAATTGAACAGAGATTTGATCCCCTCTGCCCTTGGTAAATCCAAAATTACGATCTAAAATTAACATAGATCCAAGCTATCGTATGTCAATTTATGTAATTGAAAGTAAAGAATTATTATTTTAATGAAAAGTGACTTTCAAAAATATTTGTAATTTCCCCATTTTTAAAATGAAGTGACGAGAGGGATCACATGTCTTAACTTCAGACCTATCAAGCAACGAGAGGGATCACATCTCTTGAGGTGCAAACCTCTTTCTTGAGTGCAAAACTTGAGGAAATGTTTGTACCTCAAGAGATTTGATCCCTCTCGGTGCTTGATAGATCTAGAGTTAAGATGTGTCTAGGTTGCTTTCATTCATGTGCGGCCAAATAAAATCTAACGAACATATGATTAATTTTATCAATAATACATAAATTCATCTAATATTAATATAATCATTTTAAATATGCTAATATGCCTCAGATTAATGTGTATATTTTAATTTTAAATTTTCTTAGTTGCCTCAGTCTGTTGTGATGATAATAACTTTAACGATGAAAAATGATGAAATATAAATTTTGAATTTAAAGGGAAATAATTAGATCAATTATGTGACTTATAATCAACACACAATTTATCAACGATTTAACATCGAATTTTAGAAATATGAGCAGAGGAAACTTACCAGTGGTGATGATATCCCTTACTTGTGATTTCAGAGTTGAATGCTATTTGAATCCTGCTAACCACAACAAAGTTTTGGGGATGACTCTCCACCCAACCGTAGGCTCATTTGCACAAAATCTTGCTACAACTAGCCAACCTCGAGCCCTCAGTCAACATACTACTACTAGGGAATCCTTTGTCTCACAACACTTTTCTCCCAAGAGAATGGATGATGGAATCATGGAATGATCTTTCATCTTCCTCATCATCTATTAAATAGAGCAAACATTGGAAGGGGAACCGCATGCACACATTCCACGTGTCAACATGAAACTTTTATTTCTTTGTTTTAAGTTAAACTTAATTTAGTAATTCTCTTAATATAATTCTTTCTTATTTTATTCCTTTTAACTTTTTGATAAATTTACTTATTTTTTACTATTTTTATAGTTCTCTTAATTTAACTCTTTCTTATTTTATTTTACTTTTTGTTAACTTTACTTACTTTTGCTATTTTTTATAGTTGATTTTTATTTATATTTATTTAGAACTCTAGTATTTTTATTTACTATTTTATTTATTATTATTATATTTTCTTCATTATTTATTATTTATTTACTATTATTATCTTTTCTTTATTGTTTATCATTTATTTTCTTATATTTTAATATTATATTATATTATTTATTATTTTTATTATTATTAGGGGACATTACATACTCCCCCTCTTTAAGGAACTTCGTCCCGAAGTTAAGTTGAATTATTTAACATTTTATTTATTTAGTTATTTATTACTTCATGTTTGCCCTACATCCTCTGCTGAACTAGTATAACCAGCAGGCATCAAAAGTTTTCACGACACTCAGGAAATCTCAAGGAATATCTATCCTTTTTCCCACTTTTGGAACCAGGCATAAGCTTCCCCGGTCTGTATCCTAGTCCAAGGCTGGCCCCAAGGCTCGCACCTGACTCAGACCTCATCTACCCCAAGGCAGGCATCCGGTACGGTAGTCAATGACTCTGGGCTTCTCGCAAGGTTGGCCCACTCCCTCGACAACTACTAAGGCGCACAACCCTAGGAATTGAAGTCCTTATACCCCCACTAGACTTCGACATCCCCATCCAAAAACAAGCACCTAGCCTACAACATCAGGCACTTGGCCTCCTCAATGATCTAGGTCCGAGTGTGAAGAAGGACCTTTCCAAGACCTTTTACTTTCGTGATGTATTAAATTTTGCTTTTTAAAAGAACATTGATGAATACATCTACTTGCAGAAAAGAAGAGGAACATAACAATCGTCAACACATGAAAACATAAGCGTTGATAACAGAGTTCGTCTAGGAGGGACTACATCTCTGGGCCTAGATGTCAAGATGGTGTAGGCCACTACATTAAGGGTAGGCAATAATGGTGATGTATATAGAGATCATGTCTCGATCATACAAGGAAGAATGCCCCCACGCAGGAGTGGCTCTAAGAGATGTTCCATGACTAGAACTCTCAATCAAAAGACTCCTATCAGTATCACACAAAAACATGCATGGTGAGCATCCCGCCAACATGGTACAAAAGGGATCTCAATGCAAAACACATGCATGACGACAACAAGTGTATCCCAACAACATAAAACAAGGGATCTCAAAGCATAACATGATGAGTTATGACAACTAGTACATCACATAAAAGATTCCACATAACATGAAGCAAGGAATCATGACAACATATAATAAACAAGATCTTGCATCAACATCAATCAAGGATCTGTTCAACATAATACAAAAAGAAGAAGTACATGAACACATCATATACCTCACAACCAAGGGCCATCTGAAGAAGTGGATGTCACACTGCTAAAGCTGCTCAGACCATTGCTCTCAAGGCATCGATCGCATAAAGGTGGTTGCTTGCACATGAATGTGGACATCTGCACTGCCACTTAGAAAAGTGGCTAGAAGAAGAAATGAGAGAATAAGAAATATGATGACACCATCAGATTTTTGGTGTCGAGTAGCACTGAATCGACTATCCAAAATCCGAATTCTGAGAAGTTGAGAATTCTGGGCTTAAGGAATCTTTTAGATTCCCCCAAGATTCCTCAAAGATTCTGCTCCATGGATGGACTGTAAATCTGCAACATAGGTGGCGAATCTGATCTCGCCATTTTGATCCCTACAAAAAAACATGAAAAATAGGTATAAACTTGACTATACTCTGAAATGTCAAAATTTTACCTCCGTGGGAAAATTTCATGGCTCATGGTTCCACTCCTTGTTTTTTGTTGAAATCATCGTTCCACGTGCATTTTGGAAATGACTGAAAAGTTCAGACCTTTGATGAAGAAACGAACAACATCGTTGTGTTTGTGGCGATGAGAGGTGTAAAAACCATATAAAACTTGTCAATTTCTGACAAAGTGAAAATTCTTCCCTCCTGCAAAATTCATGGTTCCTCCATTAATATATTAATTAACTCACTATCTCGAAATCTATGCCTGCATTTTGCCTTGAAATTTGTGCCTGCAGTCTCTCTCCTCCTCAAACTGTGTGCAAAGGTAAAAACACTGAGTTTAAATAAAACTCATCTACAGATTTACTAATGTAAAGTGGTTGGCGCATTGGTTAAAAGTGGCAATATGGTTGAGGAGAGGCCGGGGGATCAAATCCCGCCCCTCCATAGATATATATTTTTATAACTACAAACCCAGAAAACCCTACTCTGTTGCATTATCGGCACACCCTTAATTGTTGTTGGCGCAAAAATCGATGATCGACATATCAAATCGGTGATCAATATGGGCATTGGTGAGATTTTCAGGACTTCGCCGATATATATATAGATGATATTACAATCGGCATACATATAGTCGGTCGGGGCGATATATGTTACATGCGGCATATAACATATATTGGTTAAAAGTGGCAATATGGTTGAGGAGAGGCCGGGGGATCAAATCCTGCCCCTCCATAGATATATATTTTTATAACCATAAACCCCGAAAACCCTATGCTGTTGCACTATCAACACACCCTTAACTGCTGTTGGCGCAAAAATCGATGATCGACATATCAAATCGTTGATCAATACGGGTGCTGGCGAGATTTTCAGGACTTCGCCGATATATATATTGACGATATTACAATCGGCATACATATAATCAGTCAGGGCGATATATGTTACATGCGGCATATAACATATATGGTTATGCGATATATATATCTATATCTATATATGTGTGTGTGTGTGTGGTTGGGCCGTTGGGGTGTGGGCGAGGTCCACTGCCAATGGCTCACGCCCACCCCATATAATACAATGTTTTAACAATATATATATATATATATATATATATATATATATATATATATATATATATACGGTATGACATATATGTGGGATATGTGGAGGAGGGTTCGTCGGGGTTATTGCCGCCAATCCCAATCCCATATATATGTGTGTTTATTTTTGTGAGTTATATTGTGAGAAGGTTGTTTAAAGGGTTTGACGGGGGTTGTTGCCGCTGATCCTGAAACCATGTGTTTGATTGTTTTATATAGTTATTTTTAATAACTATATATTGAAACATATTTCATTAAATGGTTACCATTTTCCATGATTTTTGTCTCTTATGTAGTTTTAGGAGACCAATGAAAGAATGCCAATTGTCAATGGCTGATGGGCCGCCATGTGGGTCCCACCTGCTTACTAGGATGCCATGTGGCACACTATGGCCGCACTTTTCCCCTATCATGTCACACTTTGAAGAGATCTATCTTTTGCATACGAGCTCAATTTGATGAACCATTCACACCACCACAATCAGGACGACGAGGTCTTCGATCTGGTCTTGATTTGAGCATAATCTAAACACTTTGATTTTTGAGCCATCTTTGTCCTGTTTTTCTTTTTGGAGGCACCTAGATCAATCCTCCCCACTGAGGAGTTTTTGGTCCTCCAAAAGTATGAAAAATAATCTCCATCTCTCTTTGTACCCTGTCTGCATCACGCACACCCTGAAAAGGTCTCGCTTCCATCTCCTTCACCTTTGTTCTTTAGAGCCTTAAGTAGTGAACCGACGCCTGCTACCTATGTAACCTGTAGTACACTGTTTTTGCAAATTACATGCTTTGAATGACGTGACCAACTAAAGACCCAAACATCCCATACTTGCCATGAGTTTATACACATACTTGGTCGTCAAGTTTACATTAATATGGATGTAATACCCCGGCTATGACAACAAGGCCAACCTATCGTGGTTGCTTCAAAAAGTGATGGAAAAAACATCATCACAGCAACACATGATTTACATTCATAAGGCCAGACTTTATTGTTTTGACAAGTGATTGGAACATAGCATCACTTTCAGAGTTATAACATGCAACTCAAAATATGACTCAAGACATGACCAAACATCATTGTTGCTGAAAAAGTGATGGAAATACATCATCACTTTTACACTTTAAAATGCAACAAATGATTTACAAAAGAATGACCATGAAATGACAACATGTCTAAAAACCATTTTTCACTGATCAATGTGAATGGGTCACCTCTCTGAGGTGGTTTTGCTTGTCGAACAACTGCTCTTCTTCGCTCACGCACTGAAGCTTTTTCTTTCAAGTGCTGATCTGGATGGAGTTTCCAACAAGTGGCTCTATGATGGCCATTTCTATCACAATGACTACAGTAGTCTTTCTTCCTCCATATCTGCTTAATCTGTTTCTTTTCATGCTGTTGATAGTGTCTTTCACGCCTCATGAGTGCCGCCATTCTTTTCTGGCACTTAGAAAGGGTATGGTTAGGTAAACCACAAAAGGTACATGTTTTTCAATGCCTTGATCTTCATTCATTATTAACAACATGATCATAATCAAAATTAACATTCGAAGATCGAAAATGGTTATACCTTCCCTTGCTGTGTCCGATGTCAGTATGGCAATGAGAGCTTGCCTTAGCTCTCTCCCTATAATGGAAACTACCATGGGATGATGAGGATACTTTCCCGTCATTCTCTTTCCTTGACGAAGTATTGGATGAATCTAACACATTTGAGCACTCCCCCTTAGTGTATGTTGAGCCTGCAAATCGATGTTCATGCACAACCTCCAAAGGTTGAGTTATCCCTTGGTTTCTAGCACCAAGTTCTTTCTCCTTGTGCCTTGTATTTGTAGGGAGCCTTATATTTGTCGCTGTAATTGGGATCTCCAAATCTCGAATAGACATCATACTATGAGAAGATGAAACCAAAAGGACTTCAACATCTTTTACCTTCTCTTTCAATTTGGAAAGAAATGATGAGGGTTGCTCATCATCTATTGTTGGTGGTTCGCTAACTGTCTCAATTCCTTCCCCAACCTCTTTCCTGGCATACCCAAGTCCTGCTTAACGGTGTAATTCCTCTACTTTGATGGGATTGACAATGCCTTGGCCATTAACGCCTAAGCCTTTCCCTTCATATCCCATTCTTTTCAATAGTTTGGAGCCAATTCCTGTGGTATGATTTTCAAACACAATGAAATCATCATCAGGAAATATACATGAAGATGGAGAACTACTTTTTACCTCACATGAGTCTCGCTGCAACATTTCCAAGGCCTCTTCCTTTGCTTGCAGCTATCGTAGAAAACATTGTTTCTCCTCCACTTCATGTATATGCATCTTCAATTCGTCATTCTCTGTTTGAATATTATGTTTGTTTTGCTTTAGTTCTTCCATGGCCTCTTCTGTGGCTTGCAACTGAAGTTGTAATCGCTCCTTTTCCTCTGTCTCTTTTTGTAGAGTTTCATACACAATTTCCACTTTCTTAGAAATGTCAAGCATGGTCTCGTACATTTCTCTTTCATTGTTTGTCATTGCATGTTCCATTGTTCACACTACAATTCACATACACGTAAAGACCACACCGATACCACTTGATATAGAAGAAGAACTCTTCCAAGACCTTTTACTTTCATGATGTGTTAAATTTTTCTTTTTAAAATAACATTGACGAATACATTTACATGTGAAAAAGAAGAGGAACATAAGAATCTTAAACACATGAAAACATAAGCGTTGATAATAGAGTTCGTCTAGGAGGGACTACGTCTGTAGGCCCCAGTGTCAAGATGGTGTAGGCCGCTACATTAAGTGTTGTCAATAGTGGTGATGTACACATAGATGATGTCTCGATCATACAAGGAAGAATGCCCTCACGTAGGAGTGGCTCTAAGAGATGTTCCACAACTAGAACTCTCAAACAAAAGACTCCTATCAGTATGACACAAAAACATGCATGGTGAGCATCCCACCAAGATGGCACAAAAGGGATCTCAATTCAAAACACATGCATGATGACAACAAGTGTATCCCAACAACATACAACAAGGGATCTCAAAGCATAACATGATGAGTTATGACAACTAGTACATCACATAAAAGATTTCGCATAACATGAAGCAAGGAATCATGGCAACATATAATAAACAAGATCTTGCATCAACATTAATCAAGGATCTGTGCAACATAATGCAGAAAGAAGAAGTACATGAACACATCGTATACCTCACAACCAAGGGCCATTTGAGGAAGTGGATGTCACACTATTGAAGCCACTTTCAAGGCATTGATCGCATGAAAATGGCTACTCACACATGAATGTGGACATCTGCACTGGCACTTATAAAAGTGGCTAGAAGAAGAAATGAGAGAATAAGAAACCTGAAGACACCATCAGATTTGTGGCGTCAAGTAGTGCTGAATCGATTGCCCAAAATATGAATTTTGAGAAGTTGAGAATTCTGAGCTCAAGGGATCTTTTAGATTCCCTCGGGATTCCTCAAAGATTTTGCTCCATGAATGGACTGAAAATCTACAACTTAGATGGCAAATGTGATCTTGCCATTGCGATCCCTGCAGAAAACCATGAAAAACAGGTATAAACTTGACTATATTCTGAAATGTCAAAATTTTACCTCCTTGGGAAAATTTCATGGCTCATGGTTCTGCTCCTTGTTTTTGTTGAAATCATGGTTCCATATGCATTCTAGAAATGACTGGAAAATGCAGACCTCTTATGAACAAACGAACAACACCATTGTGTTTGTGACGATGAGAGGTGTAAAAACCATATAAAACTTGTCAATTTTTGACAAAGTGAAAATTCTTCCCTCCTGCAAAATTCATGGTTCCTGCATTAAAATATTAATTAATTCACTACCTCAAAATCCGTGCCTACATTCTGCCTCGAAATCCATGCCTGCAGTCTCTCTCCTCCTCAAACTATGTGTAGAGGTAAAAATACTGAGTTTAAATAAAAACTCATCGGCAGATTTACCAATGTAAAGTGGTTGGTGCATTGGTTAAAAGAGGCAATATGGTTGTGGAGAGGTCGGGGGATCAAATCCCGCACCTCCATAGATATATATTTTTATAACCAGAAGCCTCGAAAACCCCGAGCTATTGCATTATCGGCACACCCTTAACTGTTGTTGGCGCAAAAATCAGCGATCAATACAGGCGCTGGGGCATTTATCGACGCGATTTTCAGGGCTTCACCGATATATATATATATATATATATATATATATATATATATATATATATATATATATATATATGTATATGTATATATATATACATATATATATAATCGGTCGGGGCAATATATATTACATGCGACATATAACATATATGGTTATGCAATATATATATATATATGGTTGGGTCGTTGGGGTGTAAGCCGAGTCCACCGCCGATGGCCCGCGCCCACCTCATATAATACAATGTTTTAACAATATATTTATATATATGGTATGACATATATGCGGGATATGTGGAGGAGGGTTCGGCGGGGGTTATTGCCGCCGATCCCAATCCCACATATATATATATATATATATATATATATATATATATATATATATATATATATATATATATATATATATATATATATATATATATATATATATATATATATATATATATATATATATATCTGTGTGTGTTTATTGTTGCGATTTATATTGCGATAAGGTTGTTTAAAGAGTTTGGCGGGGTTTGTTGCCGCCGATCTCGAAACCATGTGTTAGATTGTTTTATATATTTATTTTTAATAACTATATATTGAAACATATTTAGTTATATGGTTACCATTTTCCATGATTTTTGTCTCTTATGTAGTTTTAGGAGACGAATGAAACAATGCCAAGTGTCAATGGCTAATGGGCTGCCATGTGGGTCCCACCTGCTTACTGGGATGCCATGTGGCACACTGTGGCCCCACTTTTCCCCTATCATGTCAAACTTTGAAGAGCTCTATCTTTCGCATACGAGCTCGGTTTGATGAATCGTTCACACCACCACAATTAGGACGATGAGGTATTCGATCTGGTCCTAGTTCAAGCATAATCTAAACACTTTGATTTTTGAGCCATCTTTATCCTGTGTGTCTTTCTGGAGCCATCTAGATCACTCAAGATGGTCCCATAGCCCCTCAAGAGCTATACTAGACAAGCAACCACTGGCATGTGTAGTGTTGATTGAGTATGTCCCCAATCCATATGGTGTTTCATATTCTCCCTCGCAAGTATGGGCTCCTACAAGATCATCAAATAAACCGGCCCTCTCAGTCCATTTGTGGGTTTCCTGTCAATCGCCACATCTCAACATGCAACCATGCATTAGTTATAACATCATAGTATCATAGAAAATAATCCACGTGCCAACTCTTGCATGTCATCACGATAACATAATGCCATTGTTAATCACCACATTCTGAATAGTAAAGAACTGCATACTCTTGTATGTCATAAAATCTACATGCAATTATCATATTTCTTCACCTTATTAAATACCATCATAAGTTATAACATCAACATATATGTATCAAATATGTATCATGACATCACATAATAAATGAATCACATGTAAATATACATTATATTGTAACATCATAATCCCTATGCATATCATATCCATCATGAACATACAACATCATTATCATATCAAACTAAATGAATAAGAACCACATGTCAATATAACCCCATATCATATCATCATAAATATGAGAATCATTGTAATACATATCAAATATAAAGCAATAATGTATTATAAGTATTGTTATCATAATACATCAAAAACAATTTCTTTTCCTTGTATAAATAATGAATACCAACTATGAAATCATATTATTCAACATCCATCTGTGATCTAGGCTATCTCATTAATACTATTAGTGTCAATTCATCAAGATATCAACTACCCTTCAATAGTAAATTCTAATTTCCAATTTACATCACTCTTAGTGGATTATCATTTAGTAATCAACATTTAGCAAAACTTGCAATCTACTCCATATTAATGAACTTGGAAATTTTCCCATATTATGGACCCGAATCAATCTATTCACATGTGATATTCATGTTCTATCTTAAAGCACTTCAATACCATCTCACCAGTCCACTACTTTAGCTTTTAAAATTCTCTCATATTTCATGAACATCCCAATGTTATATATTTCACTAATAAATAAAAGGATCTATCCTATTGTGAATCTATATTACATCATTCAACCATAATATGATTGCTTCTATGTTCTATATACTAATTTTTATCATCTATATATTCAACCATATTACATTAAAATTTTCTTGAGTTAACATTTTTATAACTACTTGTATGTTGGTTTAGAAATTCAAAAATGACTAGTAACATTATCAATAATTCAAAACTCAAACCATAAACTGTGATGAAAACATATTAACTTTTAAATATTGATTTAATTAATATACACAAGACTTTAATTTTTCTTAAATAATATCAAATTGGCCCTTTTTTCCTCTTAATTAATAATTAATTACAATAATTAAATACTTTCAAAATTTAATAAAAACAATAAATTTTAAAAATAATTATTTATAATTTTCCTTTTCCATATTGTTTTAATGCTAAAACATAACAAAATTAAATACATTATTTTTATTAAAAAAAATTACATTATTATATAAAATTTGTGATGGTTTCTTAATTCTTTCGACACACTCCAATTTTTTTTAAGAATTACCAACGTCACAATCATAAAGGAAAATATTTAAAAAGGCGTTTGATGAATCTTGGAAAAAATCTACCTTAGTTTAATGCCACGAGATCCAAGAACTTAATGTTAACCTAAATTTTAGGATTTAATGTTATTCCTCTGCAAATTACTCGGTGCCACCAGTTTGGCCTTAACTTGCCTTCCGCAAATTACTCGGTGCCACCAATTTGGCCTAACTTTTATGAAGAACCAAGGGCGGTTGGGTACTATAAGTACCGTTGCTTCTCTTCTCTTATCGCATCTGCTCTGTCTGTCTAGGAATGGCAATAAAGATTTGGTGTAAACATGATAGGTAAGTGTCAGCGTTGTAGGTGTCTTAAAATTTTTGCTCCTTTTTCATACAGAAACTAACTATTTTATTAAATAAAAAACCACACACTTTATAAATTTTTTATACAAAAATAATATTTTTTTCTCTTCCTCGTAAATTTTTATATTTTTTTCTCTTCCTCGTAAATTTTTATATAAAAACAATATGATTTCTCCTCTTCAAAAATGTAATAATAAAATCTTACATATTATATTTAAACATAATTTATAGATTTTTAATATTTACTCAATTTATTTCTTCTCACTAGAAAATAAAGTAAATTATAAAAATGATTTTAATATTTTATTATTTCAAGTGAAAGAATAATGGTATAGACTTGTGTTCATATAATTTATATATATTATATTATTGTAGTTAAATAAGTTTTAACCATATATGCATGCATGCAAACTGCGTTAATGTTTTTCAAAATAGGCATTAACCATACTTTATTAATTTACCATTATGTGTCTTCGACAATAATTTTTTTTTTTTCTTTTTCAAGAGTTTTGAGAATGAAACTAGTTCCATATCTTTATATTTTTAATTAAAAAAAAAAAACATTATTTTATGAAAATGAGATAAATTGTGTTTATTTATTTATTTATTTATTTTTAACAATAATATAAAGAAAAATAGTGTTATGTTTTTCATTTCTACAAGTTAAATGTCTATTCTAGATTACACTATTATTTAATAAAAAAAAAAATTGAATTATATTCTGAATAAAAAAATAAACATAATTTATAATTATTAGTGGACAAGAATATAGAAATCTAAAAGGTCCAACAGAGTTGAAACTTGGCTCTGATACCATATGTAACAACCCCGAAATTAAAACATGCAAATAATTAGATCAATTATGTGATTTATAATCAACACACAATTTATCAACGATTTAAGATCGAATTTTAGAAATACGAGCAGAGAAAACTTACCTGTGTCGATGATATTCCTTACTCGTGATTTTAGAGTTGAATGCGATTTGAATCCTGCTAACCGCAACAAAGATTTGGGGACGACTCTCCACCTAACCTTAGGCTCAGTTGCACAAAATCTTGCTACAACTAGCCACTCCTGAGCCCTCAATCAACGTACTACTCCCAGGGAATCCTTTGTCTCACAACACTTTTCTCCTAAGAGAATGGATAATGAAATCATGGAATGATCTCTCATCTCCCTCACCTTCTATTAAATAGAGCAAATATTGAAAGGGGAACCCCATGCACACATTCCATGTGTCAACATGCAATTTTTATTTCTTTATTTTAAGTTTAACTTAATTTAGTAATTCTCTTAATATAATTGTTTCTTATTTCATTCATTTTTACTTTTTGATAACTTTACTTATTTTTTACTATTTTTATAGTTCTCTTAATTTAACTCCTTATTTTATTTTACCTTTTGTTAACTTTACTTATTTTTACATTTTTTTATAGTTTATTTTTTTTTTTATTTATTTAGAATTCTAGTATTGTTATTTACTATTTTATTTATTTACTATTATTATATTTACTTTATTGTTTATCATTTATTATTATTAAGGGACATTACAGTAATAGTGTTGAATGATAGAAAATGTGAATAATAAGAATATAATCAATTACAAATAATCTTAATTGTGGTTTATCTAAAACTATTTTCTTCCATTATTCTTATTGTCACCCTTGTTACTTTTTTCATCTTTTCATATCACTTATATGAAAATGATAGGTTGAACCATAGACCATTTAAATCTTTAGTTCAATCTATTGTAGTAAACATCATTCCATGTCTCTCTTTCTCTCCAATATTAATAGGTTGAATTACTATAACACAAAAATCAATGTACATTGTCAATAGTTTTTTGTGCTTACATTGAAATCAATGCACACTGTTAATCCAATCACTTTAAAATTAATGTACCACCATACATACAATTCCATCAAAACAGAAATCAACATTTACTCTCAAATTAATGAATTTAATGCAAGCAATTAAATAAGATTTTTAAACAAAATGTACACTAATATCACTACATCTAATGAAAGCAATCAAATAATATTAGAAATCAACATTTACACTGAAATAAATTCATCTGGTGCACGTAAGAAAATTGGATTATAAACCAACATCTACACTGAAATTAATCCACATGGTGCAAGTAAGCAAATAGGATTATAAAGCAACAATTACACTGGAATCAATGCATCTAGTGCAAACAATGAAATAGCATTAGCAATCAAATAGGATTAGAAATCACCATCTACATTGAAATCAATGCATTTAGTGCAAGAAATCAAATAAGAGAATAAATGACCATCTACACTGAAATCAATGCATCTAGTACAAGCAATGAGACATTATTATAAATCAACATCTACGTTGAAATAAATGCATGTAGTGCAAACAATCAAATAGGAATAGAGATCACCATCTACATTGAAATCAATTCATTTAGTGCAGGCAATCAAATAGGATTAGAAATCAGATATCATTTTGGGATTCAAATGCATTAAGTAAGTCATTCATGTATGACCATTTCCATGAGAGGTAGTCGTAACTGACTAATTTCTCATGATTTTTGAATAGTTCACTTAGCAGGGTGATGCTCACAGGGGTGAAGAAGTGGGATTGAAACTAGTGAAATGAATCACATAGCATCAATCATCACTTCCGGGGCTTGCACCCAGTAACCAGGACTTCCCAGGAGGTCACCCATCCCAGAACTCCTCTGGCTCAAGCGTGCTTAACTGTGGAGTTTTCCCCACAATCAAACCCACTTAGCTTGCTACCCCATTTGCAAAACCTTAATATAATGCACTGCGTAAACCCCCATACTTAGGATTAGAAATCATTAACATTGAAATTAATGCATCCAATGAAAGAAATAAAATATCATTATAAATCAACATCTACACTAAAATTAATGCATCTAGTGCAAGGAATCAAATTGGATTAGAAATCACCGTCTACATTGAAATCAATGTATCTAGTGAAAGAAATATTCTTCCCTCCCCCCCATATATATCTATATCTCCCTCCATCTCTCCTTATTTTCCACTCTATCTCAACCCCCCAAACACACATGTTATTTCACTTCATATCTATCAATCTCTTTGTCCCTCCCTCCCTCTCTCCATCTCTCTCTTCTTTACTCTCTTCACTTTCCATCTATATCTCTATCTCCATTTGCCTCTCTATATCACTGCCAAAACATACACTCTATTTCTTCAATATCTCTCTCTCTCTCCCTCTCTTCCACTTCTCTCCCTCTCCCCCGCTTCTATCTCTCTTCCCTACTTCTTTCCTCTCTCCCTCTTTCTCCATCCTCTTTATCATTCCTTCTCTCTCTCTCCACCTTTCTCTCTATATTTGTTTCTTTTTACCTCTCTCTCTCTCTCCCCCTCCAACTCCATCTCTCTTTCCCCCATCACTCCACTCTCTCACATCCTCTCTCTCTTCCTTCCTCTCTTTCTCTCTCTCTCTTACTCTTGACCCTCCAACTCTGTTACTATATCCATCCCTCCCTCCTTCTATCCCCCATTCTCTCCATCTATCCATATTTGTCTTTATCTCAACCCAAAACATATGGACTCTCTCTCCATATCTCCCTTGTTACTTCCTATATCTCTCCAGTTCACACTCTCTGTGTATTTATTCATCCCTCCCTCTCTCCCCCTCCAACTCCATCACCCTATCCCTCCCTCTCTCCTCCTCTCTCCCTCCCTCTCTCCTTTTGTCTCCTTCTCGGCCCCCTTCTCTCTATCTCTCCTTAGTTGTCTCTTTATCTCACCCCTAAACATGCACTCTTACTCTCCATCTCTCCCTTGTCACTCCCTCTCTCTCCCCACTTCTCACTCTCTATGCCTTTCTTCTTCCCTCCCTCTCTCCCCCTCCAACTCCATATCTCTATCCCTCCCTCTCTCCTCCTCTCTCTCATCCTTCCTCTCTCACCCTTTCTCTCCTACATTTATCTCTCTTCCCCCGACTCTCTCTCTCTCTCTCTGCCCTCCAATCCTCTCACTATATCCCTCCCACACTCCTCTCTCTCAACCCTCCATCTTTGTGTCTCCCTCTCCCTCTTTTACCCTTCTCTACCTCTCTCTCTCTTTTTATTCCTGCTCTCCCCTCTCCTTCAGTTTATCTCCATCTCTCCCTTGCCACTCCCCGTATCTCTCCACCTTTATAACTTAATGTCTTTGTTCTTACCTCCCATCTATATAGAGTTAATATATATCATGATATATTAATATATATTATAATATAACAAATTTAATATTGGATTAAAACAAAGTTATTGTATTTAATAATATCAATATTATGATATATTAATATTAATACTAGATTTAATAATAATAATAATAATAATAATAATAATAATAATAAATATTAATATTATGGTTAATAGTATTTTTTGCATGGTATTCGTAATAATTTGGCCCATAGTATTTATAATTATGTGTCTTGGAGGATCCACCTAAATAAAGCCTATTTTTTGAATCTTCATAAATATAAAGAGGTTAATGGAATAAAGATAAAAAGAGGTTTTATTTATTTACCATAACTTTAGTTTATTTAATTTTTTTTATATTTACCATACCTTTGGAGTAAATATAAAAAATAGTCTTATTCATTTACCATACTTCTCGTTTATTTATATTTATTTTTATTTACCATAGCTCGTTTTTTTTACTATTCGTAAACCTCTTTATATTTTAAATTTATGTTTTTTTAAATTCACTACTCAAAATAAATTTGTGACAGGTGAAGTGGAAAAACAATGAGGGATTCTTGGAGCTCTGCAACGCTAATGACCTTGCGGCCATGAGGTAGGCGACGCGGAACACCTCGAAAACAAGCGGACAGGCACAGAAATAAGTGGACAAGCGGCTCAGAAATGGTAGAGGAGATTAGGAGGGGAGAGATACCCTCCTACAAAGATGCAATAGCGGGAGAAGGAACAAGCAACAGCAAAGTGAAGGCTAAATAAAGGACACCGTGACCAGTCCTGGGAGCCCACTGGCAAGCAGGAAGTAAAGGAAAATGTCTGCCCTGCGCAGAGGAGAAACCAAGGTTTGTTATTCCAATGAATAAATTGGAAAGGTACAAAAGTTACATGAAAGACCATGCAATTATTTGCAAGTTCATTAGAGTCTGACCCTCATAGAAAGAACTGACAAGATGGATCCAGCAGAAATGGCATCCACATGGCCACAACGAACTGAAGCTAGGCGCACAAGGATTCTTTACGGTAATCTTCTCAAACCTGCAAGACAAAGAAAAGGTTTTTGAAAATGGCCTATATTTCCATGACAATGCAGGTTTATTTATGAGGTATTGGGAGGAATGCTATAATCCAGATAAAGAGAAATTCCTAGTAGCAATTGTATGGGTTAGACTATTTGGACTACCTATAGATTTTTGGGACCCAGAGATACTGGAAGGAATAGGGAATACCATAGGCAGCTTTGTAAAGATAGCAGAATCAACTAAAAGAGGAATATATACCTTGTATGCAAGAATATGTGTTCATATGAACATTGCAAATCCTATACGAGGTGCAATCGAACTAGAATATCACAAAGAGGTCTGGCGACAGGCATTGGACTAGGAACACATACCTTTTAGATGCAGAAAATGTCATGAATATGGACACATTTTCAAGGAATTCCCTTTAAATGCAAGGAAGAGGAAAGAAAGACTAAGCAATAGAAGAAAACCACGAAAGACAATGAGGGGTTTCAAGAAATAAAAACCAAGAAATGACCTACCATGGAAACCCTTAAGGAAGGTAGAAAAGAACAACAAAACAAAGTAAAATAGACAAATAGGTTCAAAATATTGCAGACAGAAGGAGGAGAGGAAGAAACTTGAGGTATGGATTACCAAGAGGAGCCATATCAGGAAGGTAGAACAAATCAAGACATCAACAACAACAAACAAAAAGCTAAAGGAGAAACAGAGGAAAAGGGGAGAAAAGAAAAGGATGAAAACCAGGAGAGTGAAGTAATGGAAATAGACATAAATAAAGGGGACGACCCAACAACAGAAGAGGAAACTCTAAGAAATCTACTAGATAAGTGGTGAAACCTGGATGAGAGGTTTATTCCAGAAGAAGATAAAAAATTATACAAAGAAATATTCCAAAAATACAAAGAAAAACAGGAGCACAGAACTACAGGGATGAATGAACAGTTAGGAACTCAACATGACAATAGCTAGGAACATCAAAACAAAGGGAAAGGGGGGAAAAAACGAGGATGAAAGAACCTACAGGAATCAATTCAAGTAATGGGAGAAATGTTAGTCAATACAGGAAGAGTAGCGCCACTTTCAGCGGTCTTCCAACAAACAATAGAACCTTCCCAATGATTATTGAATCATGGAATATAAGAGGGCTTAAAAAAAGGGTAAGCAAAGGTACCTAGCAGAGAGGATCAAAAAAGAAAAACCCCAAATTATGCTACTTCAAGAAACAAAAATAACGGGGGACCTTCTTATGAAAGTATGATATTGGGTTCAAAAGGGAGTGCAATGGGTATTGCAATCTTGTGGAATCCAGTAGAAGTCATGGTTGACTTATGGATAGGAATGAAAAGGATTCTCTCAGGGAGATTCAGAATGATACGACATAAAGACTGCTTCCTTGTATCAGCGGTGTATGCGCCTCACATACCGATAGAGAGAGAGACCTTCCTAACACAGTTTCTTCGACTGGGAAACCTGCACACAGAAAAACTATGGGTGATAACAGGAGATTTTAATATGATCACAACCACAATGGAAAAGAAAGGAGGACTGTAATGGGAGGATGTAGATATGGAGTAATTTTAGGGAAATCTAGATAGCCCTACAATTGATTGATATAAACACTATCAATGGAAAATACACCTGGAATAATAGAAGTGGAGGCAACAGGTAGATAGCCTCTGGACTGGATAGGTTCTTAGGAATAGAACACTTCCTTGGGAAAGATATATTTTATGAAGCAATGATCTTACCATGCTAAGGATCAGACCACTGGCCAATAAAACTTGAAATTTCCATGAACAATCAAAACCAGCACAAACCCTTCAGGTTTGAAGCCTTCTGGCTAGGAGACCCAGCCCTCATAGAAAAGATGGAAAACTGGTGGCAGAACAACGAAAAGGAAATACAAGGCAAGAATAAGATGCATACGCTCCAACTGAGACTTAAGGAGTTGAAAAGAAAAATTAAGACTTGGAACAAAGAAGAATTTGGCAACATACATAAAGACAAGGAACAACTCCAAATAGCAATGAAAAGGATACAACAAAAAATAATAGAAGAAGGGAGAATAGAGGAGCTCGCGTAGGAAGAAGGAGGGGTGCTAATTAGATTGGAGGAAAGAAGAAAACATGAGGAAATCCTATGGCATCAAAAGTCAAGGGTACAGTGGCTAAAAAAGGAAGAATGGGACACAAAATTATTCCACAAAGTGATGCAGCAACATAGGCAACAGAAGAGAATTTTCTCCCTAAAAAACAAACAAGGTAACAGGGTAACCTAGAAAGAGGAAATGGAAAATCTCCTAATCCAACATTTCAAGGGCATACTGACAGAGCCGCAAAGTAACAAAGAAGAGGAGATAGAAAAGATAAGTCAATACATCCCAAAAAAGGTAAACAGGGAACAAAACCTGGCTCTCCTAAGGGTAATTACCGAGAAAGAGGTAGAGGAAGTAGTAAAGACAATGGCTAAAAATAAAGCTCCTGGCCCGGATGGATTTACAACAGAGTTATTTCAAGCAACATGGAGCTTTATGAAAAAAGATATAGTTAGTGCAGTAGAAGAATCAAGAAGCAATAAAAGAATGCATCCAGCATGGAATGCAACCTTTCTGGCATTAATACCAAAGATAGAACAAGCTGAAGAACCTCATAGCTTCAGACCAATAGCTCTTTGTAATGTAATCTATAAAATTCTAGCTACCATAATGGTAAAAAGATTACAACCTCTACTCCCAGAATTGATAGCAAAAGAACAAATAGGGTTTGTGAAAGGGAGACAGATAGTGGATGGGATTGCCATCGCTCAAGAGGTGATTCACTTCTTAAAGAATATAGGAAATAAAGGAATGATGGCTAAACTTGACTTAGCAAAAGTCTATGATAAACTCAGCTAGTAATATCTTCAAAAAATTCTACAAGCCTATGGATTTGACGATATATGGATAACATGGATAATGTCAATGATATCCACACCAAGCATGTCAATCCTGCTCAATGGGACCCCTACAGACACCTTTAAACCATCCCTCGGCCTAAGACAGGGAGATCCACTCTCATCGTTCCTGTTTATTTTTGTAGCGAATGGTTTAGGTAAATTAATCAACACAAGAGTAAGCAGAGGGGAGTTCAAATGGCTAAGATTATGGGGGGAAGACTTAATCATTACACATCAATAATTTGTGGATGATGTAATGATGTATAGTCAAACAAATCTCAAGGAAGCAAAAAAACTAGGGGAGATCCTTACAGAATTCACAAAAGCATCAGGAACAAAGGTGAATAAGGAGAAAACCGAAATATTCTTCTTTTCACACACTAAGGGTGGGCCAATCCTTCCTAGCAAGAACAATGGGGTTCAAAATTGGACAGTTTCCAACTAAATACTTAGGAGTACAACCGAGTGATCAACAGAACAGAATTGTGAATTAGAAAGGATTGCTAGGGAAAATTCAAAAAGGAATGGAAAATTGGATGATCAAATGCTCAACACCCCAAGATGACTTATACTCTTGAGTTCTATCCTTCAAGCTATACCAGTATATCAGATGGGTAGTCAAGTGATCCCTAAAACCATATGCCAGAAAATGGTGCAAATCTTCAAAAAAATTTGTGGCAAGGGTCAAAAAAATCAAAAAAGTAGGCTTTAATTTCATGGAAATGGTTAAGCAAGTCTGTGATAGAGGGGGACCTAGGACTAAGAGACCCCTACATATTAAACCAAGTCATGGGGGAAAAATTATGGTGGAGATGGGTTCAAGGAGAGAACGACCTATGGAGATTGCTATGGGAAAATAAATATGAGATAGCAAGGACTTTGGAAGGAAAACTTTGAACACTATCAGAAAGGAAAGGCTCAGCCATTTGGAACCTGGCAAGCCTGAACATAGCCTTGATAAGAGACCATAGCTTTTGAGAAATTTGAGAGGGGGATAAAGCAGACTTTTGGCAGGAGGCGTCGCAGCAGAGAGGAATCCTGAATGAGGAATCTCAACTCCAAGAAATCCAATAGTACACAAACCAAATAGTGGAAGATGCAGTAAGAAACTATTGGGTAGTGGAACATAATAGTTACTGGAGAAAATGGAAGATGAAGAGTGACTGGCCCGAAGCACCAGAAACTGATCAATGGATAATTTATCAAAAAGAATTGGCAACCAGGAAAATTGCAATTAAAGAAGGATCAGATATAATAAGATGGGGTAAACGCATAAAAGGCATGTTTACAATCTCAGAAGGTTACCATATAAAGACAGGAGGAGTTGGAAACTCAGACATAAAAAAATGGAAAAGAATATGGTAGTTAAAAACTTGGCCAAAAGTGGCATTTTTTACCTCGAGAGTGCTACATGGGCGCGCCTTAACTTAGGACCAATTGAGAAGGAAAGGGGCGCATGGGTCCTTGCAATGTGCATTGTGCCAAAACCAAGAAGAAACCATGGAGCACATCGAAAACTCCTATAGTGTAAGTAACAACCTGTGGTAAAACCACCAACAACTTTTCGAGATTACAGATAGGAATATAGGGAGCATAAAAGTAACAATAGAGAAGTGGAGCAGCAAGCCATACCGCAAGACAATCCTGAACCATGTCTGGAATCTGTCAGTTGGGTTTCTCCTGTGGAACCTTTGGAAGGCACAAAATAGGGTAATATTCAGCGAAGATAAAAAAGACAAAGGGGAAATATGGAAACAAATCATGAAAAGCATAAGAGAAACAATAATTATGGAAAACTGGAAAGAGGACAATTGGAAAATGGAACGAATGGAGACCAACATTATGAACCAACTGGAAATCAAAGTAAAAAGCACAAATAGGATAGGGAAGGATCATGATGCAGGCAATGCAAGAGCCGAAGAACGATATAGGAACCCACCATAAGGGTTCATAAAGCTAAACTTCGATGGGGCGGAAAAAGGTAACCCAGGGGAGGCTGGTATAGGAGGTATATTCAGAGACGAGGAAGGGAAGATCAAATGGGCCTATGCAATGGAATGCAGCATTGCCATGAACAACGAAGCAGAATACCACACGCTAAATAGGGGACTAGAGATAGCGATAAGGGAAGGGTATCAAAGTCTGCAGATAGAAGGTGACTCAATGCTGGTAATAGAAACAATGAAACAACTACAACAGAACAATAGCTGAAAAACTGAGCAAAATCTGGAGGACGGCTTGGGTAATAACAGAATTACAACAGCAACTACAGAAGATTGCATACACCATACCATCCCATGTGAAAAGGAAAGGAAATTCCCCGACAGACCTCCTCGTAAATTGGGGATGCCAAAATAGAGAGCAACAATTAGACGCGAGAGGGGAAGAGTTTAGTTAGAAAGAGGAAATGAAACAAATGATACAGGTAGTCGAAGAAGATAGGTGACATAGCAAGCATCTAGAGAATTTGGTTGTTGTTGATGGGAGGGAAGAAGGACAAGGGTAGATGCAAGCATGACAAAACAGATCAACCATAGAAAAACAAAGGATGGATGAAAGGACAGAGATGAATCAGATGACGGAGGTGGGCAGAGAAAGGATAGACCCACAAAGAGTGGGGGTAGAAATGGAAGGGGGTGGAAAAAGGGAGGGCAGGACATCAAGAACAAGAAGGGGCAACAAGTTGATGCCAAACGGTAGTGCAAAGTCAGCAAATGGATGGAAAGAGTAGCCAGGAGAAGAAGGAAATAAATGAAGAACAGAGGACAAGACAGATGGGTAGCATCTCAAGGCAAGTGGGAAGGAAGGCGGGCCCAGGAAGGATGGAAGATTGGACAACTAGCGGTAGAATTAAGACAAGAGAATGTTAAAGGAATAGAGTCATAGGGAAACCATGCATTTTGCATGTGGACACGAAACAAGGAAGGTGGCGAGAGAGAACGCACAGATAGCAAACGAGAGCTGCAGGAGATAGAACAATGAAACCAGGTAGACGGGTATGTAAAACTTCCCTCTCCATCCTTTGAAAAAATATTTAGTTTGAATTTTAGAGTAGGCTTGAAGATAGATAGGGATGATCAGCAGAATCTCATAAGCAAGTATAAAGATAAGGTATCTTGGGACATGGAAGAATCGTTGGGTGCTATGCCCTGGAAGGGTGAGCATTAGAGTAATGTGAGGGGGAGAAAGGAAATGGAGGACTAAACCATCCATGACCCCTGTAACCGAATTGATGTGTCGGGCAATTCCAGCTCGGAGACTCGGCCTGTTGAGTTGAACCCTATCATGAGGGAAAGGAAATCCCAGCAAAAATGAGGGAGGAAGAGGGAGTACCTCATAGGGAGAGCAAAATCTGAAGATAATCAAGATAGTGACTCAGGAAATGAGAAATCCAAACCTAGGAAAGGGGCAGGCAGGCCAAGGAGAGAAATGAGTGACCGTGAAAGAAAGGCGGAGCACTCGACCCAGGAAAAGAACTCTAGCAGTTATAGTGCAAGTCATAGTGATCAGGGCCTTGAACCTAAGAGAAGTAGAGAGGCCTCAGCACTGCATCAAAGAGAAATAAATTGGAGAAGTAGAACCATGACGACAGGGGGTAGAAATACCCCATTCAAATATGTAACCCCAATGGCCAAAACTAACAATTGTGTTTACTATGTGATAGGTCTGACCATCGGTAAGGGCGCAACTACAACTCAAACAGAGAATTTTAAGGATAAAAGAACCAAGGCACAGATGAGAAGAAACATGGCACCCAGGTGCAGCAAGAGGAATGTTAAAAAAGAAGAAGGAACGAGCAACACAGGGAAGAAAAAAGGAATGAAACTGAACGACAAGCAGATGAAGAGAATAATTGATGCCTACATGGAGGCAAATCTGAAGGAGGTTAGAGACCAAATATGGGGCTGGGAAATAGATCTGAGAAATAAACTTAGAGGAAGAGACTTCCCTATGGATGAATGGGAAGAAATGCTGCAAGACTCGAGTAAGACAAATGGCTGGAAATCTCTCTTTAACAAGACTCTGCAACAATATTGGATAATCAAACACATTGTAGCTCGTGCCATGACCCTGCACCAGGAACATATGGAAGGGGAAGTGCTGAACAGGCAGGAAAGAAACAAGGAATCAGACCTAGTAGGAGGGGAAATTATGAAAGAACTAGTGGCAATTCAGATACAAACATACAAGAATAATCTAGCTCTAGGCCGAATTGAGCAGACACTGTCTGAGATAAAATGGAAAATGTTCCAGTAGGGACGAGAGCTTCCAGGCCTAGGGGTGAAGATGCAGAATTCTGGAGGGAAGGTGCTGAGTCCAGAAGAAAAGGCGACAGTTCAAATAGCTTCCTCTGATGAGGATTAGTTTAATTATCTTTGGTTTTTGAATGTTTTTGTTTGAAATGTGAAAGATAAGAACCTGTGTAATGGCTATCAAAGAGAAAATGGTTTTGATGAACTTATTTAAATTTTGGAGTGGATACAATACTGACCAATGGTCACCTGGTTTCCTTCGGGTAGGTGACTGATCAGAGGATTTGACTGTAAATTTTTGCAAAAAGTAAATATAGAGAGTACTACCATGTTTACAAAAAAAAAAATATGTTTTGCTTATACATAATAATAATTAGATTGATTTTTAAATAGGACCGACATTATATTAACAATGTTAAATGTTGAATATTAGCATTTACATTTATGTTTATGTTTACATTTACATTTAAGTTTACATGTTTACGTTTACCCCCATGGGCCCAATAATTATTTTATTGTTAATCTAAAATTACAAATAACTTTGAAAAATACATATAAATAACGAAAAACAATTTTATATATATTAAAATAAAATAAATTTCAATTAATTGAAAGATAAAATAAGATTATTTGAATGAAAAGTTGCTTTTTATTTTCAAAGAGAGTAAAGATATTTGTAATTATTTTATTTAAACTTTGAATTACAAATAACTTAATAATTTAATAATTTAAACTGCCCTAAATTTGATAATTGGAAATGTAAAGTCATTGTTTTAAATCTAGCACTGTTTCTACCAGGGTAACACATATCCAAATCTTTGGGAGGATAAAACTGACACAGATTGTGCATCTGGATTTTTAGTGGATCCATGTGTTTGGTGCCCCTAAAAACCCACATCTCAACCATCATATTCTGTGGATCCATGTGTTTTGTGCCCCTGAAAACCCACATCTAAACCATAATTGTGATTTTAGATTCTATCGACATTGAAATGGTGATAACTTGTTGGGAACTAGAGAAAGAGAGATGCAGTGCGCTGCTGAAACCTGGAAAAAAACTATTAGGTTTTTAGATTCGAAGTTCTTAGTAATGGAGACATGGTGGGTGCTTTGGATGTTGGTTACATGTCTGGCCGTTTGGACCACTGCAGACAAATCAATGCATTTTTTCTGTATTCAAGCTTATGTGATCCATAATGAATTAAAAAAAGTCTTGATCCATAATGAATTAAACAAGTGTTGCCGAGGTTTCATCAAAAGTTTTTATTTGAAAAAGTTGAGGAAACCTTTGGATTAGATTCTTGATTACTCTAACATTGTTGTTGAGCTAAATCAAATATTCAACTTGCAGAATGATTGATCCAATAGTTACGCATTATGGCAAAGGTCAACTATCTTGCTTCTTGGCTGATCCAAATACTGTGCTAGATCTGGTGAGTAACTCTTAACAAAGTGTGAAAAAGCATTTCATAATTAATTTTAGATTTATGGAGTATTTCCATATTAATTTTTTTTATTAGATTACGTTTTTCATCTATATCTGGAAAATGACAGTGGATGGTTCCAAACTTATATTTCATATTTTTCAATTATTTAAATCATATTTATTTGATTTTTTTGGAGCTTCTATACATTATTTATTTCTTTGGAGATCAAATATTCCATATATGTCTTCAAAACTTCGACCCAAAAAACCATTATCCTTTTTCTCTTAAATGTGTTATTTTTTTTGGTTGAATTCAAATTGCAAATATCAGCATGGTTGCAAATGAAACTTTAGTAGCCATGGCCAAATACTTAGGGAAGCATGGCGTAAAGGTTTATTAGGTTGCTTATTCGGTGGTAAACCCCATAACAATTCAATAATTTTAAAAAACAACATTTGAATATTTTAAATGTAATCCCTAACCAGCATTAATACTATGGAGAATTATGGACAAGCTATGGACACAATGGTTAGTTCGCCAAACAACGTAATTTGTAACGATGTGTTTCTTACTTGAGATTTTGATGAATATAAGTTGAATTTGAAGAGTTAAAAATTTGCGCATGTAAATTTTACTTTGCAGAGTATAAGTGGAATTTGAAAAGTTAAAAATTTACTCATGTAAATTTTACTTTGCATATAATATCTATTCAAGGAGTAAATTCGTTATTTAATCTAAAGAAATATTGATTCACCATAATTATAAAAAAAAATACATAAAATGAATCATTGAAAACTGACAGTCATATTACAGATAGCGGGGTTATCAAGATCATCAACAAAATATATGTTACAACAATTGAAGCACCTGGAAAATATCTACAAGCCATATGCATTCTACAAAGGAAGGTGAATTATGTGCAATGGAGATGAAATACAAGTTTTTTGCTGCTTTATTTTTTTAAACATTTTGATTGGTAATCAAGCAGCTTACATTAATAATTTTTTAGTATATTTGTGCAAATTCATTACAATTCTGAAAAATTGTTTCAAGAGCTCTCTGAAGATGAACGAGATAGTTTCAGATTTGATGTTAAGATTATCGAGTGGAGAAATTACATTGAAAATATTCATATTCCTTGACTTGGTGAATATATCTTAAATGGGTGAATATGTATCAGTGGATCACAATGGCTCCAATGGGCATGAAGACATCAATTTTCACTTCACTATTTCTGGGAGAGTGGTGGGGGCTGTTGGAGCAAAAAGTTGTCCAAATATAAATGGAGGTCATGCCAATGTGAAGGTTGAACTCATTTCCACTAGCAATGATCTTATTAATGTCGTTTTTACGTCACAGGGAAGAAGTTACACGTTTACAAATATTACTGCAAGGAAAGATAGGTTGGTTGCTTCCCATCATGAATACATAAACTTCATCAATCCTCGAGCAATATACAAATATCAGGTCATATCAAATCCCAATACACTTTTTTTCAAAAAGGAAAGGCCATGATATTTTTCTCTCTTTGCCTTCATTTGATATGCAGAATAAGTTTTGAGATTCCTTAAGGATGAGGGTCCATAGGACACAGTAGCCCTCCATGAAATCAAATGTGAAGAAAAGGAAAGAGAATTGTTAAATAGAGGAAGAAGATACAAGGTCATACCTAATGTCGATCCTAGCTAGGATGGAGCTATGCATCAAGTACAACGATTGAGCTTATAGAGTATATTTTCTATAATATTCTCTTTCAAATACATGATTCTCGTGTTCTCTTAACAATTGTCCAAAGAGGCTCTCCAAAGATGGAGTTGGGCTTTGGAAATCTGGTAGTAGATGACATCTTTTCTATCCCAAGTTATGTTATGGATGGCTTAGTTATTTCTCAGCGTAACCCTATTTTAGGTGTTTATCTATACCTATATTTAGATGATATCCATGAGGTGAAGTGCCCTCAAAGAAGCTCCTTGGCCAAATCAAGTGATTTGTCATGCAATACATGATGCAGATGGAAATTTTCTTTGAATTTTATTCCATGTGGAAAATAAAGGTTGTTGCCATTCTACAAGGGTGAGAATACAATATTTGATGTTTCTCTTCCATCCATAGAGGTTATTGTTGAGCACAATCATGTTAATATATCTCAGCGATTTCAGGTCAGAGGTTTCTTAGTTGGAGGACTTGTGGTGACTTCTGAAGGAGTTCGTTTTGAAGGTGTTAAGATATTAGTTGATGAGTGAGAAATAAATACAAAATATGTCAAGGGATATTAAAGACCTGATCATGCAACGTCAACACACTACACAATCAAGGTTGACAATGATCAGTTCGAGTTTAGCAGTTTGGAGAATTTCATGGTTGTGCCAAACATGGCTTCAATCCCAAAGATAGAAGGAACACATTATAATATTTGTGGTTCCCTAAAATTAGTGACAAATGGCTATTATGGAAAGTTCCAAGTTGGCTTGACACACGGGGCAGACAGTGTTAAGCGTCAACTAAAGAGGATTGATGATATGGGAAAGTTCTGCCTCGAGGTTCAACATGGTTAATATCGACTATTGCCACTAACCACAACCGTAGAACATGATTTTGGTCTTCAATTTTCACCATCACATATTGATGTGACAGTAACTAGACCAATGCTTGGCATTGAATTTATAAAGGCCCTTGTTGATATTCGTGGATCAGTGATATGCAAGGAAGGATGTGACTCGGTTTCTATATCACTTACTTCTCTGGTTGTTGAACTCTGGGTTTAGAGAAGCATAACTCTTTAAGTTTAACAAATGAGAGTAGTGACTTCATATTTGAAAATGTCCTACTTGGTGCATTGTGTCTTGAGGTAAAACATGGACCTTCTTATGATTTGATAGATGGGGATGATGATTGGTGTTGGGAGAGAAAGGTTATTGATGCAATGTTGGTGTTTCTGATCAATCACAGAATTTTTTTATCCAAAAGGGCTATTGGTTGTGTATTATGTCTACTCATCCTATGGCTTCTTACATCATACAACCAAACAAAGAACCCATGAATTTTTTGATTGAGAAAGGATGGTAGAAAATATACTTAGAAGCTTCTCGTGTGCACATGCTTCATTTCTTGAACTCATGCATTTTCTTTGGAATGTCTTCATTAGAATTAAATGTATTGAACAATAAGCCTATATATTTCACTGGTGAAAAATATCTACTGAGTGGTGAAATACATGTTGATTCAAGTTCTTATCCCAAAGAAAATGAGTTGTCTCAAAGCACTATTGTAGACATATGGAAAAAGGAGGGTGAATTTATAGATATGATCAATAATGTCAAACTTTTTTCAAGTGATAATGGACCAAGCAACATTGTTGTATATCAATACACTCACTGGGCCAATCTTGAAGATGAAATGGTCTTTTTTATGAGAGATAAATAGAATGGTAGTGAGAAAAATAGTTTTGAAAAGGTCTTGTTTTATCCAAGAAGTCGTCACGTTGCTGCTAAAATTGATGGGTTCCAACCTACTATTCTTTCTTTTGTGGTGTGCCCAGAAAAGCACATTCAGGGTAAGTGCTTCCAACAATCCCCAGTGTTGACATTAAAATAATTGCTTGCTCAAAATGATAGTAGCAATGGTCTTCTGAAAAAGGGTGACCTGGTCCTTCAAACTTCGACAAGATTAGATGGTCTGTTTTTGGGTGGTCCTCTATATGATGATATTGAGTACTATGTTGAAGCTTCCAAGGGATATCATTTAAAATCACTTGCATAACACCCCTTTTGAAGCTTAGCTTTATGCTCATCCAATTTGATCGAACACCCCACTCGACTAGCCAAACCATAAAGAATATTTGACCGTTAGTATTCAACCTTCTATCCATTCCCTGCATTTGTGGTCCTCGGTAGAGGAATCACTGAATTTTTATCAAACAACTGCTAGATATGGACAAAACCTCTTAAGTCACATTGCTTCAAACTACAACCATGTAAGTCTGGATTTTACTATTACTTTCAATGCTTTACAATGAAACCAATGTAAATACAGGTTGTATGTGGATAAAATATAAACCACTGTAAACGCAGGTTTTCTTGTATGTGTATGCAGGGGCATACATGATAAAATATTTGAGAGTGAATGGGATACTATTTCAGGAGCTTTCATGCTATATCTTGAGACTTAATATGCAACGTGGAAGTAATTTGACCGTACTAGAAATGGAATCATATCTTGATAATGCATACAATTTCCTTGTGGAGATATTGATTCAGATGATGGGGAGCTTTAAATCATTAAAGGATCTGGTCATATGTGTTGTGCCTTTGCTTAAAGAAATATGTGTCTTCTCAATTTTTTGTTCGAGAGGCTTCCTAATCTCTAATGTTTGTTAATGGGTGACAACTTTATCTTGGTAAAAATAGAATTTATGTTTTTCTTTTACATGTGCAATGAACAACATGTTTCAATGTTTAAGGATGTTTGCATTTGCTACTTAGTTGTCAGGTATAGCATAATTTTTTTTTTATACAAAGCATATATTGATGTAGCTTAGGTTGACTATTATGTTTTGGTTCATTATGATGTCATGTTTTCCCATTCATTATATCCAATACATATGAAAGAAAACCAAGTAACGACTGTGTTTCATATCTATTCCTTAATGTAAATGTACACTACGTAAATTGAAAAATTTAACCTGTTATAAGTTGTGAGAATACCATAAAATTCTTCCATGGTTTTTTTCCATGATATTGTTCATAATGAATATTTATGTCTTTTACATCGTAAATGAGTGTAGAGTTGGCCTACTCCGGTTTTGAAATGCAATGCAGGAACTTCCAAAATATCCCATACCCCGACATCTCAGATCCCCACTCTCTCATCTCCGTATGTACATGTTTATGTAGACATAACTGAATTTCGTGAGTGGGAAATCAATGTATTAGGTTTCTTTATTTAGAGAACCCCTCCTCTAGAGATGATAGAACTTCTTTTAGTTGACGACTTGAATTATGATGAATCACAATATGTAAAGTTTCTGGAGGAACTGATTTATTTGAATAGAGTTTCAAGGCAAGCAAGGATATTGGTATGAAAATCTTCCTGTTAAATACACACTTAAAAATATTTAAACCATTGACCAATAAAAAGGATTTCTGGATTCATTTTCTTTTAGTTTTTCTTTACGGAAGGGTATGAACAATGCAAGTTGTATGTGGATACGAGTATGAATTCTATTGTGGATACAAGGATGTGGACACCAGTGGAATGAAATGCTTAGTCTTGGGAAACATTGAGTATGTAAACGGATGGCAGTCTCATCGAGTGGGTATGCGACATTTTGATCCATTTTCATTTTGTTTATCATTCATTGTTTGCGCTGGTTATATTAGTTAGTTTTAATTATTTATATTTTTTTCATTTATATCATTAAAATTCCATGTTTCCCAGGCAAGGTAACATTTTCAGTTTCTTTAGATGAGCAACCTATAGGATTAGGATGTTCCCAATGAGTTTTTAACATTTGTCCAATATGCCTTGTCGATTTTGGGTTTTCATTGCGGGCTATCGCTTTAATGTTATCCAGTTTGACATTTGATTAACAAATAAATTCCATGCTTTTATAAATTAGTTGTATGTTAATTCTTCAAAGTATTTAAGAAATTTATCTTCAGTAGCCACACTTCAAACAATGGATTTCACACTACTAGGTTTAAGGTTTGGGTTATGTGTTTGGTTAAAATTTCTCAAGATTTATGTCATATCTCAAGTGTCAAGTTTGGGTTATTTATTTGGTCAAAATTTCCCAATATTTATATCATATCTCAACCTTTTGAAAATCATGCATTCATTCCATTCGAATGTAACACATCATGACAAGGATGAGCCCTATTAAGCTCACCAACTCTGTTACTATGCTTAATGAATAATAATTCAAATGGACTTTGAATTTTGTTATTTTCCTTGACTAAACAGTATTAAGGAAAATCCTCTCATTCAAACTCAACCCTAATTCATACTCAAAATTTTGACATGTGAATAACATTGGCTTAGTAGCAAGTTTGACACCCAAGTCCTTGCAAGTCAGACAATAATGTCCATTTTTTCTTTTAAATTGATCATATCCTTAAGTTGTTAGCCGTTGGACTCCTTCTATTATGAAGCCATCTCACAAAAAGATAGAAAAGATAGATCAACACCTTAGAATTCAGCCCCTTTGAGGGGGCATCCTCCTTTACATTACACAAATGAATGATTCGTTCATGATTCAAATGACAAAACCTCCTTTCTATATATAGGAGTCTAAGGAGTCACAATATAACTCAGCCGACCTATCAATAATAATATAAAGCCACAAAAATAACAATAGAGGGATTCCATGGGGCACAGTAATAACAATATGGGGGCAATAGGGGCACAACAATATTAATGAGGGATACAACTACAATAGTAATGGGGTAATTACTACTATTATATGGACCTAACATGCCCCTCTCCTTCAAAAAATCGTTGTCCTCCACACTTGAGTAGTTCTGGATGCTTCTGTATAAAATTCTCATCCTCCCATGTGGAATCTTCAGCTGATAAGTTCTTCCACTTGATGAGATACTCCGAAATTGATCGATTTCGTAGCTGTCGAGTTATTGTTTCTGTGGCTGCTTCTGGTTCCAATATAATTTTTCCTTCCTCCTCAAGTTATGGCAATATTGTTTGAACTGGGAGCTTGTCGCCTATAACCTTCTTTAAACATGGAAAACTGGGTGCACTCGAGAAGCTGCAGGAAGCTCCAATTTGTATGCCATCTTACCAATATTTTGCAACACCTTATATGAACCATAATACTTTGGTGATAATTTGTTATCCTTCTTAGCTTGCTTGAGGGACATTTGTTTATATGGTTGTAGCCATAGGAATACCCAATCACCTACATCAAAACTTCTTTCACTATGATGTTGATCTGCTTGTTGTTTCATTCTATTCTGCGCCAAAATGAGGTTATCCTTTAAGAGTTGGAGGACTTGTTGTTGATGCTAGATGTGATTTTCCACTGCTTGAACCTTAGAATTTTCTCTTAAATATGATGTGATGGATGGTGGATGATATCCATAAAGTGCAATAAATGGGGTCACTTTTGTTGCTGTATGGAAGGAAGTGTTATACCACCATTCAGCCAGAGGCAACCATTTGACCCATTGTGTCTGTTTATCAGATACAAAGCAACGAAGATATCCTTCCAAACATTTGTTTACTATCTCAGTTTGCCCATCAGATTGAGGATGATAAGATGAGCTATGAGCTAACTGAGTAACGAGACAAGAAAATAATTATTTCCAAAAATTTCCAGTGAAAATGGGATCTCTTTCACTTGCAATAATCTTTGGGTTTCCGTCTAGCTTTTGAATTGTTTCCATAAATGCAGTAGAAACTATATTGGCTTTAAATGGATGTGATAATGCACAAAAGTGTGCATACTTGGTAAGTTTGTCAACTACCACCATGATGACACTCTTTCCCTCAAACTTGGTTAAACCTGTGATAAAATCCATTGAAACCTCCTCCCAACGTTGGCTTGGAATGGATAAAGGTTGTAATAGACCTGGGGTCTTAATTGTTTCCACTTTATTTTGTTGGAAAACCAAAAATTCTACCACAAACTTTTGAATATATGATTTAAGGCCATCCCAAAAAAATTCCTCTTAACCCTGTGGTAAGTTTTTAAAAATCCTGAGTGCCTCCTAAGGGAGAAGTGTGCAATTCCATAAGAATCTTTTGTTTGAGTTGGGAATTCTTATAGAGGTATAAGCGATCTTTGTACCATAATGAATCATTTTTCCAACTAAATGTATGAGATGTACTGGAATATTGTTATAACTTTTTAATAAGTGCCCACACTTCTTCATCATTCTTCCATTCCTCCCTTGCTTCGTTTATCCAATCTGGTTGGATAATAGAAATGGTGCACAACAATGCTTCCACATCCTCGTCCTTTCTTGAGACTGCATCTGCCACCACATTTTGCTTCCCTTTTTTGTAGATGATTTCAAAGTCATAACCCAACATATTTGTGAACCAATCTTGTTGCTCTCCGAATGATAATCTTTGTTTTGAAAAGTATTTAAGGCTATCATGATCCGTTTTTACCTTGAAGTGTCTTCCCATTAGGTAGGGTCACCATTTCTTAAGTGCATGTAGTATTGCCAACATTTCTTTCTCATAAGTAGCTTTGTGTAAAAACTTTCCCTTGAGTGGACGACTTTCAAAAGCAATGGGTCTTTCATCTTGCATTAAAACAACACCAATTCCATTTCCTAAAGCATCACATTCCACAATAAAGGTTTTTGTGAAGTTCAGTGTAGCTAAGACTGGTGCTTGGCACATTGCCTCTTTAAGATGTTCGAAGGCCTTTGTTGCTTCTGAAGTCCATGAAAATGCATCTTTCTTCAATAATGTTGTTAGAGGTGCTGCTATTCTCCCATAATTCTTCACAAACTTGCGATAATACCCTGTCAACCCGAGAAATCCTCGTAGATGCTTTATGGATGTGGGGATTTTCCATTCCTTAATGGCTTTAATTTTGCTAGGGTCTACCTTAACTCCTTCATGAGATACAATATGACCCAGATATTCCACCTCTTGTACTCCAAAGAAACATTTGGATCTTTTTGCATATAATTGTTTCTCCTCCAATAGTTGTAGTACCCTGTCAACATGTTTAACATGATCCTTCCACGACTTGCTGTAGATTAGTATATCATCAAAAAATACTAACACAAACTTTCTAAGGAAGGGTTTGAAAATGGAATTCATCAATCCTTGAAATGTAGAAGGTGCATTGGTAAGGCCAAAAGACATGACCAAAAATTCATAATGACCCTCATGAGTTCTAAATGTTGTTTTCAGAATGTCTTCAGTGTTCATTCTGATTTGATGATATCCTGAACGAAGATCCAACTTGGTGAAGTAAATTGATCCATGCAATTCATCCAGTAATTCATCAATGACACCAATGGGAAACTTATTTTTAATAGTGAGCTTTTTGAGCTCCTTATAATCCGGACACATGCGCCATGATCCATACTTCTTGTGCACCAATACTACTAGAGCAGAGAAAGAACTTTGACTAGGTTGAATTACACCAGCCTCTAGCATTTCTGCAACCATACATTCAATTTCACTCTTTTGGGCATAGGGATATCTGTACGGCCTGATGTTTGGAAGAACACTTCCTGGAATTAGATGAATAACATGATCATGATCACGAATAGGTGGGAGATCTTTGGGAGTCTCAAATACCTTGGAATGATTGTCCAAGACTTTTTGGAGATCTGGAGAAATAGATGATTTCAATGTGGAAACATCTAGTGAACATAATTGTGCAATTACACCTCTTTGTTCCTTTTTTAGAAGCTTTGTCATACCGTTAGAGCTGATTATCTTTCCCGGTTTCCCTACAATACCCCTTAATTCAAATTCCTTTTCTTTCGCATAAAATTTCATGAATAGTTCTTGAAAATTAAAAGCTATTGTACCCAAGGATTGTAGCCATTGGACTCCTAGTACAACATCAGCACCTCTAATTGGAATGGAAAGCATTGGGCTAGTCAATACATATTCTCCCATCGATAGCATGATATTATGGCACTTTCCAGAGAAATTATTGTTCCTCCATTTGCAACCATCACTTGACACTCTGGTGTTGGATATAGGAAGAAATTAAATTCTTTTTCTACCTTACACTGAATAAAATTGTGGGTACTTCCTGAATCAATCAACCTATTACCTTTTTCTTCTTGACTTGTCCTTCTATCTTGATGGTTTGAGGAGTGGTAATTCCAACCAATGCATTACAAGATATGGTTAGATTGATTTCGTCTTTATCTAGACTTTGTTCCTGGAGTATTTCCTCTTCTTTTGACTTTTCTTGCTCCTTTTCTTCTTCCTCTTCACAATCTATGTAGAATAATTTCTTCTCATCACACTTATGACCTTTAGTGTATTTGCTATCACAACTATAACAAAGCCCTTTTTCTCTTTTTTCTTCCAATTGTTGTGGTGTCAACATTATAGGTTGTGGATGACTATGGGCAACAACACTTCCATCTTTATAGTTGTGAGTGGTATGCTTCCTGGTTGCCATAATTTTGCTTTCCATTTTTCTTGCTAACCTGGATGACTTCTCTAATGAATCAGGCTCCCAAAGGCGAACATCATGTTGGATATTATCCTTTAAAGTCCCTATGAACACATCAATCATATGCTCCTCTGGAATATTTTTTACCCTTATGTTCAATTTTTGGAACTCCTCAATGTGCTCCATTATTGAACCCTTTTGTTTGAGACTTATCAATTACTAAAAAAAGTGTTTCTTTTTTTATCCTCATAATGTGCTGTCAATTCTTCCATAAAAATTAACCAAGTGATAATTTGTTTATGAGTGAAAAGCCATTGATACCATATAAATTGATTTGGTTCCAAATATAAAGTTGCAATACGTACCTTTTGTGTGTTATGCACATTATTGAGATCGAAAAATTGCTCCATCTGTAATATCCATGTCGCGGGATCCTTGCCATCAAACTTCCTCATATCGATTTTTGGAATATGGTGGGTCTTCGATCCAACATTAGAGTCTATGAAATCATGATTAACATTTCTTTTGTTCGCATCATGAGTTTCCTTTACTACCCTTTCACCATTAGTAAGTATTTCTTGTAGAAAATTTGTCAAATCTACCTTTAAATCTATCTTCAAATCATCAATATTAACTTCCACGCCCTTTATTTTAGATTCCACACCATTTATCTTAGCTTATGTTAGCTTTTGTGTGAGTGAAATTTGTTGCACTTGGTCTTGTAATTTTGATATATCATGTAGCATTTCTTCCTCTTCTTCATGAGTCATGCTGGAGCTTTCAGGTTGCTTACTAGGTGTTTGCATTTTCTTTCCTCGGGGCATCAGTTACTGATAATACTGCTCTATTATGCCCTTTGAATTCCTTCAAAATAATTTTTCAAACCAGGTTTAAGCAAAAAATTTAAACAAAATCTACACACCTTTTTTCACTTTGTAGGAGCTCGATATTGCCTCTGATGTATCTCTGTAATTTTAGATCATCCAGTTCTGAAATTGCATCCTGTAGTAGCCCTCTATGTCCTCTTTCAAATGCCACTAGTCTGATCCCAATTGGATTCTCCAAAGAAGAGTTATGCCAAATCTCCCGCAGTGACCTGATTATAGACTAGTTCAATCCCTGTTTCGACCTTTGGCTCTGAAAAATATATACAAGAAGCTAAAATCCATCCTCTTTCTATACCTTCTAAAGAATTTTCAATCTGATGCCCAGAGAGAAAGTTATGACGATTTTCCCTAGGTCACCTGTTTGAAATGTAATTCAGGAGTCTGCAAGAATACCAACTTACTTAGATCATAACTCCACAAATATACCACAAAAAACTTTGAAATTTAGACTCTAGCTTCAGTATGATATCGTATCAAATGGATTTTTTTTTAGCTTCTGAAACATTGCAGAAAAAAGGTTATAGCGAAAATTCCACGATGACTTGTTTGGAGCAGTGAAACCCTAGAATCCAAAGCTTTGATACCAAATGTTATGAAACCAACTAACAAAAAGATAGAAAAGATAGATCAACGCCTTAGAATTAAGCCTCTTCGAGGGGACAACCTCCTTTACATTACACAAATGAATGATTCCTTCATGATTCAAATGACAAAACCTCCTTTCTATATATAGGAGTCTAAGGAGTCACAATATAACCTAGCCGACCTATCAATAATAATATAAAGCCACAAGAATAACAATAGAGGGATTCTATGGGGCACAATAATAACAATATGGGGGCAATAGGGGCACAACAATATTAATAAGTGACGCGACTACAATAGTAATGGGGTAATCACTAGTATTATAGGGACCTAACACCTTCATTAAACAAAAGCTCATTCTATGATCTTGAAAATTGGTCTATCAAACATGGATGGGGCGAAATATGAGTTAATGAGTAGAGAAAGAAATTTTCCTTGACATTAGCTAGAATATTTTAGAATTTTGGGGGCACATCACATGACACTATTGTGTATTCAATGTAACATCTTAAATTGCTCTACATAAATTATCAATCCGGGTATCATAAACTGATGAAGTGTGGTGCACCATATGTGCTTAGTTAACCTTTTTCTTACTTCGTTGTTTTATAGATTTTATTTTGTTTTGGGGTTTTGTTCTTGTTGATCTCCTAAAGTATCTAATGCAAATGGAAATCCTACTCTAAGGTCTTAAGGATACTTTTAAAGGTCAAGTATGGATGTAGATTTCAAGACAAGGTCTATGTCCCTAATGGTAACTTGCAAAACATAACACTTCAAATGGTCTCAAAACATGTTATTGATGGAATTAGTACTTAAACAAAAGTGTAAGTATGCAGCTACTTCAATCAAACAAAAGATGAAATACTGATCATGAACTCATTGTCTCTGCTGCTTGTCTAAATACGGAAATAAAAGTTAAGCTATTGCAATCAAACAAATCAAAAATTGCAAGGAAAGTAAAACTAAAATCAGATTACACATTCATAATTCGATCCCTCACCAGTAGTCTCGCTATGGCTTTTGGAGGTAACCATCAATGATATGAGCAATTTAATATCTAATTGCAGAAAAGTAAAACTAAAATCAGATCACATCAATTCATAGTTTGACCCCTCACGAGTTAGTCTCGCTATGGCTTTTAGAGGTAATCATCAACAACTTGAGAAATCTGATATTTAATTGCAGAAAAGTAAACTTAAAATCAAGTCACATCAACTCATAGTTTGACCCCTCGCCAGTTAGTCTCGCTATGGCTGTCAGAGGTAATCATCAACAACTTGAGAAATCTGATATCTAATTGCAGACAAGTAAACTTAAAATCAAATCACATCAATTCATAGTCTGACCCCTCGCTAATTAGTCTCGCCATGGCTTTCGGAGGTAATCATCAACAACTTGAGCAATCTGATATCTAATTACAAAAAGGTAAACTTAAAATCAAATCACATCAATTCATAGTCTGACCCCTCGCCAGTTAGTCTCGCTATGGATTTCGGAGGTAATCATCAATAACTTAAGCAATTTGATATCTAAAATAACTAACAAAGAAAATGAATAAGACTGAAATGAGAGCATAACTAAAATTGAAAAGCTAAAAAAAACAAAGTCAGCAAAGAGGTAAATATCATGTCACTATTTGCTACAAAAACATGTAAAGAAAAACTAATCTACAATCAACTGGTTGAACACACTTACTTGAATTAAAATTGCATGAATGGAAAATCTAATTTATCAAACTTAAAACCAATCAAGTAGTGTAATGAAATCAAAGAAAAATTAAAAAATGAAATCTACTCTACCTTACATTCTAATATGCTCCATGATATCTACTTCACATCTCCTTCCATGTTGAGAACATCAAAGCTTTATTCAAATTCTTCAAAATTACAAAGTATAACAAAGATCTCCAAAGCTTTCCAAAGCCATCTCACAAGCTAACAAGCTTAACAACTAACAAGCTAAGACTCACAAGCTAAAAGACTAAGAAATAAAGGACAAAGATCTCCTATTTATACAAAAAGATGAGAAGCCATCTCATTAATGAGAGTCCATGAATCTCTCCCTCTACCTCTAGAGTCCTAATCAAAATAGGAACTAATAAGACACATGTCTTCTTAGAGTTACAATATAATTAGGAGATGTGACACATATCCTCATGATCCCATCATTCTTTCCACTCAAATTCGAATTTGGCCTTAGAGTGCCACATAAGGGTCTTCTAGAAGCCTCCTTTCAACCTACACATGTCAACAATATCAACCCATTTGTTAGGTATAAGCATATGCATATTATTTTCTAATTTTTAACCACAAATTCACTTAAAATGCTTAGAATTAATAAAGTTTGGAAAAACATAAATGTGGCCCAATGATAATGAAAGTGGAATGAATGTGGTGACATAGTAGTGAAATGGAGGTGAAATGGAGGTTATATAATGGACATAATAGTGAAAGTGTAATGAAAATGAATGAAATTTTCAAGACTCAACAACTATCATCACCACACCAACATTTTTTGGTAAAGTTCCACTACAAGAGGCATCCACTAATTCACGTTCCTCATCTCATGACCGTAAATATGATTCTTCGTGAACATTTTTCCTAGTTGATGATAATGATATATAGGCCTTATCATCATAAAGTATGGATTTTGTTTCTTCATCCATGCTCCACCTTCCCCCTCCAAATTTTATACAAGCATTAGCTTCTCTTGCATGCTTCCCTTCGATTGCAAAGTTATACCCATACCCGAAATCCTCATCTTGATCTTGGTTCTTATGCTTCTCTTCTTCTTCTAAGCTAAGAAATCAAAAAAAAATTACTTCCCTACCACCACAAATAGATCAACCATTTTTCCTACACTATCTTTCAAGCTCCACAAGAGGAATACTAAATAATTCTCGAGCTGTTGATCCCTCTCCAATCGCCATACCAAGATCTTGATTTGGACCAGATCCATTTGTTATGTTCGTAAGATTGGATTCAGAACTATCAAGGTCCTTCAATGGCGGGGCATCTCCACATATTGGATTAAAGGGAGGGACACATGAATTTCCAAACTGAAGAAAGGTAGCTATCTTTCCATTCACATAAGCATATGAAAGGAGAAACTAATCTTACCAAACCTCGAGAACTTTCATCACTCTCTCGAGCAAGGACACCATAGTATAAATTTTTAAAAATTCACAAAAAGATCAACACAATCATTACACTAATTATGATTTATTTTTTTACGAGTAAAAATTACTATCCGCCTTGCTAATTGATGACCAATAAGGGGCTTGATCTTAATACATGATCTATTTTCATCATTATTATCTTCTATTATTTAGAGTGATATTTCGTGAATTGGTAGGCGTGTTTTTCCACGTTTCTCTTTTTATATCCCACACAATTGGAATCCTGCTACATTCGGCCTCCTCTACTTCCCTAGGCTACATGTGTTAAAGACGGTATGAAACACTAATGATATGTTCTTTTGCCATAAGTTCTTCTCAGTTTTTGGATGAATTATGTGGAAATCTTATTCATGCCAATTACGTGGCAGGAAATAATGTTCCATTATTCTTTTTTGTCATCTCGGGTTTATGAGTTAGCATGTTTCTATTGTACTAGTTCGTTACGACTATGTCATGTAAATATCAAGTTGAGTGGGTTTTACATTTGATTTCCACTGTAGTCAACAACTGAATATATAAGTTTTCTGTTAGGTTGAATAATGGGAAAACAAACTTTGATTTCCAGTAGTGCTCTCTTTTTCATATACTATCACAAGTGCACAAATACAAACTCACTTTTCTTTTTACCACAATAACCAAATGATGACAACTTTGTATTTTTTAGTGACAAGGATAACTATGTATTGGAGCTAGACCTTTAGCCCTTCAATTCATCTGTTCCTTACCGAACACGTCCATCTCCTATTGGTAACGGAGTTCAATTTCTGAACAAACATTTGTCTTCAATACTATTTCATGATAAAGAAATAACACAACCATTGTTGGATTTCTCTTCGAGCACACAAATACCAAAGACATGTAATTGTTCTTTGCTTGGTTAATATATTGCATCATTGTGTTTGATAGTTTATTCATTATTATTTTATGCCAATATATCTCTATCAAATAGTAGATAAGGATGACCTGGCTGTTTTAGAGATATATAATATGAATTAATTAAAAATTCACAGGGTTATTTCAATTCTCATCTTTCTATTTCACTTCTTTACAGAAAACTATATATTCAAATACCTACTCAACTCAAACCAAACTAAAATAGAAAATACTAGCTATGAAGATGTTTCTCTCTCCATACCTTATAATGACATTATTTTTTTGAATTATACTTGAAGTTCACTAATAATAACCTACATTTATATATTTCTTTTAACACCAAATTGAAATCATGGGAACAATACGAATATCCCATTAAATATGACCTAAAGATGACTCAAAGAATATCACCTTTACTCTGAGCACGTGGTAGAGTAATTTCTAAGGTGTGAAGTTTTATTACGGGCATTTTTTGTTTATTTGTTTTGGTTAGAAAATGGTTTTCTCTTACTTTTATGTGACTTTCAATTTATTATATCTAGCATTTTGAGAAATGGGAAAGAATAATGTGTGACATTTATCTTGCAGAAATTGATGTTGAATGAAAACATATATAGTTTAGCCAAGCTATAATCCTCTTTGGTAAAGGTAAAGGGGCATCTTAAAAAGTTACCTAAGAATACACCATATACATAGTTTGAACATAAGTTATATATGGATTTTTCGTTTGCAGATATGTTAGTTTTTCTATCCAAGATACCATAGCAAGATAAATATTGATATTGTTGAAATTGTTAGAGGACCTCATTGAGGTCAATTTTTCATATGTTCTACTTGATTGATACATTCTCATGACAAGAAGGCTTTAAATACAAATTAATATGTTACCAAAACAAATTATATTCAAATTTTATACATATAAAAGATAAAAACAAATGTCAATTGCTTCACTTCATTGTTACTTGACTCTGGTGTGGGCAAGTTACATGAAATATAAATGGAAAAAGGATGGGGAGAAAATATAGAGATCATGTCCTGGATATGATTCATTTGTTGTTGGAGATCCTTCAGGCACTTCAGCCATCGACTTTGGAAATGTTTCTAATAAGTATTCATATGGTTTTTAATGTCGTTATTCTTTCACCTCACGGTTATTTTGGGCAAGCAAATGTTTTAGTAATGCGTGATAAGATATCAATGGAGAGGTAAACAATTTTTTTATAATGGCAATGTCCATTCCATGATATCCTCTCTTTATTGTTTGATTGTATTTTGAACATTTATCTTGATTTTGCTTTTTATTTTAACTATGAAATTGAATGTACTTGGTATTATGTCTATTTAAACAACAACCAAAGCTTGAAGATGAAATTAATATTACACGATATTGATTGAAATCCTTTTAATTGTTTTGTATTGAAAGATTTTCATGATTATTAGAAATGTTTACTTTCGTGTTGTTATTTTAGAACATGATGTTTATATACTTGACCAAGTTCATGCATTAGACAACAAATTTTTGTTGTGAATAAAATGACAAGCATTAGACATCACACCTTAGATTATTTGTTTTAACATGTTATTTACAGCTTGATCTTTTTAGCATGTAACTTAGTTGGCATGATTGTGCCTAAGTTTTCCCTGAAGGTTGAATACTAAGTTACTAAGGTTTTCTTTTCTATGGTTACTTTAATTTATTTATACAAGTGATCTGAACACATAGTGGCCACTATCGCTCAACTGAAGAAAACCTATTTGAGTTTCTTTCTTTTATGGGGAATAATGGATTTAATATTGTTGATGTTGAGGTATATGTAATATAAATCCTTTATAGTCTACTTTCATTTATATTCTAGTGTTCATACTCTTTCATTTCATACACTCTGCATTCTACGTTCTTTTGTTTTCAGAAAAGGAACTTAGTATTGATGGTAAGCAGCAGGATTTGAAGAAGTAGGAGAACATGTCTAGTGGTACGCTTAAAGCCAATATCCAGCATAAGACACACACATAGAGACTGATGTTCAAGTCTTCATAGTTGGTGAATTCACCTGCAATGACTTGAAATCACAGTGATAATGTTTTATAGTGATGAAACAACATTTCATGTGTAAATTGTAGTCCAACCAATGTTAAGTTGGAAACTCATACTGTAATATTCAACATTTCATGTAATATAATTTCCATGGTTGAAATTATCTATAGTTGCACTTGATATTGTTTAGTATTTTAATTAACATATGTAATTTTGAATTTTCATATTAGATGAACCAATTCACGTTGTATGATGTTTTTTTAATTTAGTTGCAAAATAATCTATGTTGATTAATAATGAACACATAAAATCAATTTAAAAGTACTAAATTAGTAGTTTATATTGATTAATGATGAACACAAATAAAATGAATATATGACTAAATTAGTCGTTTATATAATGAATATGAAACTACCAAAAAAATATAAATGACTACTAGAAATGATTAGTTTTTCATTACAAATGACAACTAAATTTTGCATATATACGACTATTAGTAGCTAATCTACAATATCTTAGAACACGACAAAAATTTAGTCATATTTCTTTGGTCATTAATTGGTTTCAAACGATGACTAAACTTTGCACATATATGACTATTAGTAGCTAATTTACAGTATCTTATAACACGACCAACATTTTGGTCATATTTCTTTGGTCATTAATTGGTTTTCTCAGATGATCATATAGTAATATATTTTGCTGTATATTTGGTCATTAATTGTGGCAATTAATGACTAAATCAATAACTAAATTTATGACCAAATTTGTGGCTAAATATACTGCGAGAAGATAAAATTGAGAGAATCGATTAGTGATTAAGCTAAAAACGAATAAAAGTTGGTCATGTTATAAGATACTATAAATTAGCTACCACAGGTCACCGACTGAAAAATAGTCATTTATATGCAAATTTTAGTCATTGTTTTAGTAACTAATTAGCCATTTTATACTAGTGTACATGGACCACGTCTCATAAATTTTCACACTGGATCCACTTGCTTTAATACATCACAACTTGCAGATCAACTGAAGTAAACAACAAGTTAATTCAAACAGAATAGTTAGATCACTATAACTACAACCCAGAACTGAACGTAGAATATTGCATCAACACAGAGAATCAACTACAACCCTAACCATTCATATGCCAACATGTATACACCACTTCACTTAAGGAAACCCTAATGTATACGCGCTTTTCTGTAGAGAAACTTACATATAGATATCAATATACTAAAAACTTGTAATTTTGAATCAGACACAGAGTTGACCATAGTTATTCAGAGATATTTTTTTAACTTACAGAACCCTCATACAGTTATCATCATCAATAATCTTTTCAACCAATCAACATGTAACCAAATTCAACTTCATGATTCAGTGAGTTCTACTTCAAACATTATTACTCAACCCAGACTAGCATGAGTACATCATTGACAAATAGCAGAGATACAGAAGCACTGATGAGGTTGGTCAGTCATTTATGAACATAAACCCTTCCTTTATGTAAGTGAATTTGCAGAAATGAACCTACATGTATACATGACTCAACATAGACCAACCTTCTACCATGCAACCACTTGGGCTAAACCCAATCTACAATTTGAAGTTGTATTTTTGTTTATTTTTGGCTCTTAATAAATACAATACCTTGGTTCTAGCTTTATTTTCCATTTTTGTATTCAACTATGAAGTTTTTCTTGAGGTTGTTGCTTGGATGAAATTCAAAAATGGTATTTTTTGTAAAAAATTCTAAAAGTCTTGGAAATACATGATAGAGATATTAAGTCCACTAAGCCTATTTCTATGCAAAGAACTTTATAGCTTTTCTTGTGTATGGATTGAATTGTCTGAAGGATAGAATAACCATATAAGGATAATTTTCATGTATACAAGCTTGAGTTTGATTATATTATTCAAGGCATAGTTAGTTACAAGAAATCATCTATGTACTTCTCTTGATCTCAAATTACATCATTATAGAATATATTTTGTCATTTTCAAATCATATAAGAGGACTTGTTTGACCAATAAAAAAGTCAAACCAACATTTCTTTGTTTTGCTGCGATATTGAAAAGGTAATATTCTCATGAAAATTGATATTTCCAATCTCTTTTACTTATAAAAAATTCTTGAGTTGTATTTTCAAGCCAAATATTTTGTTATAGAAGGAAAAAATTTAATCATAAGCTGAGTTTCTCTCTGCAATGTTAACTAGAATGACATTAATTTAAAAACATGATCATAATATTTCTTTAGATTATAGATTACCTCAAAAGGGCTATGCAACACTCCAAGAGACAAATTAATGGAGAAATATTTCATTACACTTTGGAGGCAATTAATATCTTATCTTAATTGACTTGGAAAATTGGTGTTTGTTTGCAACTTGTGATGTTTGTGGTGATAGAACTTGCTAATTTATGTATGCATGGGTTTTTAGGATGTGTGGTGCTAAAGAAATATGGAGAGGTTCTAGATTTCGTGCTACCTCCATATAAATATCATAACCTAATTGTTGGGAAAACTTGGATTCATTGACTAGGTGAGATGGTGTTACAAATTTGACAATAGGATATAAAGTGTTTCTCTACTTTCAACCATGTGGTTGGTTTGGGCATGAAAATCAATCCTCTTTATTTTTCACCTTCTCTATCTATATAGAATTGAAGGTAAGTGATGTTTATTATTTTCTAGATATTGGTGTTGTCCTATTGCAGCGGTATTTATTGATTATGAAAAAGGTGTTACAAGTCTATAATAATTCTAGAGTTATATACATTTATTAGCCTTGATATGATATTATTGAATCTACTTAGTTATTAGAGGACTTTTTAGGAAGGTACATACTTGTTGTAATCTATATTTAGCATTTAATTTTCAGAGCCTAGGTTGGAGCATAAGTGTTTTACATGCTAAAATTATATTCCTATCATAATAATATAAGTTTTGGGGATTTGCAGAAATGAACCTACATGTATACATGACTCAACATAAACCAACCTCCCTACAAATCTGCAATTTTTGACTTAAAATTGTGCAGCACTTAAGAACTTCAGAAAGACCCAAATCATAATATGGAGAGATAAAATCATGCATCAATACTTAGATCTAGTTAATCCATGAGCGGATAATACAATGGAAAGTCATTTCAATACTCATGATTCTGATCCATCATTGTATTCATTGACGCGTAATTATTTTAGATCTACGTGTCAACTATGGTCGTTACAATAAAAATATACTTAATATTGAGGTATTCATAAAAAACCTTTCGCATGCACACTTAGCACTTTGATCTTCACCTCCTTATATACTTAGAGCCTTAGCCAATACGATGAGTCAAAACTACACTAGGGTTGGTGGTAATTTTGGACAGGATCACGTAACCATTATTGCACTCAAAAGTGTGGCTAATACCATTGTAAGCACCCTTGGTATTCTTAAATTAGTGTGCCAACATGTACGTGACTTTACTTCATTGTCCCTCTGTGTATACAGGACTTGGCGTTGATGAACCCGCGTATAGATCTTCAAATATTCACCTTTATCAAACTTCTGATTCTAATATGTAAACATTTTCCCATCATTCTGTTATTCTGTTCCATCACTCTGTCACCTTTGAACTGACCTGTGGCTTCATCTGGTTACCATGTAATTGTTCTGTTACAAGTAAGTTGCCATCAAGGACAACACATGCATCATAATTCCAACAAAGGATTATCAAATTCTAGCGCATTTGAGTTGTGAACTAGGGTGTTCAACTAATTTTTACAGTCCTGAACAACACCAACATGTTCCCTATAACCTGAATAATTCCTTTATGTATAATATTCTAAGTTCTTACAGTCATATATTCTGGTCTTCTTCATAATGTTGAAGATATTTTGAGAAACTTTGTTGAGTATGTTCTTTCATATAAATTTACATAATCTTGAATATTCATTGTTGAGGGCTAATAAGCAGTCTTCCTCTCCAATTATAATTTCTTTTGATATAGAAAATTTGCAATTGATGTTGTGCACCTATGAGCCAAGAATGGTTCTAAGGTTCTTAGGTGGCAAGTAAGAAACATCCATTCTATTTGGATACCTATTATGAAGAGAATGGCCCCATTAATGATTATTTTAATTCTATGATCAATCTAGCACCAATTTTCTCCTTCTACAAGAACTACGGCCAAAGGATTTCCACTAAATAGACTAGAAACAAAGTAGTTAGCTCACTTCATTCCATTTGATTTCTTTTGTCTTTTATGAAAGTTTATCTTGTCCATTAGCCTATTTGTAGTTGTAGAAGAACTTAGAGATGATGAACAAGTAAAATTCATTTTTAAGTAAGTTGAAAGGAGAATGCACCATTATTGGGTGTTTCGTGAGAAAGCGCAAGCATGCGAGATGGCTCCTATATTCGTTATGATAGTTTGGAAGACTTGTCACTTATACACCTGCTTCCATTTTCATTGAAACTAGAACACTAATTGTGTCCCTAATATCCAATAGTAGGGGCACACTTCTCGTTGGTTAGTATCCATTCCCCCCTCTATCTCCACTTTCTCTCTATAATTCTACTTGTAGGGGTTTTATGTTCAGTTTTTCTTTCTTCCCATTCAAAGATGTGTGACAAAATTGCATAAATTAGAGATATTTTTATATTAATTATACCTTTTTATCATCAATTTTAATGTGTGGATCGAATATAATAGGAATGGTTATTCATTGACAGGAGCAAATTGCATCTGGCATTGCAAGATTTTTTGAGGTAAATAGTTCAAATCGATTCTCTAATGGAAAATTTAACTACTTTATTAAGTTATCTCCTTGTTCTGAAGTGTTAATGCTGCAAAGAGGTTTCCAGATTTTCAATGATGGAATTTTTTATTATTTTGCTCAAACCAAAGTAAAATAGGTATAATGTTATAAATTTGGTTTCCATGACCACTCATTTTTTTTTTATCATTTAGAGACTATTTAAAATGATTTCTTTCTAAACTCTTTCATCTTTGTCATCAGATACTTATTTGGCAATGTTCCTAGTGAAAGCTAGCATAATGCAACCTATTGAATCAGTTTTGAATTCATATGTTCTAGAACTCATTTAAGTATTCAAAGTTGTGGTCAATATAGCATTTTCTTTTAATGCAGCTGCATAAAAAATTCTCACGAAGGAAGTCATATAGTCCTTAAAGCTACTGTGTGCTCACAAGGAAATGAAGGCAACATTTCCCAAAACTCCTAGCTTCTATTTTACATGTTTTTTAATAGTGAAGATAATGAAAAAATAATTTATTCAATATGACACCTTATTGTAAATCGAGTTTGTCACTAGGCTCACATGGTTCAAATGTTATTGTTATGTCATCATCATGGGAGATTTAGTTCTATCCTACATACCAGAGGACTTCGAAATGTTTTAACCATATTCTTGGGGAAACTTATGAAATGGTCAATCATGGAAGGATAAAATTTATCACAGAGTAGGTGTTTGGGGCTTTATTTGTTCTCAAAGGTGTTAGTTATCTATAAAATACTTTTAGGTTGGTATGGATGATTAGGTATATCTTGATGTAGTATACAATTCTCTTTTTTTTTTCAAATCTCACTGCTTCCTAGAATTTTTTAATTCAATAGATACGAATTTTATTCTGGTTAAATAGGCTACCAACCATCCTCCAATGGGCCTAACCTATGCAAGAAACATACATTTTTCATACATTGTTCCTCAAAAGTAAAAACAAAGTTTCTTGGAAACTTTTTGGTATTTATCCCCTTGGAATATCACTTCTCAAAAATAATTTTCTCTGCTTTCTGATTAGATAATCGTCCTTTTAGGTATATGTATCATGCATGTTTGTAAATTGGTTTTTTCTGTTGACTAGCAGTGGTATTTCTTTTGTTTAATTTTTATTTTTAATTTTTATTCTGTAATTCATTTATTGGGAAAATCCATTGGCTGCTTTCCCCCATTCTGAGGATGATACATAGGGTAAACCATATTCTATAAACTGTGAGAGCTTTGTCATGTCACTTAGGAGAAGAGAACCTAGGTGGGAAGTATAGCCTTCTACCATGCAACCACTTGGGCTAAACCCAATCTACAATTTGAAGTTGTATTTTTGTTTATTTTTGGCTCTTAATAAATACAATACCTTGGTTCTAGCTTTATTTTCCATTTTTGTATTCAACTATGAAATTTTTCTTGAGGTTGTTGCTTGGATTGAATTGTCTGAAGGATAGAATAACCATATAAGGATAATTTTCATGTATACAAGCTTGAGTTTGATTATATTATTCAAGGCATAGTTAGTTACAAGAAATCATCTATGTACTTCTCTTGATCGCAAATTACATCATTATAGAATATATTTTGTCATTTTCAAATCATATAAGAGGACTTGTTTGACCAATAAAAAAGTCAAACCAACATTTCTTTGTTTCTCTGCGATATTGAAAAGGTAATATTCTCATGAAAATTGATATTTCCAATCTCTTTTACTTATAAAAAATGCTTGAGTTGCATTTTCAAGCCAAATATTTTTTTATAGAAGGAAAAAATTTAATCATAAGCTGAGTTTCTCTCTGCAATGTTAACTATAATGACATTAATTTGAAAACATGATCATAATATTGCTTTAGATTATAGATTACCTAAAAAGGGCTATGCAACACTCCAAGAGACAAATTAATGGAGAAATATTGCATTACACTTTGGAGGCAATGAATATCTTATCTTAATTGACTTGGAAAATTTGTGTTTGTTTGCAACCTGTGATGTTTATGGTGATAGAACTTGCTAATTTATGTATGCATGGGTTTTTAGGATGTGTGGTGCTAAAGAAATATGGAGAGGTTCTAGATTTCGTGCTACCTCCATCTAAATATCATAACCTAATTGTTGGGAAAACTTAGATTCATTGACTAGGTGAGATGGTGTTAGAAATTTGACAATAGGATATAAAGTGTTTCTGTACTTTCAACCATGTGGTTGGTTTGGGCATGAAAATCAATCCTCTTTAATTTTCACCTTCTCTATCTATATAGAATTGAAGGTAAGTGATGTTTATTATTTTCTAGATATTGGTGTTGTCCTATTGGAGCGGTATTTATTGATTATGAAAAAGGTGTTACAAGTCTATAATAATTCTAGAGTTATATACATTTATTAGCCTTGATATGATATTATTTAATCTACTTAGTTATTAGAGGACTTTTTAGGAAGGTACATACTTGTTGTAATCTATATTTAGCATTTAATTTTCAGAGCCTAGGTTGGAGCATAAGTGTTTTACATGCTAAAATTATATTCCTATCATAATAATATAAGTTTTGGGGATTTGGAACATGCCCTAATCTTATATTTATTATCTTTCTTATCCTACACTTAGTTTCATGGGTTTGGAACTTGCCCTAACACGCATCGATGCCTAATAAGTGTAATAACTATGAAGCTATGTTTGAACCTAAAATCAGACAAGGTAAAAATAATATCAAATTAACACCCTAAAATGACGCATATGTTACAATGACCCCGTGTAGAGGCCTCTAGAAATAGACACTATGACTACAACATAAAATGGAAACAAATATTATGTTACAGGTTATACATATGAGATGCTCATTCTCAACAAACCAGATCAAAAACCACCTCTTCAATTAACTCATTGAAGATTAAGCTATCAACTTCAATGCCCACTATTTCAATATCATCCTGCATTTCTCGCCATGCCAATTCTTTTGAGATTCTTTTCTACAAGATTCTCAAATGTGAACTGAAATTTTCGTCCATGTTTCTTCCACCAACTACTTACCAACAAGCATGTGAAAAACACACCTTTTTTTATTATCTCGCCCATAGACAGGCATTAATGAATGGAGCTAGCATTCCTAACAACAATTCATTTATGTAGCAAAAAAGGAGACGTTTTTCTTATTTTCTCTCATGAATTCCACTTTCATACATGGAATACAAGTGGCTCAGTTCAGTATCAATCTCCTTTGTTTGAAATTACATGTCATGTTTGTATCATCATTCTACTTTCTCATATAGACAGGGGTCAAATCGATGAGTTGATGAGTACGATTGTGCAAAAATCATACGAAAATTCCTAATGAAACCACTAGCCATGCATACTTTGTGAGGTACAACAAATCGACATGTCTCTCTCTTGGACGTGAAATCTCATTTAATAGCACAAAATCTATATCTACATTATTATTTATAGAAACTAGAAATCCTATCAAAGGTGAACCTTTATTCTCAGATTGTAAGTTGCATTGTTTTTAATCATCAATGTTAGTTTTTTTTATTATTGAGGTCCTGGCACTCTAATCTTTGCCACAATAAAACATATTTAGATGCATGACTTGGTTTTCTAGGGCCATGAAACTTGATAAGGTCAAGGCATAAATGAAATTATGAAAGCAAAAAACATGCAAATCAAAAATATTGTGCCAATTCAAAAAAAAGGATGCACATATTGAAAAATAATAATAGATGAACATGTGATATAAACTAATTGGAACCCTAAATCTCAACCTCTCATTGTGAAGAGAAACATCCTCAGCCACCGAAATTACATATTTGAACTTATTTATTTGAAGCCACTATGGCTAGGAGTTTCTTCTTTGATAGGAAAGTCCATATCTGAAACTAGACTTGGGCGTCCACCTTTTGTTTTGGTTTTCTCCAGGTCATGATATTCATTTAATTCATTTCCAAGAACTTCAGTTATTGCACAACAAGATGGAACACCCAACAACTCTCTAGGTAAAATTTCCTAGAATACATATACGAGTAGGATCATTCAATAAAACAAGCCTGATAGTTCAAGTGGAAATCATAAAATGCATAGACAATGTGTAGAGTCAAACAGAACAATGGAATTCTACTTACATCTATCATGCATTCAACACCAACAGAAGACAATGTTTCATTCTCTATTGTTGCATGGACCAAAATTGATGCTTTAAGAACACATTCTTCAAATCTTTTCTCATCTACAAGTGAGACTTTATTTATGTTGCATGTGCTTTGTAATTGTTTTGTTGTCATGTTTGGAACATCTCTTGATTGTGGAGGAGTTTTATGTTGTGATACAACCAAGAGCTTATATAATCTCTCCTTTATCATTCTTGATTCAAAATTATCTTTGCGAAGTAAATCAAATCTCTTATCCAAGTGAATTTCAAGATAATTATTTGATTGCAAGGTACACAAAGAATCCATTTTCTTGCTTCTTGACCTCCACTTTCTCAGCATAAATCTACGTTCCAAATTTAAAACTTTAGCTTTAAACCTAGATATTTTTCTCCTATATTTTATTTATTCCATAGGTAGGGTGTCACCTCGTCTATCACAATCAATTCAATATTTAGTTTTCCTGTTATCACAAGAAGACTAACCATTATTCCCAACACTACCCCTCTCAAAAATTGTGGTAGATATTGGAAGATACTAACATTTTAGTAGGCTACTAGGTGAAATATTTGTTTTATTATCCATATTTTTTTGTCTAATTATATCCATCCCACTCTGCATGCATGTCCCATCTACTAGGCCTTTTAATCGTGCCACTTGGTTCATGCATATCACAAAAGAATTCATAGCATTCCTCAACACTCACGTTAGCTCTATTATTTTGTTCGTATCTTTTTGACTGATACACTTGTTTATTTTCATCAAGAAAAGCAAGGAATTTCGCTAACGCATATCGAATTTGTGTGTTGTGTTTCTTCTCTTCATGCCCTTGAGCAACTCTCGACCTTTTTGAAATTGTGTTCCCAATTGCTTTGTTTCCATATTCAAGTGATGAAAAGGTTTGCAAAGGGAAGATGGCAAGGATGAGCCTATCTTGGTTTTATAATCCTATGAAGATTTGGTAGTAGAAGTGGAAGATTCTAGGGAAGTATTAATGCACACATATGGAGAAGCATCTGTCAATCTGTTTATTGAACAATTATTTTTGTTCAGAAAAACCCATCAGAGTTGGAACTTAAACCAAAATAGATGAATCATTTTTCATATCTTTGGTCACATTTTCATTGGATTTACTTGTAATCTATTAGCCGATTTTGCTTGGATGCTTAGGAAGATCAGGAATTTCATCCAAGACAATTTCTCCACAAAAATATTTTTAAGCCTGTGACTCACTTCTTGAATAAAATCTTGAGTGTTATCCTTCTCTTCTTTTGGATCCCTGAATCCAATTTGAGATCTAGGGAGCAGCTTGGTGATGGACTAGGACTAAAAATTTTGACACCTTTCTCAAGTAGGCTTTGAGACAACTATTCTTGTTGGTACAAAGAAAATGTTATTTTTACCATATGAACTTAATGCAAGAAAATTGTTATTTTTTCCTTGCATAGAATAGTGTGGCATTGACTTCTCAAGTGGTAGGAATCTTGCTCAACTTAGATTTATATCAAAAAATTATTCTCGTTTTGGCTTTGAAGGTGTTTTTCATTTTTAATCTCTCCTATTGAATTCTTTTGATTGTTCTCCTTTTCCTTCAATGCCCCAAGAATTTTCATTGGATTTGATGAATTCATTTTTGGTAATTTATTTTCTTGAGTTTCTGAAGTATATTTTTTATATTGAGGATGCTTTTTAAGCAATGAATTTGGTTCATGAATAAATCTCAGGAATAGCTCCTTATTTGATTTCAAAACGTCCAATGCATTGAGAAATTCTTTCGAACTTTGAAGTTGTTGATCAGTTACAAGATGTTGATAATTAATAACACTCTCATGTACAAGGGCCATTTTTACCTCATTTAATTCTTCACATACAAGCATTTGTTTTTCCACTAAATTCATTTTGAGTTCATCTGGTTGGACATGTTTTGAATGATCCTGAACCTTTGAAGCTTTCCAAACTATGAACTGTTTCTTTAACTCCTGTGAACTATTTCTTAAACTCCTACGAACCGTTTCATAAATATAATAAATATTCAGTTTAAGAAATATTTATTTTATTCAGTATCTGAGTTTATTCATATTTATTATATGCATTAGAACACTAATTTTTATCCTCTAATGCCAAAATAGAGTACTTTCAAAGTGGGAGAGCAGTAGAGAAATAAAATTTAAGAGAAGCCAATATTTAAGATTTTGTAATAATAAATAATAGAGTTAAAAGAAGATATGTAAGAACGTAATAGAATTATGTCCTTAAAATTGCTAAGGAATACCCCAAAAGGGAAGCTCTTTATGAAATTAAAAATGACACTTGTTGTGCACATAGATCCAATGTCTTTGATGTCTACATGAATCACAGGAAGCTGCTAACAACAATATTCTGTTGCATGTGACAGAGGCATGAGACATGAACCATCTTGGAAGAAGTTACTTTACAGGGAAATGCCAAAAACGAAGGCAAGAAGCTGAGAAAAGGGGCTAAATTTTTATTGCAAACTGCACTAGAAGTCAAAAAATTTCGTAAAGTGGACCACACAAGGCCTTATTTAGGATGGATGAACACACATCTATGAAGTGGGAAACAAGGACTGAATGGTAAACTAATAATTTGGCACCCCACCAGAAATTCTGTGATTTTAATTGTACTTGGTCCACATGTATGCATCAAATATCAATTCTGATTGCATGAAAAAATCTAGGTTTCTCTATTTGACCAACCACTTGTTTCTAGAGATTTAGCATAATAAATAATTACACAATATAGTGTATATAACTTTTCATTTCTATTTTCTAGGGAGTGATAGCCTTACCACAACCTCAAATATCACCCCACTCAATAATGTTACAAATTTTCACCAACAATTCATTAGGGAATTGCTTCAAATTGGGACATCCATTCGCACTATTGAATTCTTCTATCAATATTATTTTTAGTATAAAACTGTAAAAAGCCTCATATGGTTCTAGCTGGTAGGAAACATAATGTTCATTGAGTAACATTTAGCAAAAGGATTTTGCACATTGTTGACAAATGAGCAAACAATCCAAGGGGCTTCTCTAGGAAGTACCACTTTTATTTGTTCCTCGTGGTAGTATATTGACAACTTCCTTTGTGACAACTATGCAATAACGATCTAAAGAAAACATCAATAACTTTGACTAACTATGACCCTATAATAACGACCCTTACTGTCTAATATTTGTTGGAATGATTGTACCATCCTACTATGTTTCGTGTGTCGTTTGGTATATAGAGGAGTTTACATTCAATTGGATGGAATGGAAGTTATTTTATGCCTAGACATGGTAATTCTTCCAGTTCCAATGCTGGTGCAAGGGATCATTCATCTTCTCATCAAGAAGAATCTAGTTCAAGAAACATGACGATGGGTACTACTACTAATACCTAGTTTGTTGCAGGTTCATAGAACATAGCAACTAACCATGAATATAGAAATTGGGTACCAATGAACCAACATCCAAATGGACCTCGGGGAATTTCTTCTTTGATGCTACATCTGCTACCAAGTATGCCTTAGGGATCACATCATATTCCATTCACGCAAGAACCTGTTGAAGCCCCGAAAATCGGGTCTACAACAAAGGGGATACCCGCCCGGTCCAGACCTTGGTTGGTAGCTCCTTTTCCGTTTTGGTATAGCAGGTACGATTGGGGATATGGGACCAGTTTCCCAATTTATGTGTGTGTGTGGGAAAGATGGATATTTCTATTTCTAATAGTTTCTAGATGGAATACTTCTACTCTAATTCTAATCTAATAATAAAGAAATTATATTCTAATCAACAGAAATATGTAAATCTACGCTAACCCGAGGTGTAATCTTTCCTTTATGCGATCTAAAATGATTTCAAACAACAACTGGTAATAAAGATCATTCAGCTATTATGAGAAAAGAATTCAATAAAGATGAACCACTTCGTATAAAAAGTTAGATGAAACAGTTTTGAAAAACATATCGCATAATGAGCTATTCATACACTAAGCATAAATAAATAGCTATCACCATACAAAAGTGCCAAATGATAACTCAGGCATTCACACATCAATATATAAATAACTGAACATGAAAATCACTTTAACAAAAGGCAGAAATAGTTAAGAGATAGAAATACCATTTATAACTAGTCCTACTCATGAGCTTCAAGTGATAACGATTTATCTGTTCTTGATCAAATATCCACTAAGAGTACAAAAGTGCAACATCAGTAGCAGATATTAAATCAAACATCAATAAATCCCGTTCCATTCATTTATCAAAACCTCCTCAGAGGGTACAGAAGTGCATGTTCTGGGGATAACTTTTTGATCAATTTCAGGACCCTTCTCTAAATGCATGAGAAGGGTTTAAATACTACTAGCTAAATCTAAAAATAAATTATTACAAAAATATAGGATGCGGTTTAAATGACCATCCTTTTTTCAGGAAAATAAAACAAAATTAAAACTAAAATTGAATCTAAAATTAAACTACTTCTGTATTTGGTCCTTGAAATCACACGCATGTAGCATCTGTTTGAGAAGAGTTGGGTGGCTGACTTCCAATTTTAGCTGAGATGAGAAAACATAATTGACAAGAGCTGGCGCCATCTTTTCAGCCGCATTGATGATACACTTGAGAGTCATCCATTGGCTATGTGGCTTTACCAGGTAAACCCAGTAATAATCCTAGTTTAACCCGGTTAACCCTTGAATTGCTTCTCCCCTTTCTTTTTCCTTCTGCTTCCAATCTATTTGTAGTTGCTATGCGTTAGGTAAATATCCTAGAGTGGTCTCTGTGATCAAATTTTCCCTATGCAAATTTTCATTTGCACAATCAATAATACTGCTTGCTGCCGTGGCTGCTCCTTCTACTGCTTGCTCTGCCTCCCTGATTTGCTTGTCCCATTCATTAAAGAGCATTTTTTTGTGGTTTTCATTAATTCTTGGTGCACCTGCTATTTTTCCCTCGTCTGTTTCTTACCAAGCCAAATATTCAGTCACCCGTTTGTCAATTAGATCATAGTCACTTCGTAAATCTACCACTTGATTAGTGGTTTTGTCACTTATTTCACAATAATAGCTCCACTGCGATATCTTTTGGCCCAACGCTTCCTGCAGCTGTAGTAATTGTTCATTCAAGGAAATGGACTCTGTGATGAATTATGTAACTTTAGGATTGTCCTTGTGCATCTCCTGTAAATCCTGTAACTACTTTCCTTTCTCATCCAAACTTTTCTAATATCCTATCTTCATTTGTTGGAAGTCCTGCTATAACCTCTCAAGCTGTTTCTGTGCTTCATTGTTGGTGTTGGCTTGTTGCAACTGTTGTTGCAAAGCTTGTATCTGGTCTTCCTTTTCTTTGAGCAATTGTTGTACCTCAGATGCTTTATCAATAGTTGTAGAGGCATATGCTCCTCTGATCAGAGATAGTTCGGTGAGATTCTCAGTAGGAATGCTAGTGGGATCTTGCCATAGGACATCTAATTGTTCTGCATCTTGAGGGAGCACGTTTTCCAATTTCGTTTTCTTCCTCCATCTTCTTACTACTGCTTTGTGCTGTGGGCTATAAAATACATCAAGTGGAGGAATTTCTTCTCTTTTGAGCATAAGCTCAGAGGATGGGGCAATAGGGATATGCTCCATATCTGAGACATTGCTAACTATTCTTGTGACTACTTCTTTTGTTACCTGTGCATCGCTCACAGGTGTTTTTATGGTTTGTCCTTCAAGATTGATCAGATCATTGAAGGTTTCCCATTCTTTATCTAATTCAGTTGTGATTGATGGCTGCTAAACGACGAGAGGGGGAGGATCTCTTTGCGGGCAGGTAAAAACCTGTTGTTGTAGAAGTTTCCTTGAATGGGCAGTATCTTCAACTGACCTGCGCTCTTATCCTGTTCACTTACGAATCTTTTAGAATGTTCAGATGTTTCTTTTCTAGACTTGGATTTAGATCCGTTAGTTCCTGAATTTCCACTAAGACTAACGCTTGGAGTTGGTTCCCCTGCAGGTTTTAGGCATAGTTTCTCCAAAGGAACACTGGCTAACCTTATTTCCCTATATATTTTGAACTTTTGAAATTCTTCTCGAGAGAATTGCAATTGGGCTACATGCACAATTTCTTCAAGTGCGCTTTTCTGTTGGAATATATCATCAAATAAATCCTTTTCTCCAGAGAACACCTTTATCTTGATTGCAGTAGTGAAATTCTTGGCAACATCACTAGGGTCAAATGGTCTTCCTGAAAATTTGAATAACTATAAACACGTTATATTATTTACTTCTGTGAATGCGTGGCCTACATCAAATAGCGAAAAGGCCCCACAGGCTACAGGAAACTGTGGCCGTATAGCCTTATTTTTTTCCTTCAAATCTTTAGTTAGACCGCCTTCCCCACAGGTTTGATAGGCAATCTCTCGAGCTAACAATTTATCAGGGATATACAAAGGTAGGACATGAAGGGAAGCAGAACTTCCAAATACCCTAACATAAGTAAAAAATTCTTCCCTGAACCATCTTGCGACAAGGAGGATGTCTACCTCTGCTTTAGGAGAGAATCTCGGAGTGTCTTTATCATCAAACATTCTGTACAAGGGCAACATAGTTCCATGACAAATCTGGTAGAAGTAAGGAGTGAACTTAGAGTCCCATAATTCTTTATGATAGACATGAATAGGTAAGGGGTTTTGAGTTGTCCACTTCCAACCCATTACAGGAAACTTAGAAACATAACATATCGCATCCATTACATATGTCGATAGGTAAAAAGGAGGATAGATTCTCTGAGAGACAATTATTTTAGATCGGTAACTTACAATGGTCGGGACTAAATTTTCAGATAAGATTTTGGCCCAATCTACAATAGTGGCATTTGTGACAACATCCAATAACGGTAGCCATTCAGACAAAAATTTGTTGATATCTGGCATTCCAAACAATCTACAGAGCATGGCAGCAGCAAAGAAATAAGGGGAGGTGAGAGAACCAGTACTGTACATACCGTGTTTATCTATCTTCAGTGGTTCGTCCCTCCTAGACCAGTCTTTGGTGGTTTCTACCAGGTCCTGATTTTATTTTGCAAATTTCTCCATAAACTACTTGTTATAAGTTGCCTGTGGCTCAGGTAAATGATACATGAGCTTTAAATCCTGTGTAGCGAATGAGCTGATAAGTCCCCGACCCTGAGTTTTAAACTGTCTGTTTCTGATATCTGTGTTATCCAGTATCCACTTCACCATGTCCGTGTACGGGAGAATCTTGGGTCTTGCTGGTATCCGATGTAAGAATGAGCAGGCTAGCTCTGCAAGGGATGCTTCAGAAGAACCATTTGAGCCCGCAGTAGCAACTACTTCCATTACTATGGGATTCTCCTCTTCAAGCAGATTATACATGCCTTCCCACGTAGCAATTCCCGCATCTCTGTTACATGCCGTGTCTGTATACAAGGGCGCCATTTCTTTTTCTTCTGAGCTCGGGGCTTTGCTTTTCTTTCCCATTTTAACCTGCGTATTGCTTTGTATCGGCCTCTGTTCTTCGTTCCTACAATTCACAAGTGAAGTGAAAATGAATGATAAGGAAGGGTGATGGGAAAGTTTTAAATGTCGCAGACGCATAAAGTATACCACCTTACGTGAGATGATTCTTCAATAAGCACGCACCCATATTCCATTAATAACTGGAAACTAACTCATTTATTAGCATTAAAGCACATAACCAGGTGTCAACTTAAGGAAAATACTTTTCTTTAATAACATGCCTGAAAGATCTGCGATGGAGCGATTTTGCGATTTTCTTCGCAATATCGTAGATCGCATCATCACGAAATGATAATATCACAAAATCGTAACATTGCAAAGTTGGTCGCTCATGATATCACATTATCGCAAGATCGCAATATCGCAATGTTGCAGATCGTAGGAATGTTATGTATGACAATATTTGTTAACATGTTTTCTGCAAAATGCGATTTTGCGATCGACGTCATTGCATATCAGCAAATTAAAGCGTTTTTTTGTAAATTGTGTACAGTATGCGATGTGATATTTCATTATCAAACATCAAAATCTCGCAATGTCTAATATTTAGCTCATAAGGAGGTATCCCATTATCTTTTTCCCAATGCGATATTCCTACGGAAAGACTTGTGTCTTACCTTATCATAAAACTTAGATTTTTGGATTTTAGAAGGGGGGATTCCTAAGTTTATGATGGTAATTTTATTTGAAGAAGGAATTTAAACACTAATTTTATTTTAATTTTTTTTAACTAAGGGTCCCCACTTATTTAGTATTAAGAATAACACTAAATAAGAAGGGGGGTTGTTGCTCGCCACAACAATTGGCAATTCATTTGGAAGAACCACTTATCTCTGCTGCTTTTTGAATTTTCAAAACTTCCAAAACAAAAAATTTTCCGGAAATTTAAACATTATTATAAAACGATAAGGTACATTATGCTTTAACCTGTCATTGACATTTTGTTTCAACTATTTTCAACTTTGATTATTTGTTGCCTCAAGCTAGTCCTTGTATTTAAATCAGTCATTACTTGGCTTGCAAAGATAAAACAAAGTCTTCTTTGTAAACCAGTTTTAAATATGCTCATTTGTCGTAGGTAGAGCCTCTGCTTCCATCAGGCATTTATAGCCTTGACAGGGTTACCTGTTACCCAACAATGATCCTGTATCCTACTTAAAGAAACCTACAATTCCCAAAGAATAATCCACATCCACACTTTTTGCTTTCATTTTATTTTTTATTCTTAAAGAGAAATGTCTTGGTTTGGTAGCCAATTCATGACACAGTCATTCACTGATTTATAACTTTGCTGAAAAAGCTAGCTCGTGATGAGACCCCTTGCCTTTTGATTGAAACAATCTTGAGTCATTTCCCTGTTGTGGTATGCAGTATTGGCAAGGTGAGCAAGTTATAATATCTATGATTATGATAAGCCGGCTCATGATGAGACCTCTCACTCTTTAAGATAAAGTGTATCCTTGGATTGTTCCTCTCAAAGTTCTGATTTCCTTAGTAGGGAGGAAGTCATTGTTTCCTTAAGATAGCTCTAGACGACAATAATAGAGTTTTTGGAAATAGCTGTTCTACAGAGAATCTTTATTTTGTTATTGATACCTTTCATTGCACTGATATAAAACAATTTCTCACTAAAGGTTGTTTTCATCAAATTTTATGAAGTTGAAACTAGTATCATATCTAGGCTAGAGTTTTTAACTATATCTTTCAATAATAAAGATCAATTTTCCAAAATATTTTCTATTTATACAAGCGAAAGATCAAAATTTGAAAGAGAATTGGTTTCTTTTTCGTAAATTCCTATTGTAACCATTCACAACTGGTTTTATTATGAAAATAAAAACAACTACTCTACAAAAATAGAAGAATGTTCTTCTATGTAAAATATTTCTTAAGAATCTGACAATTAACAGGTAGAGAATCTCTTTTTCTTGTTAAATCTTGCAACATGAAGGTAGATGGACCTATGAATTATATGATTTGAAAAGGACCAAGCCATATTCTTTGAAATTGTGTATGTTTTCTGTTTTCTTCATGAGCTTTGTCCCATTTTAAAACTAGATCCCCCATCCGAAAATCTTTTCTGGATATCATATTGGAATAAAAAGAGGCCTTTACCAATGCTTGATGATGAGTGTGAGTTATTTTAGTCTGTTTTCGTTCTTCTAATTTAATTAATTCCAGCTACCTAAGTTGTAAACAGGAAGTTGGTACTTCATCAATATATTGGACCAAGGCTAAATATGGAATTGCCAGAAGTGTTGGAAGAACAACTTCTTTCCCATAAACTAAATTAAGGGGAGAAGTGTCGATAGAGGCTTTTTGTGTTATTCGATTTGCCCATAAGGCGTATATTAAAGACTTATGCCAATTTTTATGATTTTGGTCAATGGTTCACTTAATGATTCTAATTAAGTTCTTATTTGTATATTCAGCTAACCCATTTCCCTGCGGATAATAATTGGCCGAGTATTTAAGCTTGAAACCCCTTTTGAGTGAAACTTCAATAATTGCATTACCAGAAAAGTATGATACATTATCAAACATTAAAGTGGAAGGCAATCCAAACCTAGTGATTATGAACTGATCTATGAATTCAATGATATTTTCAGCATTAGCTGTCTTAAGTGGAACTTCTTCTACCCATTTAGTAAAGTAATCTGTCACTGTCAGGATATATCTATGCTGTTTAGAAGAGTGAGGAACGATCTCACCTATTATGTCCAATCCCCATTGATCGAAAGGTTGTTCGATGGTAACTGGTTGCAGTGGCAAGGATGGTTTCTTTTGTCTCCCAGCAGCAGTTTGACAGAATTGGCATTTACGTAGTTGTGTGCGTCTTTGAATAATGTGGGCTAGTAATAGCATGCGCGTAAGATCTTATGAGCAGGGTAGTGGTGTCTCCCACGTAGTGTCCGCCTGCTGGCCCATCATGGAGTTCCTGAAAGAATTTTTCAGCTTCAACTTTCTCAAGACATCTAAGAAGAACAAAATCATAATTTATTCTAAAAAGAACGTCATTCACAAGTTGATATTTCTTGGCTTTTAACCTCAGGGCTCTTTTCTTCGTATGATCGATGTTTGAAGGGGCATATCCATTCTTTAAATAATAAATAATATTAGCATATAATGACTCAACATTGTTTATGCTTACCTCATACAATTGTACTTCTTCAGATGGATTTTCGGGCATTAGCGATGGTCCTGCCATCATTTTACAAAAGCCTTGACCTTTTACAATATTTGTTGGTCTGATTTCAACATCATATTCCTGTAAGGCAGCAACCCAATTTTCCCTTTTCTCACCCACATCCTTCTGTACTAGAAGATTTTTTACTGCTAGAAATGGTACTATGATCTTGGTATGTGTTTTGAGTAAAAAAGGTCTGAAATTTTTAATTGCTTTAAAAACAGCATAAGCTTGTTTCTCCACATCTGAATAATTTAATTCAGCACCTTGTAAATTGGAATTGAAAAAAGCAATTGGGGCTTCTGCCTTTTCTTGATTTGCTTGAGTGAGTATCGCAACATATGATCTATCTGAGGCAAATGTATACAAAATAAAAGGATCAGAAAGATTTGGAGTTTCTAAAGATGGAGGATTGATAATTGCTTGTTTGATCAGATTGAATGCCTCATGTTCATCTTGGCCCCATTTAAAGTTTGCGTTCTTTTTAATCATGGCTTGTAAAGGAGACACGATTCTCGAAAAATCTGGCACAAATCTCTTTACAAAGTTAATCTGGCCAAGGAAAGATTGCATGACTTTCTTGTTGTGAGGTAGGGGAACTGTGGAAATTTCCTTGATTCTATCAGCATCAATGTGAATTCTATATTTTGACACAATGAATCCTAGAAGCTTTCCTTCACTTAATGCGAAAAATATTTCTTCGGGTTAAGCGAAATCCTACCTTAAACAATGTTGGAAGATTTGTTTTAAATCCCTGAGATGGTTGTTTCGTTTCTTGGAATAAATAGTAATATCATCCAAATAGATTACCACTGACTTATTAACTAACCCTTTGAATGCAATGTCCATGGCTCTTTGAAATGTGGCACCCGCGCTAATCAAACCAAACGACATCTTTCGATATGCGTATGTGCCCCACTTAGTTCTAAATGTCGTTTTTAATTGATCATCGGGATGTACCAGCACTTGGTTGTATCCTAAGAATCCATCCAAGAATGACATTAATTCTGATCCCGCAACCGCCTGCAGTATTTGTTCCATGGGGGGCAAAGGAAAGTTATCCTTTTGGTAGGCCTTGTTAAGGTTTCGAAAGTCAATGTAGATTCTAATATCTCCGTTTTTCTTTCTAACAGGTACCATATCAGAGACCCATTTAGAATGTCTAATGGGAAAGATTATTTTGGCTTTCAATAACTTCTTGAGTTCAGTTTTGATCTGATTTTCTAAATTTGGATGGATTTTTCTTAGCTTTTGTTGGACAGGTTTTTCATTATCAATCATTGGGATAGTATGTTGGATGATGGAGGTGTCGTATGTTTTGAGTTCACCGTAATTCCAAGAAAATACACTTCTGTGTTGTTTCAAGAGACGAATATATGCTAATTTCTCTTTAGGGGCTAGGCCAAGGCCTAGGTTGATATTCTGGGGTTTGGCATCAGTTCCTAGATTTACTAGTTCATAATTCAAAGTTGAACTTTGGAGTTTTGAATTGGTAGATATTTTGAATCGATCTTTCAAATCATAAAGGTCTTCTAATTTGATTATTGATTTAGGTATAGCATTGTTAGTACTATCCTGTTGCAATTGTTGGTCATGTTGGTCTTCGTCAATTATTTGATTTGTGTAGGATCCTTCAGATGTGGGAAAAATCATGATATCAGCATCATCGTTGAAAATCTTCCAATTGGTAATGTTATCAGGAATAGATGGTCTAAAATCAACTCAATTGAAAATCGGTCAGGGCTAAAATCTTCTGAAGGAATGAGCTTGGAAGCTACGTTGGCTAAGAGGTCTGCGATGCCATTATGGAGTCTAGGAATTGGGGAAATATTAAATGCTATAAAATGTTCAGTCAGATCTTGAACTAAAGACTGGTAATGCTTTAAATGACCTGATAAACAGTGTATAGTATTACGTACCTGTCTGATTACAATTTCAGAATCTCCGAAAACTTGCAAGTATTTGACGTCTAATCCGATTGCCTTGTACAACCCTTGGACTAGAGCTTCTTATTCTGCAGTATTGTTGGTGCACTCGAATTCGAGTCTACAAGTTAGCATGATTTTATCTCCCTCTGGGCTTACTAACACGCATCCTGCTCTTGCTGCTTTGTTAGACTTAGAACAATCAAAAAATAATTTCCAAAACAAAGATTTATTTACAGGACTATCTATAAAATTAGTGCATTTAGAACTATCTGTTTGAGAAAATTTTTCTACTTGAGATAAAACAAAATGTTCTAAGTAAGGTGAAGTATGAGCATTAAAATTTCCTAGGAAAGAATCTACTGAATAATTGCCTATGATGTTAGAATTATATGCTACTAGTTTGTTTTCTCCCTCAAGTTCTGTTACTATGTATTTCTGATGTCGTTCGCGCTCAACTTTTATTTGGTTTGGTTTACCATTATAAGGCAGCCACATGTGGGACCAGTTAGTTGCAAAGTATCCATGAAGTTTTTCTGACCAGTCTCTGCTAAGAATTAAGCCATAAAATTCAGGAATATCAGCAACTAAAATGTCAATAACTTGACATACCTTTTGGTTGTATGACAACCTTATGGTAACCTGATTTAACTCGCCAGTCACTTCGACTTGCGATCGATCTAATTGGACTATGCGTACATCGGATTTATGTGGTTGAATGTTCAATTTTGCGCAAGTTGTTCCTGGTAAAATATTCGATGAAGCTCCAGAATCAACTAAGCAATTATGCACATTTTTATTGAAAATTTCATAAGTAAGGAGAAATGGGGGAGTATGCGATCTCGATCTTCCTCCAATTAATGCGATATCATTTGGATCAACTTTATTCATCGCATTAGTTGGAGGTCTTCCCATATCATGGGAAGCTTGAGAGATTACAGCAGCTGGTAAAGGTGCAACTGGCAGAACATGTAATTCTTTCAAAAGTACTTTCTGCTGGTGTTTTAACTTGCTCAATTCAAAAAGAGTAATATTGGCCCTAGGCTTTTTCATATCTTCTACGATGTTATACTCCATTTAATCTGAAACGATTAGCATTTTATATGGAGTAGATATGTCTATTTGGATTGGGCTGGTTTGAGTTGCTCTAGCTGATGTTTTCTTGACTGCGACTTTATCCTTAGCCATCGAGCTTGTGCTCTTTGGCTTAGGTGTAGATTGAGGAGGATCAATTCGACTTCTGCTGCGAGTAGTAACCGAGAATGCCTCTTGATCTTCTTCATTTGGGAGGATGAAATCCCTCATGCCTTGTAACTCTACAACTTCTTCTTCATCGGTATGTTCTTCGGTAGTATTTTTCTCTTCTTCTTCTTCTGACTCAGCAAATGATATATCATTAGGGGGTTTGGAATCAGTTGAAGGATTTCTTTTAAAAGGCTTGTATGGATTTTTAGAAGAAGTTTCTGCCACTTGTTTCTTGATGTCGACCATTTCATTAGACATGGTCTTCAAAACTTTTTGTAATCCTTCTAGATCAAATGGATATTTGGGTTATTTTTTCTTGGGATCTTCTTTGAAAGACACCTTCTTAGACTTTCATTCTTCTATCGTGTTTTTCTTTCCTTGGGCCGTAATACGTTTCTCTACTGCTATCACTTCTTTCATATTTTCAACTAACGTTTTTTTGTTAGCCCTATCAACAAAGATTGCTAAGTTTGATGGTAAAGCAGTAATGTACCATTCACTTCGCACTTCTTCACTAGGCTGAGAAGCAGTAGGTATTTTGTTTAAAATTTTATTGAAACGTAAATTGAAATCTTTGATAGGTTCTCTGGACTCGGCCCTAAGGTTAGACAAGTCATTGATCAGTGTCGCTATAGACCTGTCATCACCAAACTTGGTCAAGAATTGTTCTTGGAAGATGTCCCAACTAGTAATAGATCCAGAAGGTAACAAGAAATACCATGATCCGGTTGTTCCTTGCAAAGTATAAGGAAAAAGTCGAACAACAACATCTTCATTAACAAATCCATTGAGATTTATGGATAGCATAAAGTTATTTATATGCTCTTCCGCTAGCATTCCTGCATCAGGGTTAAACTTAGGTAGCCATTTTTCAGGATGGATCGGTAACTGACTCAAGGGTGCAGGCATTAAGACTGCCCCTGGGTTATTCCATGGGGTTTGGACCATTGCTGAACGACTAACAGAGGAAAGTACAGAAGATGATCCCTGTGGTTGAGAAGATGAGGATATTATGACTCCAGATGGTTGAGAAGGAGTTGAGGAAGCTGCAATAGGCTACGATGATCTAAAGTAGAGGAGTGGATGGTTGACTTCGTGGTGAAGAGGTTGAGATGGATGATGACGATGAAAGAGTCTTGCTATCAGATCATTTAGGAGACCTTCTTGCTCTCTTCCTAGTAGGTAGGGGTAATTCGGTTAGCTGAACACCAAGCTTTTCGCTCTTTAACCTGGTAAGAGGAAGAGCGGGGTTATATTGCGAAGTCACGCTGTCTTGAGATTTATCAGACTTTTGAGGAGATATAGAAAATCGTTGAAGTTTGTGAATCAAAGATTCAACTTCAGGAGGTTCAATAGTAGATTGTTCTAAAATATCAGGGTTTGTAGCAGCGGTTGTTGCTCTAGCGACTTCTAACTCTGGATTTAAGGTTTTTGAATGCAATGGAGAAGTCAGGGGAGATGGTGAGGGTGATTTACTATCAAAATGGTATTTAAATTTGGATTTTCTTTCCATTCACAGTTCGGGGCCCTCCTTCTAGCACCAAATATGTTGAAGCCCCAAAAATCGGGTCTACAACAAGGGGGATACCCGCCCGGTCCGGACCTTGGTTGGTAGCTCCTTTTCCGTTCAATATAGTGTGTCCGACTGGGGGTATGGGACCGGGTTCCCAATTTATGTGTGTGTGTGGGAAAGATGGATATTTCTATTTCTAACAGTTTCTAGATGGAATACTTCTACTCTAATTCTAATCTAATAATAAAGAAATTATATTCTAATAAACAGAAATATGTAAATCTATGCTAACCCAGGGTGTAATCTTTCCTTTATGCGATCTAAAATGATTTCAAACAACAACTGGTAATAAAGATCATTCAGCTATTATGAGAAAAGAATTCAATAAAGATGAACCACTTCATATAAAAAGTTAGACGAAACAGTTGTGAAAAACATATCGCATAATGAGCTATTCATACACTAAGCATAAATAAATAGATATCACCGTACAAAAGTGCCAAATGGTAGCTCAAGCATTCATACATCAATATATAAATAACTGAACATGAAAATCACTTTAAAAAAAGGCAGAAATAGTTAAGAGATAGAAATACCATTTATAACTAGTCCTACTCATGAGCTTCAAGTGATAATGATTTATCTGTTCTTGATCAAATATCCACTAGGAGTACAAAAGTGCAACATCAGTAGCAGATATTAAATGCAAACATCAATAAATCTTGTTCCATTCATTCATCAAAACCTCCTGAGAGGGTACAGAATTGCATGTTTAGGGGATAAGTTTTTGATAAATTTCAGGACCCTTCTCTAAATGCATGAGAAGGGTTAAATACTACTAGCTAAATCTAAAAATAAATTATTACAAAAAGATAAGATTCCGTATAAATGACCGTCCTCTTTTCAGGAAAATAAAACAAAATTAAAACTAAAATTGAGTCTAAAATTACACTACTTATGTATTTGGTCCTTGAAATCGTACGCATGTAGCATCTATTTGAGAAGAGTCGGTTGGCCGACATCTGATTTTAGCTGAGATGAGAAAACAGAATCGACAAGAGCTGGTGCCATCTTTTCAGCCGCATTGATGATACCTTGAGAGTCATCCATTGGCTATGTGGCTTTACCAAGTACGCCCAGTGATAATCCCAGTTTAACCTGGTTAACCCTTGAATCGCTTCTGCCTTTTCTTTTGCATTTTGCTTCCAATCTGTCTGTAGTTGCTGTGCATTAGGTAAATATCCTGGAGCGGTCTCTGCGATCAAATTTTCCCTATGAAAATTTTCATTTACACAATCAATAATACTGCTTGCTGCCATGGCTGCTCCTTCTGTTGCTTGCTCTGCCTCCCTGATTTGCTCGTCCCATTTATTAAAGAGCATTTCTTTGTGGTTTTCATTAATTATTGGTGCACCTGCTCTTTTTCCCTCATCTGTTTCTTGCCAAGCCAAATATTCAGTCACCCGTTTGTCAATTAGATCATAGTCACTTCGTAAATATACCATTTGGTTAGTGGTTTTGTCACTTATTTCACAATAATAGCTCCACTGCGATATCTTTTGGCCCAACGCTTCCTGCTTCTGTAGTAATTGTTCATTCAAGGAATGGACTCTGTGATGAATTTTGTAAGTTTAGGAATGTCCTTGTGCATCTCCTGTAAATCCTGTAACTGCTTTCCTTTCTCATCCAAACTTTTCTGATATCCTATCTGCATTTGTTGGAAGTCCTGCTGTAACCTCTCAAGCTGTTTTTGTGCTTCATTGTTGGCGTTGGCTTGTTGCAACTGTTGTTGCAAAGCTTGTATCTGGTCTTCCTTTTCTTTTAGCAATTGTTGTACCTCAGATTCTTTATCAATAGTTGCAAAGGCATATGCTCTTGCGATCTAAGATAGTTTGGTGAGATTCTCAGTAGGATTGCTAGTGGGATCTTGCCACAGGACATCTAATTGTTCTACGTCTTCAGGGAGCACGTTTTCCAATTTCCTTATCTTCCTCTGTCTTATTACTACTGCTTCGTGCTGTGGGATATAAAATATATCAAGGGGAGGAATTTCTTCTATTTTGAGCATAAGCTCAGAGGATGGCGCAATAGGGATATGCTCTATATCTGAGACATTGCTAACTGTTCTTATGACTACTTCTTTTGTTACCTGTGCATCGCTCACAGGTGTTTTTATGGTTTTCCCTTCAAGATTGGTCAGGTCATTGAAGGTTTCCCATTCTTTATCTAATTCGGTTGTGACTGATGGCCGCTGAACAATGAGAGGGGGAGGATCTCTTTGTGGGGAGATAAAAACCTATTGTTGTAGAAGTTCGGTTGACTGGGCAGTATCTTTTACTGACCCTTTGCTCTTATCCTGTTCACTTACGGATCTTTTAGAATGTTCAGATGTTTCTTTTCTAGACTTGGATTTAGATCCGTTAGTGCCTGAACTTCCACTGAGACTAACGCTTGGAGTTGGTTCCCTTGTGGGTCTTAGGCGTAGTTTCTTCAAAGGAACACTTGGCTAAGCTTCCTTCCCTGTATATTTTGAACTTTTGAAATTCTTTTGGAGAGAATTGCAATTGGGTTGCATGCAGAATTTATCAAGTGTGCTTTCCTGTTGGAATATATCATCGAATAAATCCTTTTCTCCAGAGAACACCTTTATCTTGACTGCAGTAGTGAAATTCTTGGAAACATCATTAGGGTCAAATGGTCTTCCCGAAAATTTGAATAATTGTAAACACATTATATTATTTACTTCTGTGAATGCATGGCCTACATAAAAGAGTGAAAAGGCCCCACAGGCTACAGGAAACTGTGGCCATATAGCCTTCTTTTTGTCCTTCAAATATTTAGTTAGACCGCCTTCCCCACAGGTTTGATAGGCAATCTCTCGAGCTAACAGTTTATCAGGGATATACAAAGGTTGGACATGAGGGGAAGAAAAACTTCCAAATACCTTGACATAAGTAAACAATTCTTCCCCGAACCATCTTGCAATAGGGAGGATGTCTACCACTGCTTCAGGAGAGCATCTCAGAGCGTATTTATCATACAACATTCTATACAAGGGTAGCATAATTCCACGACAAATCTGGTAGAAGTACGAAGTGAACATAGAGTCCCATAATTCTTTATGATAGACATGAATAGGTAAGGGGTCTTGAGTTGTCCACTTCCAACCCATTACAGGAAACTTAAAAAAATAACATATCGCATCCATTACATACGTCGATAGGTAAAAAGGAGGATAGATTCTTTGAGAGACAGTTCTTTTAGATCAGTAACTTACAATGGCTGTGAATAAATTTTCAGATAAGATTTTGGACCAATCTACAATAATGGAATTTGTGGGGGCGTCCAATAACGGTAGCCATTCAGAAAAAAATTTATTGATATCTGGCATTCCAAACAATCTACAGAGCATGGATGCAGCAAAGCAATATGGGGAGGTGAGAGAACCAGTACTGTACATACCATGTTTATCTTTCTTCAGTGGTTCATCCCTCCTAGACAAGTCTTTGGTGATTTCTGCGAGGTCCTGAATTTCTTTTGAAAATTTCTCCATAAACTACTTGTTATAAGTTTCCTGTGGTTCCGGTAAATGATACATGAGCCTTAAATCCTGTGTAGCGAATGAGCCGATAAGTCCTTGACCCTGAGTTTTAAACTGTCTGTTTCTAATATCTGCACTGTCTAGTATCCACTTCACCATGTCTGTGTATGGGAGAATCTTGGGTCTTGCTGCTATCAGATGTAAGAATGAGCAGGCTAGCTCTATAAGGGATGCTTCAGAAGAATCATTTGAGCCTATAGTAGAAACTACTTCCATTACTCTGGGATTCTCCTCTTCAAGCAGATTATACATGTCTTCCCACGTAGCAATTCCTGCATCTCTGTTACATGCCGTGCCTGTATACAAGGGCGCCATTTATTTTTCTTCTGAGCTCGGGGCTTTGCTTTTCTTTCCCATTTTAACCTGCGTATTGCTTTGTATCAGCGTCTATTCTCCGTTCCTGCAATTCACAAGTGAAGTGAAAATGAATGATAAGGAAGGGTGATGGGAAAGTTTTAAATGGCGTAGACGCATAAAGTATACCACCTTACGTGAGATGATTCTTCGATAATAATGCACCCATATTCCATTAATAACTGGCAACTAACTCATTTATTAGCATTGATGCGCATAACCATGTGTTAGCTTAAGGAAAATACTTTTCTTGAATAACGCGCTCGAAAGATCTGCGATGGAGCGTTTTGTGATTTGCTTCGTAATATCGCAAATCACAGCATCCCGAAATGATAATATCTCAAAATCATAACATCACAAAGTTGGTCGCTCATGATATCGCATTATCGCATTGTCGTTGTATCGCGAGATCGCAATATCGTAATATCGCAGATCGAAGGAATGTTATGTATGACAATCTTTGTTAACCTGTTTTCTGTGAAATGCGATTTTGTGATCGCCGTCATCGCATATTGGCAAATTAAAGCGTTTCGTTGTAAATTGTGTAGTATGTGATGCGATATTTCATTATCGCACATCGCAATCTCGCAATGTTTAAAATTTAGCTCATAAGGAGGTATCCCGTTATCTTTTTCCCGATGTGATATTCCTAAGGAAAGATTTGTGTCTTACCTTATCATAAAACTTATATTATTGGATTTTAGAAGGGGGGATTCCTAAGTTTATGATGGTAATTTTATTTGAAGAAGGAAATTTAAACACTAATTTGATTTTAATTTTTTTTAACTAAGGGTCCCCACTTATTTAGTATTAAGAATAACACTAAATAAGAAGGGGGGTTGTTGCTGGCCACAACATAACCTAAGAGAAGTAGTGGTTATTCTCAAGGACAAGGCTTATCATCATCTATTTCCAGGCATTCACAATTTAGTCATTTTAATCCTCAAAGTGTTCATTCCTCTTCATCATAGATGTGCATCTGTCGTTACTCACTGGTTTGAATGTCCCACAATATTTTAGATCTGCAACAATATTGATGGAACGCCAGGGTGATGGGTTGGTAGGTGTACCATTTGGGTCACTACAAGCAATTGCTGCTCAAAGTGATGGACACAAAAAAATAATGACTGATATTTTTAGTATGTACCTTACTAAGAGTTTTTAATGAAGATTAGTTTTAGAGACAATGACTAGTATATTAATGGAATTTTTTATGTAGTTCTTCAATCTCTGAGGTGGATAGAATTGTAGATTTGTCTCTTGATGAAATGTTCTATCTATAGAGATCATTGCTTGTAAAAGCAACCTGGGTTGTGGGATCTCTAGGGAAAATTGGATTTCTCCCAACATAGTGAAGGAGGCCCAACATAGCATAAAGTTTCTGAATCCCTGTGAAGACAAATATCAATTATGAAATTTGGTTCAATCCTTAAAAGATAATCCTTAAAAAAATCACTTGTTTGTATGAATTATGAAATCACTTGTTTGTATCCAATCTCTGTTTATGGAAAATGTTTATGCTCCTTACATTGGAATTGTGTGTGGTTCATGCTTGTTCCAAATTAGAAATTTTAGGAAACTGCCATCAAATCACTACAATTAGCTTGATTGATCTCTTTGTGATAGTGTAAGACTCTCCAAATTTATTTCAAATCAGTGTTTTTCATAGAAATTCCGACGTTGATTCTTGTAATATTGTGTGCAAAAGAGTTTCTGAGGACTTGTTATGAACACGAGTTTTCCAGTATGAGAAGTTGGCCTTAATTCTATTAAAATAGGAGACAATCCTTGTAGCCTTTGACCATTCAAACTGAATTGAGCTATAGGGAAAATTAATAGCTTAACATAAGATGACTGACTGAAAGAAACATTGATCCCCTCCAGAAATTAGAGAAATTATAAGCTATTAAACCACTAACAAAATTTCCAAGAAAAAAGCTAGAGTTTGAGGACATGCCTTGCCATGTTTCTGGAATTGGAATGTAAGGAAGAATTTGCAAACATTTGAGAGGGTTAGTTTCCTGTTGGAAATAATACTGAGAGGGGGGGGTGAATCAGTATTATCAGATCAATAAAGCTTTTTCAATGCTCATAAACATATACGCTACTTCAGTTAAGTGAACCAGCGTGTACACGCTATTGTGTCTAAAGAAACCAGCTTATAACCATAAATCTTATAATTCAGTTAGTTTATCTTCAGTTAAATGCATCAGGACATTATTCATCATATTAAGAGTAAACAGATGCAGTATAGCAGAACAGATCATCACACAAAAGCCACACACATGAACACCATGATATAAGGTGGAAACCCAATGTGGGTGAAAACCACCTGCTGCAAGTCGTCTCTATCTTTCTTTAATAAGAACTTCAGTTTACAATCTTTTGTACTGGTGCAGCCTTATACCAGTATGCATGCTACAACCTGCAGAAGGCTTCAACCTTCTCTCGTTCTCCAAACTTCCTTGGAAGGGAGCTCCAACCCCCTTTGCTCTTGTACTAGCTAAGATACTAGTACGTAGGTGCTGGCCTACAATCTTCTTTTCTTCAGGTACCACTTTTCATCAATTTTCAGACTGGATACTCCTAAAGCACAACATTACAATCTGAAGACCATGATTCATTCATAAATCATTGAAGCATAAAACAACCAAAACTAGCATCATCAATCTTTGAGTCACTGAACCACTGAAACCCTGTCAAACCCAGTCACCAGAACACAGAGTAGACTACAGAACTCTGCAATAACAGTCAGATCCAAATGCAACCCAAAAATAAAGCTCCAAAAGATATACGCTACTAAAATGAAGGAAACCCGCGTATACACGCGGTTTTACCGAAGACAACCTGCGTACAGATCTAAAAATAATTTTTCATAACTTGCAGCTGTACCAGATTTCAGTTATACCGAGAACATAACATTGCGTCAGTATGCAGATCTAGAAATACGCATAATCAACCATATAAAGATAGTTCATTTCAAATCATTTGATCCCGATCTCTCCTTAGATCTTGTTCTCCATCAACCGGTGAGATCTCTCCTTAGCTCATATCAAGCAATGCATCATCAACCCATAACCTGCATACTGGATCTAATACTTCATCAGATATTCAAGACATTTTTTGGATACTCTTGCCTAATGATCTTCTTCTCCTTATATAGCCTTAGGCCTTGCTCAATACCACGAGCCAAAACCATAGAAATCCAATACCCTTAACTTCAAAACTAGGGATCAACACGTCCGTCGAGACACCAAGGTCCAAAACCATAGGCACAACTTCCAAGGAATAACCGCCATGGACCAAAGATACGTTTTCCACATACACGCGCTTTTACTGAAGCCAACCAGCGTGTACACGCGACTTGGTATATAGCGAACCTGCGTATACGCGACTTGGTATATAGTGAACCTGCTTGTATACACGACTTGGTATATAGTGAACCAGCGTGTATATATTTTTCTTCATACATGTAGATTGATCATCAATTCCTTGCTGCTATCCTTCTGCACTATGATTTGTTATCAATGTGATTTGCCATCAAGGACAATACTTGTCTCATAATGCCAACAATCTCCCCCTTTAGACTTGATGGCAACAACAACAAATCAAACCACTCTCCCCCTTTGTCATCAAGGGCAAAGGGCTGTGCTCCCCCTGAGTACATGCTGATATCTTTGCTTGGCTGTAACATGCTCCCCCTGACTGTAGGCAAGATCTGCAAAAGATGTTCTTTAAAAGAACCAAGACTGATATATCATAAGGGACCTTCCTATCACCAAAAGACTCAATACATACATCCATGCTCCCAACCAAGAGGGGATACATTAGAAGCAACCAATTATATTACATCATTCATCCCAGGCATAGTGGGGAAACCAACATAGGCCGTTACATGACCTTGACACCATAAAAGAGATATCACAGAAGAGATACATGACATAGAGACAACAAATCTAGACCAAGACTTATGAAAGTCACCAGCAGCATCTGATACACATCTTTTAGATCAGCAACCAAGATTTCCTTCTGAGCTCCTTCTCCTGAAACCAACAACAGTTGTGTACTAGAACCAAAAGCATCTAAATGCCAACAATGCTTTATGAGAATTTAGGTTGCTCCGCCTGAACGTGTGCCTGCTGCACCCCCTGAAACTGTGCCTGAAGAATTCTGGCATACCCATCTCAGACCTTCTCCAAGAGGAGTCTGCCCTTGCTGTTCAGAACTCCATATACGCGACTTCTCCTGCATAAAACAACGTATGCACGCGGATATGATTTATGCAACACGCGTACAACATACACGTGACTTTCCCAGCATAAATCGGCGTATATACGCGGATATTCCTTACGTAACTTGCATATACCAACTTTTCTGTAGAACAGACAAGCTTCAACAGCAGGATGAAGCATCAACTACTCCCAGTTTTTGTCTGAAATATTCAAAAGTTTCCCTGGGCAGTGGTTTTGTGAGAATATCAGCAACTTGTTCCTTAGAAGGAACATACTCCAACTTGACCTTCTGCTGAAGCACTTGTTCCCGAAGAAAATGGTACTTGATTGGCATATGCTTGGTCTTTGAGTGCATGAATGGATTCTTTGAAATGCTGATTGCACTTGTATTATCACATAAGATAGAGACTGGTGGAGTGCAAGTGATTTGAAAATCCTGCAAGGTCTGCATCATCCAAAGAAGTTGTGTGCAACAAGATACCGCAGCCACATATTCTACTTCAGCTGTAGATAAGGCAATCAAACTCTGTTTCTTGCTGAACCAAGATACTAATCTGGAACCCATGAAGAAAGCACCACCACTTGTGCTTTTTCTATCATCCACACTTCCGGCCCAATTTGCATCTGTGTAAGCATGAAGAGTGAGATCTGTATCTCTAGGATACCATAAGCCATAGTTTTGGGTCCCTTGAAGATACTTGAAGATTCTTTTGACTGCCTGAAGATGAGTTTCCTTTGGGTTGGCTTGAAATCTTCCAACAATTCCTACTGCATGCATAATATCTAGTCGGGTACCTGTCAAATAAAGCAAACTCCCAATCATGGATCTATAAGTGGGTTGGTGAACTGCTGCTGATTCGTCATTTGCACTGAGACTGCATCCTGTAACCATGGGGGTACAAAATGGCTTTGAATCTTCCATGCCATACTTCTTCAAGATCTACTTGAGGTACTTGGTTTGAGACAAGAAAATACCTCCTTCATTTTGTTGGATTTGCAATCCAAGAAAGTATGTCAATTCTCCAAGTAATGACATTTCAAATTCTTTCTGCATAACCAAGGAAAAGTTCTGACTCATAGCCTCTTCATTGCTACCGAAGATAATATCATCTACATACACAACAAGTATTAGCAATCTGTTATTTTCAACTTTCATATAGAGATTGCTATCTGCTGATCCTTTTGAAAAACCTTGTTTGTGAAGATATTTGTCCAACCGATAGTACCAAGCCCTTGGAGCTTGTTTGAGACCATAGAGAGCCTTTTTCAATCTGCATACAAGGTTTGGATCGTTCCTAAGAATGAAACCATCTGGCTGCTCAATATATACTTCTTCTTCTAAGTCTCCATTCAGAAAGGTTGATTTCATGTCCATTTGGAATACCTTGAAGTTTTGAAAGCTTGAGAGAGCAAGGAACATTCGGATGGCCTCAAGTCTTGCAACAGGAGCAAAGGTCTCTTCAAAATCTATTCCTTCTTGCTGCGCATACCCTTTACAAACAAGTCTGGCCTTGTTTCTAATTACTTCTCCATTTTCATTCAATTTATTTTTGAAGACCCATTTAGTCCCTATGACATTTTTATCTTTTGGTCTAGGAACCAATTCCCAAGTATTGTTCTTTTCGATCTGCTCAAGTTCTTCATCCATTGCTTTGACCCAACATTCATCTTTTCATGCCTCTTTCACATTTTGTGGTTCAGTGGAAGAGAGTAATGCCAAATAGCTTGAAGCTTCTGCAATTCTTCTTCTTGTTTGTATTCCTGCTTCTTCCTGCCCCACAATCTGAGATTTTGGATGATTCTTTTGAACATATCTGGAAGGAGTCTTCTCTTCTATTCTTGTCTGCTCCTCTGGTTCTTCTTGAGGTTCTTCTTATTCTTGAGGTTCTTCTTCTTCATCATTCTGCCTTTGAGGGTAGCCTTCATCTTCTTCAATGTCTTCATGATGAACTTGCCTAGGAATATATCCCTTCTCATCAACCACTACATCAATGATGTCGACAATTCTGCCAAGTCTTTTGTTGTAGCACTTGTAAGCTTTGCTATGTGGAGAATAACCAAGAAGAATGCCTTCATCTGCTCTTGGTTCAAGTTTTCCAAGTTGCTCATCAGTATTCTTAACATAACATTTGCTCCCAAAGATTTTGAAATGCTTTACTGAAGGAGTCTCACCACTCCAGAGCTCATGAGGTGTTTGAGTGCTGTTTACTCGGACATTTGTTTTGTTAAGAATAATAACCGTAGCATGTGCAGCCTCTCCCCAGAAAGTTGCGGGAGTAACTGATTCATCAAGCATAGCACGAGCCATTTGTTGGATTGTTTTGTTCATTCTTTCCACAACCCCATTTTGCTGAGGAGTTCTAGCTGTAGAGAATTCTCTTCTTATCCCATGTTCTTCACAGAAATCAAAAAATTCGTTTGAGGTAAACTCCCCACCTCTGTCAGATCTGAGGCACTTAATTTTGTGTCCTGATTCATTTTCAACCAAGACTTTGAAGGATTTGAATTTTTCGAATGCTTCATCCTTGTGCTTCATAAGCCCTAACCGGACAAACCTGGAGAAATCGTCAATGAATAATATCAAATATTCTTCTCCTCGAGGTGTCCTTTTCCTAAATGGACCACATACATCTGTATGGACTAGCTCAAGAGGTATGCTGGCTGATCCTTCCTTCTCTGGAAAGTTAGTTCTGGTTTGCTTTCCAAACTGACAAGATTTGCATATAGTGTTGTCTGGAATTTTGATATCTGGAAGACCACGAACTGCCTGATATTTGCATGCTTTCCTTATTTGTGAAAAGCGTAGATGCCCCAACCTTTGATACCATAGCCAGTGTTCATCATCCTTGCTCAAATAGCATTGTTGTGGTCCTTCTTCAAATATGTATAGATTATTTGGAGTCCTTCTTCCTTTGATCACTGTTTTACCTGTATCAAGGTCACGAACACGACATCCATTTGATTTGAATATTACTTCTGTTCCTTGATCACACATCTGACTAACACTCAGAAGATTATGCTTCAATCCATCAACATACAAAACATTTCCAGCTTTGACCTTCTCTTTCAATGGAGCAAAACCTTTTCCTTTTATGGCTGTAGAGATATCGTTTCCAAAAGAAACTTTCTTCCCCTTTTCTAATGCGGTATATGACTCAAGCTTTTCTTTGTCCCCTGCCATATGCTTCGAACATCCGCTGTCAATATACCATAGACTTTCTTGACCTTCTGCATAAAAGGCTATCCCACATCTTTCTGGTTGCGGTTCCTTTATTCTCCATGTTCTGACATTTGAGGTTTGTTCCTTCTGAGTTGTCTTCCGGAACCTGCTCCTGCATTCAGAGTCTTCATGACCAAATTTATTACAAATAGAGCATTCAACTTCATTTTCAAGAACCGAAAAGTTGTTATAGGTCCTTTTCATGGTTCCAGTCATTCTCCCTTGCTTTTGAGCTTCTCTAGTTATGATTGTCTTGTAGGCAACACATTGAGCTGCTTTGTGACAGAAGTTATGGCAAGAAAAGCATTGGCCATTAAAGAAACTTCTGCGATAATCAGATCTATCATCCAATCGATTGTAGATTCTATTCAAATTCATTCTTGGAGCAAATTGGGAATATTTTAGCTGAGGCTGATTGTAGCTTTAATTTGTCCTTAAGGCAGTTTGTCCCCGAATTTCTTGATGGTTTTTATTTGTTCTTGAGGTAAACTGTCCCTGATTCGCCTGATGACTTTTATTTGGCCTTTGCTCGCTTCTCCTTGCTGCATCAAGATAGCTTTTAGAGGTAGAGGCTTGAGATGCTTCTCCATTATATCCAAGACCTGTCTTGATGAGAGGAGACCGCTGCACATTGATAATCTCATCCAAGGTTTCAGATCCTTTAAAAAATTTAAGATTAACCGCTTTTGTTTTCTCAATCTCCTTTCTAAGACAAACAATCTCACATTCCAATTTTTCAAGATATTTTTCCTTTTCAGCTAGTTGACATTGTAGAGAATGAATAATAGCACTCTTCTCTTCTAAGCAAACTTTGAGATCTTTCATTTCTTCACAAAATCCTTCTACATCTATGGCATCCATATAGTCATCATCTTCAAAAGCCATTAACAATTTATATCTATTACCTTGTTCATATTCATCACTATTTGAAAGACCATCACTATCTTCATGAGTGTAATAGCTTTTCTTCTTTTCATTTTGTTTCTTGTTCCATTTAATAGGTTCCTTTCCCTTGTCATTCTTATTTTTGTGAGGACATCTGGTAGCATAATGACCTACTCTTCCACAAGTAAAGCATTTAAAAGGTAACTTACCTCTGAACCTTCCAAAACCCTTTTGAAGATTTCTGACAAAATTTGATTCTTCTTCTTCATCTTCTGGCACGTGACTTGCTTCATAATACTCTTCTTTGCCTGAAGCCTTGAAGGCAGCTTCTCTTCTGTCTGATGGACCTCCCTTTCTCATTTCATAAGCGGTTAGAATCCCGTGAAGCTGAGACATAGTAAGAATTTGTAGATTTTCCTTTTCTTCTAAGGCAGACACTTTAGATTCAAACTTGGGGGACAAAGATCTTAGAACCTTTTCAACCACAATAGCCTCTTTTATTTCTTCACCCAAGTTTTTCATGCAATTAACAATCTCATCTACCCTAAGGAAATAGTTAGCCACACTTTCATCATTATACATTCTGAGAGTCTCATACTTAATCCTGAGAGTTTGAAGTTTAGCACGCTTTACCTGTTCGTCTCCTTCATAGCTCGTGACAATTTTGTCCCATATTTCTTTTGCAGATTTATAGTGCATTACCTTCATGAATTCTGATTGAGATATACATCCCAATAGAGTATTGACTGCTTTTGCATTTGTTTCATATTTCTTTTTCTCGGCTGCATTTGTAGGAGTAGCTGAAGGAAAGGTGTAGCCTGTCTCTACGATGTCCCAAACTTCTGTACCAAGAGATTGAAGATAGGCAGTAACTCTTACCTTCCAATAATTGAAGTTTGTCCCATCAAAAACCGGTGGCCTGATTGATGCTTCTCTCTCGTAGTTGCTCATGATGAACGATCTACCTTCAAGTGATCATGCTTCTCTGAAGGACCTGCTCTAATACCAATTGTTGGAAATACTACTAAGAGGGGGGGGGGGGTGAATCAGTATTATCGGATCAATAAAACTTTTTCAATGCTCAGAAACATATACGCTACTTCAGTTAAGTGAACCAGCGTGTACACGCTACTGTGTCTAAAGAAACCAGCGTATAACCATAAATCTTATAATCCAGTTAGTTTATCTTTAGTTAAATGCATCAGGACATTATTCATCATATTAAGAGTAAACAGATGCAATATAGCAGAACAGATCATCACAAAAAAGCCACACACATGAACACCATGATATAAGGTGGAAACCCAATGTGGGTGAAAACCACCTGCTGCAAGTCGTCTCTATCTTTCTTTAATAAGAACTTCAGTTTACAATCTTTTGTACTGTTGCAGCCTTATACCAGTACGCAGGCTACAACCTGCAGAAGGCTTCAACCTTCTCTCGTTCTCCAAACTTCCTTGGAAGGGAGTTCCAACCCCCTTTGCTCTTGTACTAGCTAAGATACTAGTACGTAGGTGCTGGCCTACAATCTTCTTTCCTTCAGGTACCACTTTTCATCAATTTTCAGACTGGATACTCCTGAAGCACAACATTACAATCTGAAGACCATGATTCATTCATAAATCATTGAAGCATAAAACAACCAAAACTAGCATCATCAATCTTTGAATCACTGAACCACTGAAACCCTGTCAAACCCAGTCACCAGAACACAGAGTAGACTACAGAACTCTGTAATAACAGTCAGATCCAGCTGCAACCCAAAAATCAAGCTCCAAAAGATATACGCTACTACAATGAAGGCAACCCGTGTATACACGCAGTTTTACCGAAGACAACCTGCGTACAGATCTAAAAATAATTTTTCATAACTTGTAGCTGTACCAGATTTCAGTTATACCGAGAACATAACATTGCGTCAGTATGCAGATCTAGAAATACACATAATCAACCATATAAAGATAGTTCATTTCAAATCATTTGATCCCGATATCTCCTTAGATCTTGTTCTCCATCAACCGGTGAGATCTCTCCTTAGCTCAGATCAAGCAATGCATCATCAACCCATAACCTGCATACTGGATCTAATACTTCGTCAGATATTCAAGACATTTTTTGGATACTCTTGCCTAATGATCTTCTTCTCCTTATATAGCCTTAGGCCTTGCTCAATACCACCGGCCAAAACCATAGAAATCCAATACCCTTAACTTCAAAACGAGGGATCAACACGTCCGTCGAGACACCAAGGTCCAAAACCATAGGCACAACTTCCAAGGAATAACCGCCATGGACCAAAGATAAGTTTTCCACATACACGCGCTTTTACTGAAGCCAACCAGCGTGTACACGCGACTTGGTATATAGCGAACCTGCGTATACGCGACTTGGTATATAGTGAACCTGCTTGTATACGCGACTTGGTATATAGTGAACCAGCGTGTATATATTTTTCTCCATACATGTAGATTGATCATCAATTCCTTGCTGCTATCCTTCTGCACTATGATTTGTTATTAGTGTGATTTGCCATCAAGGACAATACTTGTCTCATAATGCCAACATTTCCTTGATCCACTGAAACTTCCCACATACATTTCTCCAATTTTCAATGCACTAAAGCCTGTCTGAACCTCCACCTTTCATCGTTAAACACATATGATTTGGGTGAAAAAGAAGCAGCTTGAGGGTAAGGAATAAGGAGAGCAGGGAGGTTTCCACTAGAAGGAACTCAAAGATGTATGTGATACAAACCAATGAATACTAAAAAAACTACAAATACCACAAAAAAATGAACATAGAACCATAACCCAACCTGAAATTTTTGATTGCAAACAACCCTACAATTAAACGGAGCTCCTTGATCTACCATTTCCAAGGTGTTTCATTGACTTGTCTACATATAGTAATTCATATTGATTATTGTGCACATTAGTATCCAATTTATTTTTAATTTATCAGATCATTATAAAGTCCATCACCCTACCTTTTAATAATGTTCAAAGGTCTGGTAAATGGAGCCCCTTGAATTTCCATTTCCAAGGTGTTTGGCTGGCTTGTTTACATTGAGTACTCCATATTGATTGTTGCGCACATTAATATCCACTTTATTTTCAATTTAGGGGATTAGTATCAATTCCATCACCTCACCTTTTAATAATGTTCTAAGGCTAAAGATCAGAAGTTAACATATCCTAATGATCTGCCTCCTCATTCATTTCTCGCTTGAAAGAATCAGATCCATTTGAAAAGAGAGAGAATGTTGTTTGATTATGCAAAGGAGAGTATTCCATATATACTTTTCTTGATTTGATTTGTTAATTGTTGCTTTTATGACAAGGTTATTCAAAATATTTTGAACACCCCATGTGTATTAGGTGTTTCCTATTAGACATTTTGGAGTTTTTTGTCAGAATCTAGTGAAAAATATGTTTGTCAAATCTTGATTTGTGTTGTTTAAACTAGGTTTTTGACTACATATATGGATTTAACACCCTGAAAAACCCCTCAGGCACTTGGATTGTGGAAATTTCACAACTTAAAGTTGTGATTCCAACAAATCCTTTTCAAATTTTAGGCAAATGAGACCAGAAATTAGGCCTCACAAGAACCTCCAAAATGTCTAATAGATAGACTATGGTTGTATAATAGGATATCTTATTTCCTCTAGGATCTTGAAAACCTACCACACATGTTGTACCTGGTCTATTTAGCTTTCAAACCCATCAATAATTTTTTTTGTCTTTGGTATTTTCATTTATGTTTGCTTGGTGGTAGTTATGTGATTATTTAACAAGAATTATATTTGGTAACAGTTGCAAGCAATTATCTTACAAAACAAATGTGATTTAATGTCAAATTAATGCTATGGGTTATTGTTGTTATCTTTATATATATCCATTTTCTCTTGTATTTTTGATGTACCGAGATGTTTGTGTGGTAATTTTATAAGTAAAACAGGTTTTATAAAAGAAAATATTCTATATATAATGAAAGATGTTAATGAAACAAATAATGTTGAGATATGGAATACTCGATCCATCTAAATGAATCACATGACTATGACTCCGAATCCATACATGTTTCTTGCTTGACAAATATTCTACAAATATTTATGAGTAAGATCCACTGTATTTATGGATATATTTGTGGAAACAATTTTTGTACCATGTAGTTAGCTTGTGTGAAAAATCTCTAATTTTTTTAACAAAAATACAAAATATTTGAATATTATTTTTTTCAAGTATTTATGAGTATTTGTACCATGCATTTAGCATGCTTGACAAGTCTCCATTTTTTCTACAAAAATATAAAATCTTTCGTTTGAATGTTACTAGACTCTGGTGTGGGCAGATTACAAAAAATGGGATTGGAAAAAGGATGGGGAGACAATGCAAATAATATCTTGGATATGATTCATTTGTTGTTGGAGATCCTTCAGGTACCTGATCCATCAACTTTGGAAATTTTTTTAGGAAGGATTCCTATGTCTTTCAATTTTGTGATTCTTTCACCTCATGGTTATTTTGGGAAAGCAATTTTAAGAATTGCAAACATTGGTGGACAGGTAAACATACCCTTTAGAATTTCACTACCCATTCCATGATGTCCTCTCTTTATTTTTTGATTGTATTCTAAACTCTTACTTTGATTTTGTTTTGTATTTTAACTATAAAATTGAAAATACTTGGTATCATATCTATTTGAACAACATCAAAAACTTAAAGATAATATTAGTATTATAGTTGTTTTGTGTTAAAATATTTTCAGATTCAAAGTTTATAGATATAAAAGATAAAAGAAAATGTCAATGCCTTCTTTTGATTGTTACTTGACTCTGGTGTGGGAAGGTTGTAGGAAATGTGATTGGAAAAAGGATGGGAAGACAACACAGAGCATGGCTTGGATATGCTTCATTTTCTATTGGACAACTTTTAGGTGCCCAAGCCATCAACTTTGGAAATTTTTCTAGTAGGGATTCTTATGGTTTTTAATGTTGTGATTCTTTCACCTCATTCGTGATTTTTGGAAAACAAATGTTTTAGGAATGCTATACAAGACATTGATTGATAGGCAATTTTTTTTATAATTGCAATGTCCATTCCATGATATCGTCTCTGTATTGTTTGATTGTATTTTGAACTTTTTCTTTTTATTTTGTTTTTTATTTTAACTATGAAATTGAAAATACTTGGTATCATATCCATTTAAGCAACAACCAAAGCTTGAAGATGAAATTAGTATTACACAATATTGACTGAAATCCTTTTAGTTGTTTTGTGTTAAAATATTTTCTTGACTATTAGGAAAGTTTACTTTCATGTTGTTATTTGAGCACATGTTGTTTATATACTCAACCAAGTTCATGCATTAGATAATGAAATCTTGTTGCAAATAAAATGGCAAGGATTTAACATCACATCTCATATTATTTAGTTTCACAAGTTATCTGCAACTACATATTTTTAGCATGTAATTTAATTGTCATGATTGTACCTTAAGCTTTCACTGAAGGTTGAATACTAAGTTACTAAGGTGTTCTTTTCTATGGTGATGTTTTATTTGCTTCGTTTATACAGGTCATCTGGCTACATAATGGCCACCATCCCCCAACAAAAGAAAACTTGTTCAAGTTTCTTGCTTTTATCGGGGAAATGGCTTTGAAATTGCTAATGTTGAGGTACATGTTGTATTAATCTCTTATATTCTACTTTAGTTTATATTATAGTGTTCACATTCGTGTCTTACACTCTACAATGTATCTTTTGTTTCAAAAAATGAACTCAGAACTCAATATTGATGGTAAGAAGAAAGAATTGATGAAAGAAGAGAAAAATAACATTGGAGCGACAAATGCAAAGAGAGAGAGACAAGAGAATAGGTCTAGTGATACCATTAGAGCCAATATATATCCTGCATAAGACACACACATAGAGAATGATGGTCAAGTCTTCAGAGTTGGTGAATTCACCTGTAATGCCTTGGCAACACAATGATAATGTTTTGAAGTGTTAAAACATCATTTCGTGTGCAAATTGTAAGCCAACCAATATTAAATTGGAAACTCATATTGTAATATTTGGCATTTTATATATTATAATTTCTGGTTGAAATTATTTATAGTTGCACTTGATATTGTTTAGTATTGTAATTAACAGATATAACTTTGCATTTTTATATTAGATGAACATGCACATTGTATGATTTTTTTTTAATTTAGTCTCAAAATCATAATAATTAATTTGTTGGGTTGTCTTATATTCTTTCCACAACTAGCTGGCCTAGTTAACTGGGGGGTTAGACGGGGGGTGGAGCCCCCCCTTCGTTGCACCGATTTCACAACAGGGGGGTCACAGGGGGGTTGAAAGCCCCCCCTTGTATAGGGGCTTTGAGGGGGCGGTTAACCACCCTATATGGGGTTCAGGGTAGCACCTCGGGGAAATTTATTTGGACCCTATATTAGGTGGGCAGACCTACCTATGGATTTTTTCATGGTTTTCGCACATGGTTTTGGGCGTGATGGTTTTTAGTCCATGGTACTGGATGCTTCAGCATGTATATATATGTATTGTAACATTGAAAGGAAAAAAATGAAAAATCAAGCTGTGGTTTTGGGATCCAGGGTAAAATCTGTGTATATATGTTTTATGTGTTATGCTCTTACATTGTTTATTTTTTGTGTTTTAGAATTTGTATGCAAGTAATTTATGTATAGGGTTAAAAACTACATTTGGTATCAAACCTATTTTCGCAAGGGGACACCTTTGTTGGTGAGGGGTTTCGCTCGAGACTATGGTCGACCCTGTTCAGTGGGAGATCTGCGGGATCTATTTTGGGGGTGAAAGAAGATGGAGAGCAGTGGAAAGATAGAGATCAAGAAATATAATGGTCAGAGTTTTGAGTTATGGAAACTCAATATGGAGGATATTTTGGTAGATAAATATCAGTGGATCACGGTAGATCCCGGTACTAAACCAATGGAGTGTCTGATGAAGAATGGAAGAAGTTGGATCAGAAGGCAAAGAGCACAATACGATTGTCTGTCTCAGATTCAGTATTGCTGAATGTATCAAGGGAAGCTATGGCTAATGCTTTGTGGGACAAGTTAGGGACTTTGTACCAAGCTAAGTCTCTGGTGAATAAATTTTTCCTACGGAAAAAGTTGTATAACCTGAGGATGAAAGATGAAGACTCGGGGACAGAGCATCTAAACACATTTAATACGGTGGTAAGTCAGTTATTATCTGTTGATATTAAAATTTCAGATGAATATAAGTGCATCAGTTTGTTGTGTTCTCTACCAGATTTATGGGATAGTTTGCTTATTGCAATAAGTAGCAATGTAACTACCTTACAGTTTGATGAAATAATCTTGTCGTTACTAACAAAGGAGATGAGATGAAAAAATATGGAGAGCCAGAATGATGATGCCTTGTCTATACGAAGACGTTCCCAAAATAGAAACAAAAATAAGTCATTGAGTGGGAGATCTAAATCTAAAGGGAGATATAAATATCCACGAAAACCTCTAAAGGTGAGCTGGAAATGCAGAAAGGAAGGGCAATACGAAAGGGACTGTAATTCTAAAGCTCCTGACAAAGGAAAGGGATCTGATGATGCTCCTTCTGCAGAGGCAAAACCACCTCAAATTAAGGTGGTGATGTGTACTTAGCTTCTTCAAGTACACATGTAGATCATGAGGCATTGTTGATTGACTTAGGTGTATCCTTTAATTTCACTCCCCATAGAGAGTGGTTATGTGAGTATGAGAAATATGATGTTGGTGATGTCTTCTTGGGGGATGACAGGAAGGCTAAAATCGTTGCTCGTGGAAAATTAAGTTAAATTTGCAGGGTGGAAGGATTAGAACACTTACAAGTGTTCTGCATATTCCTGCATTGGCCAGAAATCTATTTTCTCTAAGAAAGTTGGATGATGCAGGCGTAAAAATAGTGTTCGAGAAGGATACCTGCAAGATGGTTGAGGGAGCATTGATATTGATGTAGGGAGTTGAGATTGGAACTCTGTACAAGTTGCAAGGTAGCACTGATGTTGATGGGTGCAACAGTTCTGTTGTTCCTGAAAGTGGAGCAAAAAATCTAGTGGTCTATGGAGAAAAGACCATGCTATGGCATCAAAAGGCTTGGACATATTATAGAGAAGGGCCTTCGCATACTTCATAGTAAAGATATCGTAGAAGGTATGACTAATATCGCTCTAGATTTTGATTTCTGTGAAAATTGTGTATATGGAAGTAGAATCGAGTGAGTTTCCCCTCTGGTGGTAAGAGGGAAAAACATATATTAGAGCTTGTGCACAGTGATGTGTTTGGACCTGTCAAGGTTCCATCACTCGGTAATTTTGTGTACTATCTATCATTTATGATTGACTTCTCAAGGAATACATGAATATATTTCCTTAAGAATAAGTCTGAAGTCTTTGAAATGTTTAAAGAATTTAAGGCTCTGATGGAAAACGAGACATAGAAGAAGATAAAGGGACTGAGGACAAATAATGGTTGTGATTTTTGCAAGAAGGAATTTGAAGAATTATGTAAGAAGTGTGGTATAGCATGACAGAAGACAACTCCATACATACTTGAGAAAAATGGAGTTGCAGAAAGAATGAACAAAATGTTGATGGAAACGGCAAGAAGCATGCTCAGTGGTGTTGGGTTAGGACATCAATTCTCGGCAGAGGCGGTGGACACTACATGTTACCTGGTCAACAGATCATGTTCATCAGCATTGCAGGATAAGACTCCACAAGAAGTATGGACTGGTAAGAAACCCTCTCTTTCATATTTGAGGGTATTTGGATGTGATGCATATGTACATGTTCCAAAGGATAAAAGAACAAAGTTGGAGAGTAAATCTGAAAAGTGCATCCTTATTGCATATAAGGATGGTTTAAAGGGTTATAAACATTGGAACTCAGTAATAAGGAAGGTTGTGTACAACCGAGATCTGGTATTCAGAGGGATGAAATATGTTATTAAATATGAAGTACAACCAAAGGAACCTGAGAAGATAGAGTTTGAGCTAAAGGAGGAAGAATCAGACTCTATAGTAGAAGAGGAATCAAAAGATGAACATCCACAAAATTCGGTTGTGATAAGATAAGTTTGAGAAAGAAGATAGCCAGAAAGGTATAGTCCATCTTCTTTCTTGTCAATTTTTTTTTTATCTATTACTAATGTAGATCCTATAAATGTGAAGAAACAGTAGATTCAAAGGATGGAAAACTCTAGAAAGAGGCCATGGTTGATGAAATTACATCTTTGCACAAAAATGAGGCTTGGGATCTGGTGGAGTTGCTGGCTGGAAGGAAACCCATTGCCAGCAAATAAGGGTTGAAGAAGAAGACAAATATAGAAGGAAAGGTGGAGAAATAAAAAGCTCAGTTGATAGCAAAATGTTATTCCCATGTGTCGGGAATCGATTTTGGTGATATTTTTTCTCCTGTTGCTGAGGTAGTTTCTATTAGATTACTTTTATCTGTCATTGCTTCTTTTGATTTTGAGGTAGAACAAATGGATATGAAGACAACATTTCTTCATGGGGATTTGGAAGAGGAGATCTACATGAAGCAACCTGAAGGCTTTGCGGTGAATGGTAAGAAAGAACTGGTATGCAAATTAAAGAAGTCCCTATATGGGTTAAAACGCTCACCAAGGATGTGGTATCAGAAATTTGTTACATTTATATGGGGACTTGGATTCACTAGCAGTAAGGAAAATCACTTTGTGTAATTTAGATTAATTTGTGACCATGTTATTTATTTGGTCTTATATGTGGATGATATGTTGCTGGTTGGAAATGACAAAGAAATTATCCACGATTTGAAGACCCAATTGTCCTCCAAATTCGACATGAAATATCTTGGTGCTGCAAACTATATTCTAGGCATGGAAATTAAAAGAGATCAGGCAAAGAGGAAGCTCTAGTTAAACCAGAGGAAGTATGTCGAGACAATACTGTAGAGCTTTAATATGCAGGATAGTAAACCGGTGAAGGTTCGTATTCTTGTATGTGTAAAGTTATCTGCTGAATAGTGTCCCAAGACAGAAGATGAGGAAGAGGGCATGTCCTGTGTTCCATGTGCAAGTGCAGTCCGTAGCTTGACGTATCTGATGGTCTGTACTAGACCAAACATTGCACATGCAGTAGGAGTATTGAGTAGGTTTATGTCAAAACTAGCGAAGGAGCATTGGACAACAGTGAAGCGGGTTTTCAAGTATTTCCTTGGCACTAGTGATTATGGTTTGTGCTACCAAGGAAGACCAGGATAGGACAGAGTGTTACATATTCGTGGCTTTGTTGATGCAGATTGGGCTAGAGATCTGGATCAGAGAAGATCTACAAGTGGGTATGTGTCTAACCTATTTGGAGGTGCAGTTAGTTGGATGAGTAAGAAACAATCTGTAGTGGCACTATCAACTACAGAGGCAGAATACATGGTAGCCATTCATGCAAGCAAGGAAGCAGTCTGGTTGCAGAGATTATGTTCAAGTATGGGGTTAGTACAAGGAGATATAAGAATATACCGTGATAACCAAAGTGCAATTTTCTTCACAAAGAACCCTTCTTACAATTCAAAGACAAAGCACATTTATGTTCAGTATCACTTTGTGAGGGATATGATAGAAGAAAAAAGGTGTTGTTGGTAAAGGTGGACACTTTGAAGAATATTATAGATGCATTGAAAAAATATGTGAGCTCTTAGAAGTTCTCATGGTGTAGAGAAACAATGGGCGTTGCAAGGCTGGATAAATGACTAATCTCTCCTATGCCCCCTTGTGGAATGAAAACAACAAGTGGTAGAATGTTAGGTTGTGTTATATTCTTTCAATGACTAACTGTCCTAGTTAACTAGGGTTAGAGTGGGGGCGGAGCCCCCCCTTCGTTGCATTGATTGCGTAGCTGGGGGGTCATAGGGGGTTTGAGGCGAGTAGTTAGCCCCCCTCTGTGGGGTCCAGGGCAGTGCCATGGGGAAATTTTTTTTGGTCCCTATATTTGGTGTGCAGACCTACCTATAGTTTTGTGAATGCTTTTTGCACATGGTTTTGGGCACGATGGTTTTCGGTCCATGGTATTAGATGCTTTGGCATGTATATATTTGTATTGTAACATTGAAAGGAAAATAATGAAAAATCAAGCTGGTAGTCCTGGTTTTGGGATCTAGGGGAAAATCTATGTGTATATATGTTTTATGTGTTATGCTCTTGCATTGTTTATTTTCTGTGTTTTAGAATTTGTATGCAGGTAATTTTTGTACATGTTGATTAATAATGGACATAGAAAATTAATATAAAACTACAAAACTAGTAGTTTATATTAATTAATAATAAACACAAATAAAATGAATATACGACTAAATTAATTGTTTATAATGATTATTAATCAAAGTAAATGAAATGAAAATAAACTACTAAATTAGTCGTTTATATAATGAATATGAAACTACCTAAAAAAGATAAATGACTATTGTAAATGATAAATTTGTGATTACAACTCAGGACTAAACTTTGTGTATATATGACTATTAGTATTTAATTTACAGTATCTTATAACATGACCAAAAATTAGTCATATTTATTTGGTCATTAATTGGTTTCAAACGATCACTAAAACTTGCATATATATGAATATTAGTAGCTAACTCACAATATCTTATAACACGATCAAAACTTAGTCATATTTATTTGGTCATTAATTTTTTTTCAAATGATGACTAAAATTTTCATATATATGACTATTAGTAGTTAATTTACAATTTCTTATAACACAACCAACATTTTGGTCATATTATTTTAGTAATTGGTTTTCTTGGGTGACCGTATAGTAGTATATTTTGTTGTATATTTGGCCATTCATTGTCACAATTAATAAGTAAAGCAATAAATAAATTAATGACCAAATTTATGACTAAATATACTACTAGAAGACGAAATTGAGACAACCAATTAATGACTAAGCTAAAAATGCCTAAAGTTGGTCACATTATAAGATACCTCAAATTGGCTACAATTGGTCACCGACTTCAAAATGGTCATTATATGCAAATTTTAGTCATTGTTTTAGTAACTAATTATCCATTTTGTAATAGTGACAGGAAATAATAGAATATACATTCGGGGGATAATACAAAAACTATTTTGGTCGCAAAATAAAACTAAAGAAGTTGATATGTCAAGAAAATCAAAGCCTAGCCAATCACAAAAACCGCCTTTGTAGTGTTAGGGCTACGAGTGGCCACACTATTATAAAAACTACCCTCAATGTACCAGAATGGAGCAAGCTTCGAATATTAAGGAAGACTCTATAGTGGAAGAGGTAATGCGAAATATACCAAGAATTAATGTTGCTTTGGACAATCATTAGGCTAACTATCAACCTACAATGATATAACTTGAAGGTAAAATAACTAAACAAGTTGTTTCTACTTTAATAGACCGAGGTGTAAGCCTGAATTATGTTAGCCCAAAAATAGTTGATTTATGCCATTTGCAATTTTTTAAATTTAAAAATCCCTCATTTGTACAACTAGCTATGGCAGCTAAAAGAAGAATGACTGCTAAAGTAGAGAACTCTCCTATTGAAACAGTAGATTAAGGTGAATTTAAATATGTTTCCTTTAGGATGTTATGATGTACTAATTGGAATGCACTTCTTATAACAACATTGGTCATTGGTGAACTGTAAAGAAAAAACCATTAGTTTCCTCATTAAAGTGGTGGTTTAACAAGAAATTTAGGGAATTTAAAGATCCATTAAATCATGACCTATCACAGCTAAATAGTTAAGAAAATGCATGCGAAAGGGCTATTAAATGTACATTTTGTAAGTTGGAATATTGATTCTAAGGATAAAATACCAACCTTGGAGAACATACGAGTTATGCGAGAGTTTGTTGATTTATTTCCAGAGGAAATTTGAGAGTTTCCCCCTAAGAGGGATATTGAATTTACTCTAGTATTAGTTTCAGGAGTGACACTAGTGTCAAAAGGCCCTTACCACATGACGATAGATTAACTAAAAAAACTTAAGATGTGGTTACATGAGTTACTTGAAAAAGGGTACATCGACCCAAGTGTATCACCTTGTGTATCCTCGATGTTGTTTGTGAGAATGAAGGATGGCACTGTACGATTGTGTATTGATTATAGGAAACTAAATAAATTAACCGTGAAAAATAGATATCCATTTCTTAGAATTGACAATTTATTTGATCAAGTTACAGGTGCTACCATATTTTCTAAGATTTATTTGCGATCAAGTTATCATTAGATAATGATAAAAGAAGATGAAATTTGTAAGACAACATTCAAGATTCGCTATGGTCATTACAATTTATTTTTTTCCATTTGAGCTTATTAATGCTCCAAAAACATTTATGAGTCTAATGAATGATCTTTTCCATCCTTAAAACAAAAGCATTCTGATTTTTATTGATGAGATTTTTATTTACTCAAGAAACTTAGAGAAGAATATTAAGCATCTGTGAGTAGTGTTGCAAACCTTATGAGAACATCAACTATACTCTAGGTATAGTAAATGTGTTTTTTACAACGATAAAATATAATACTTGGGGCATATAATTCCATTAGAACACATAGATGTAGATCTTGAGAAAATTAAAACCATCATGGAATGACTTGTTCCCAAAAATATTGCAGACATTTAGTCTTTCATGGGTTTAGCCGGGTATTATTTTCATTTTATAGAAGGATTTTCTAAAATTGATTACCCTATAATTTCTTTATAGAGAAAGGGAAGAACCTTCGAGTGGACAATAGAATGGTAGGGTAGTTTTGAACAATTGAAATATTTATTGACTACGACCTCTGTGTTTAAAGTTGCAAACCTAGAAGATGAATTTACAGTTTGCACATATGCATGCCAAGAAGATGATGAGGAGTTATATTGGATGAAGGTTGAGTAGTAGCTTATGAATCACGTAAGTTGAAAGATCATGACCAAATATATTTTCCTTTTGACATACAACTAATTGTGATAGTTCATGCATTAAAGGTATGGCAACATTACATACTAGGAAAAATGATCCTTTTAATGACTGATCATAGTAGTTTGACAAGTTTCTTTAAGAAGCCTAATCTAAATGCACACCAAGCTAGAAGGACTGCTTTTCTAAGAAAGTTTGAATTTGGCATAAATCATCTTAAATGGAAAGAGAATCATGTAGTTGATGCGCTAAGTAGGAAATTGCATTATGTGTATGAGATCTCTTATAGTCAAGTAGAATTTAACTTTTCTAAACAGATCAAGGAAGCTTCCCTAAAAGATCCAGAATACAAATTCTTATGGTAGCAAGTCGAACATGCACAAAATTCTGGAAATCAATCTAAATATGGTATAAGAAAAGATAATTTGTTGACTATTAGGGGAAGAATATATGTTCCTAATCAAATAATTGTTAAAACAATTTATGTTGGAAGAGTTTCATGGAATCCCTTATGTTCCCATTCTCGTTATCAGAAATTATTTTATGCAATAAGAAAGGACTAGTTTTGGCCTGGTATGAGGAAGCATATCACTAAATATTTAGCCAGATGCTTGAAATGTCAATAGGTAAGGATGAGTACTAGCACCCTTCTTGTTTTCTTCAGCCAATACATATTCCTGAGTGGAAATGGGATATGATTAAATTATATTTTATAACAGGTCTGCAATATCTAAGACTCAAAATGATTAAATCACGATAGTGGTGGATAAATTAAGCAAAATAAGCCATTTCATCCATGTTAATTCCACATGCAAGAAAGTCCAAACTACGGAATATTTTTATAGGGATGTGAAGTTCACTTCTGCATTTTGGAAAGCCATTTTTACTATATTAGGTACTCAGATTCAATTCAGTATCGCATATCACCTACAAATAGCTGGATAGAATGAACGGGTCAATTAGGTACTTGGGGATATGCTAAAAATGTTTGTAAGTCAACAACCAACAAAGTGGGAGGAAAATCTTCACTCAATTGAGTTCACATATAATAATAACTACCATGAATCATTGGAAATGAGCCGTTTTGATGCATTATATGGAAAAATGTGTAGAAAACCTACTAATTGGAGCACTCCTAAGGATAAGTTAATACTAGGACCTCACATGCTAGTAGAAATGAAACATATGGTGAAAATGGTTAGACAGAATTTGAAAGTTTCTCAAGATATATTGAAGGCCTATGCAAACAAGAAAAAAAATTACAAACAATTTCACATGGGAGAACATGTATATGTGCGAGTTAAATCCAAGAAACGTACCTTAAGTTAGGGTGATTGTGCAAAGTTAGCACCTTGATATTGTAGACCCTTCCAAATTTTGGAAAGAACTGGCTTGCAGCATATCATCTTGCACAACCTAGTTATATATGAGTACATAATGTGTTTCATGTTTATCGTAAACTTGCAAGATGTTTAGATAAAAATGTAATATTGAAATTCTCATGTATGTATGTCTTGCATTAATGATTAAAATAAATTAATGACAGTGTTATGATTATGAAACAAGTTGTAGCAGATGGAGAACTCCTTATAGTTCCTCTGCATATTCTCAATTAGAAAGAAACATTGTTACAAAAGCAAGATATCACCTGGGTTAAATTGTAGTGATGGAACTTTAGCATGAAAGAAGCTACCTGGGAGGATGAAATCTTTATGTGGCGAGCATAACCTGACCTGTTCAAAGGGAATTAATAAACACTAGAGTCATTGTTTCACACAACGAGGGGTGGATGTAACACCCTTGATTGTTGTGGATATATATTTATTTACTGTCGTTTACTTTTACTACAAACTTAATAACCTATGGGCTTAATGAAAAGCCTAGTGAAACTTTAATTCTTTAAAGTTTGTTAATTATTTATGTTTAATAGAAAATTATGATGATTCTTGCAATTCATAGGAAAGACCCTAAATGAATTTTCAACTTCTAGATAGTTAGAGATGATTATCTTCTCTAATTCCCTATAGATAAAAACATCTTAGTGGAAAATCAAGGGGTTAGCAAAAAAAATAAAAAATATGAAGACACCTTGAGAGAGAGAAGAAGGAAGTATGTAAACTTGAACATGATGTTGGGAAGGTGTGGCAAGCTAATGCCTATAGAGTATTATTGAGATGGACTTATAGCCACTGGAAACTCCAAGACAAACTTAAGTATGTATATTCTAGGCTAGCTTGTGTGGTCTTGATGCGTGTGAACTTACCTTGAAAGGTGACTATCAATTGGTTGAGCTAGAATTGAGAATCTCAAGGAATATGTGGATGTAATTTCCAATCTCATCGGTTAGGTGGTGTTGTCTCACTTGTGAATTCTCAAAAAAATATCATAATATATAAGAACTCTGTAGTTTTGATTTTTCTCTCTTTTTTCCAAAAAAACTAAAAGACATTGATGTGTTGACTATTGTTTGAATATTTTTCTGTGGAAGAAAAAAAAAAGAACATGTTGTATATTATAAGTCTATGTTAAAGTCTTGGACAAAATATATGTGGCGAGGGATAGGAATAAAATGGAAAAATTTCTTAGAAATATTGATAGGTCTATTTACAAGTTATTGAAATAACATGTAGAGATTGATTAGCCCCAAGGGTTAGCTGAGTTGGTCGAGTTCCCGTTGCTAAGTACCTCGGCAGTTGGGAGGTTACGGGTTCAAATCTTCTCGACGCCTTTGGGGTTCGGCCATGTTTGTTTGGATGATGGGTAGATCCCTTCGAGTTGATCTCCCTGGATTTTCCGGTGGATGTAGTGGCCACCCAATGTCCATGAACAACCCTTAAAAAACATGCAGAGATTGAGTGCAAGAGGAAAATAAGACTTCTTTGTTTCTATGTTATCCAACAAGGTTATAAATCCAATGATACACAATGATACAATAATATACAATGATAAGTACACAATGATATACAATGATAAGTACTGATAATATAAAACTTGTGTGTATACACTATTAAATCAGATCTCCGCGTCTTTCTCCAGGTATCTGCGTCCTTCTCCAGGTCTCCAGGCGTCTATAAGTATATATATATATATACTTAGATCTAATTTTTTATGGTTAGATCTAGATCTAGGCTACTCATTTTTTGCGGCCAGATTTAGATCTAGATCTAGATCTAGATCTTATCTTCTCTAAGGCTGGGTTCTACGGGCAAGTAAAATATGGCTCCGAGCTTCGCAAAAATCACTGGTGGCTCACCCGCCTCTGGAGGGCAATCTCCTGCCCATATCGTCAGTGAAGCCCCAGCTCCCACTATCCAAGTGGTCCAGGCCTCGATCGATGAAGCTTTGAAGTTTTCCGAAAGTGCCCTAATTTGCCGGTTCAATGGTTTTTGGCCGCGGCTGATAGCACTCCACAATTGGATTTCAGAGGTATGGAAGCCTGTCATTTCTGATGAAATTAATATCTACCCTTGTGCTAGGGGTTTCTTTATAGTAGATTTTGAAAATCCTGAAAGCAGACAATGTATTCTAGATTCCGGCCCTTGGTTTTGGGAAAAATCAGGCCTATTCATGAAGCCATGGGACCCATCATTCGATCCTTCTACAGCAGTGATAACCTCAGCACCAGTTTGGGTGAGATTGCCAAGCCTACCCTTGCATCTCTGGAATCTCTCCTCACTAAAAGCCATCGGAAATGCAATTGGGAAATTTTACTGCAGGTGCCCAGAAACAGAGGAATATGCCAGAACCACCTATGCACGCATCTGTGTGGAAATGGACTTCAGCGCCGGATTCCCAGCTGAAATAAACCTAACAAGTAAAGACTATGTGTGGAACCAGAAACTTGATTATGAAAGTGTCCTCTTCAGATGTCGATGTTGCTTTGAGACAGGGCATCTAGCCAAAAATTGCCCAAAAGCCTCTGAGAAAAATTTTGCTAGAAAAAACCACCACAGATCTACATGGTGGGAAGGAGCACAAAAAGAACACTACACTGTCATCAAAGAAGAATATTCTAGAGAAAACTCTGAGTCACAAGAAAGCAGGGAAGAAATAAACAACTCTCAAGACAAGCAAGAAGAAATCCCGCCCCAGCAAATCAACAGTTATGAGGATTCGAATAACTCAGAAAATAAATCTTCATTTAACAGCAAAGCAGATCTCCCAGACCAAACTTCTTCTCCGACTATCTTCAAAAGAACGAACACAATAGATCGCGAAGCTAAGACACCAATGTTCCAAGAACCAGAAGAGATGAAGGAGATGCAAGATAAAGGAAGTTGGAAGACCGTAGAGAAAAAAAAGAAAGCTACAACACCAATCTCGCCAAGAAAGACGAGGAGCCAGACAAGTAAAAATTAAATTGTAGGTCCGATAGACCAATTTGGTCTCAGTGGACGTTAACCACCATGATCATCATCATCATCAGAAAGAAGTTCTAGAAATAAAATAAGAATATTGAGTCCAAATTAGCGCCTCTTCCAAGCAAGAAGGAAAAGACATCTGCGGCCCAATTGCTAGACCCCACGTGATCATTGAGAAAATGTGTACCTACTACAAAGAGTTTAACCCAACTCCCACCACGACTAACCATTACAAAATAGAAATCTATCGAAGGCATGGCTTCGGTTAACCCCGATAACACATTCTTATTAATAAAACATTTATGTCATGAGTAACCAAAAGTTAAACCCGCCATGACTTCACCATATAAACACACAAAAAGAAGTTAATCAAGGCAAGAAAGAATCCATTACTTCTCGGTTCATACATCAACATGCAGTAGCTACTCAAGAAAAACATGAAAATGTAGTCATATTTATTATGACAAGTCTCGTAATAGCCATACTAATTGTACAGTAAGCGTAATGGTGGAATTTGTCTGTTCATTAAAATATATATATAACCAACTTTACATTGATAAATAATTAAACATTCCCACGAAGGGACTTAGCCTTACGGCCGGAGCCTAAATAATCAGTACAATTCGTATATCAATAAATAAACCCCCAAACTAAGTCATGAAGACCGAATCCCAGCAAGATGAATGCAACCGTGTTGACAGGTAAGAAGGAGAAATCCCAGGCCGAAGATATCTAGAGCCAGTTGTAACGTACGTAAGGAATTGATTGAATCTAAACTGACTTGTACCACATATTGAAGTATGTTCGGCCAAACTCCTTGTGACAAAATAGAAAGGAAAATATTCTATTGATAATGGAAGAGTGGACTGAAAAATTACATCAGTGGGCTGTTCGTGCAAAACTTTGAAAAATTACATCAGTGGGCTGTTCGTGCAAAACTTTGTCACCCCGGCTTCAAAAATTAAGGAAGATTTATTAGAATATCATCTATAATATATATATAACCTAAAGATGAAAACCCATAACCAGATTTGAGAAATTACAGTCCATTTGTCGCGTTGCTAACACTCACTTGGTTGAAATTAACAGACGTTGAAACCCTCGACGGCCAACGTGTAGCCTGGGAAGAAATTCACAAATAAGGGTCCATTCCCTTACTCCTCGAGCAGGGAAATGCTACGAACCGTGGTACAACAGAGAGAGTCCAGGACGGGGGCAACGAGAACCAGAACCTTGAAAATCAGAAACTTAAAGAAAAATTACTCTCAAGCTGATATTCATAACTTTAATTTAGAAGCGAAACAATAAAATTACCTTGTTGAGAGGCCATAACATAGAACTGAATATCTAGAGTTGCTGGCTGAGATTGCTAGTGCTTTCTGAGAGAACATGATGCGAGAACGAGTGAATGTGGCGAAGGTTGGGGGTGTTTACACCCCATAACCATCCCTTTGGAAGCCGTCAGATCGCCCATCTAAAAGATCAAGGGCCGTATAATGCCACCGCCTAGACCAGGGTTTTGAGCCATGTGTCCTTGGAACAATCAAAAGTGTGGCGAGAATATAACATTAGAACTGTGGATAAATGTTAATGAATTTAATATCACTGTAATGAAGAGTTTAACCCCGAAGCACTGTGTTATGTCAGCCTTAGTCATATCAGAATATTAATACTTCCAAGTTATCAAAGTAAAAGTTTTTTCAATCATAAAACATTTGTGTAAACTCTTGTTAAAATATAGCATGTTGCCTGGTAATCAGCGAGCACTAACTTGTACATATAATATGGTAAAGTTGAACTGTAATAATAATAGTTAAATTTTTTATTTCAGTGTTTTTTGGTGTTATATATATATATATATATATAATCCAGTTTATTCGTTTATCAAATATGTATAGACTATAAATAATATCCATTAATTGAAATATGCAATGGGCTAACACTTTCAAGTCTAACAATAATCTTCAAGTTCAAATCAGAACAATCTTGGCTTGGTATTTTGGATGACCTTTCTTTGATTTAAAAGCGGATTTCATCGTAATCATGGCCTCTAATCGGAGATAGGTTTTTTAGATTTGATTTTTTTTGGGAAGGGGATGACGGTGGGGAGTGGTCAGGTTTCGATTTCTTTTTCTTTTTCTTGAATTAGTAGTTTGAGAAATTTTGCTTGAATTTGAAGAGATTACTTAATTTTAATGCCATTGTTTATTTTTAATATAATTTATGAAAAAGTTGAGAAGGAAGAATATTTCAGTGATCTTTCATTAATTAAACTAAGTTTAGAATATTTTACTGATCTCTTATTAATTAAAAGAAGTTTATATTTAATGAGCTCTTGTGAATAATTATTCTTTGAAATGGAGTTAGATTCATGTATTTGAATTAAAATGGATGAATCGTTATTTAACATTAAAGAAAGTTTATAACGAAAATCTTACATTGATTCATTTTATTTAATGCTAAAATGTTAAAGTGTAAAGTTTTTTATTTTTGGTTTAGAATATGAAATTCTGAAAGTTCTAGAAAATTGTTGGTTAAGAAAACACTTTAATTTCTATAATTAAAACCCATACAAAATTAAACTGAAAAATATAATAAATAAAATATACAAACTATTTTGTAATTAAATTACAATAAATATTAAAATGAATAGTGAAATGATTAAGTAAAATATATAAATTATCTTGTAATTAAAATACATGAAATAGTCATAAGCATTGAATTGAATATTATACATGATTGGTATTGACGACTAAATTAGTTTTGAGATGGTGATTGATTAAAATTATGTAGAGTTCTAAGCCAAAGTAAAATACGTTAACGACTCGTGAATACTAACTTGTGCTACAAATTTTACTGTATATTTATTTAGTGAATAGAGCCTAACTTCGCCAATTTTATAATGAATTTTCTAAGTATTAGTACTTTAATTTCCCATTTACAATCTCATGTATTTTAGTTATGCTGTTATAATTATATTTTTGAATTTATAATTTGATTATTTTCATGGTTTATGTTTTAGTACATATTAATGTTAAGTTGTTTTATAATCTTATTTTCTCTTACTTAATATGTTAGTCAAATTTTCACTCATTAATATATTGTTGTATTTGACATGTATTTATTCATATATTAAAATTATAATCAAAATATATTTGAAATATTTATTAATTTAAAATTATATTTATATATAAAAAATAAATTGTAAATTAAAATAAAGATCAATTTTTATTTTTAAAATATAATATTACATTATAAATATAACAACATAATAATGTTTAATATTATATATTTACTAAAGTGAAAATTTGAGACACTACATTCAATTTGAGGAGAAAATTATCAAATTCTATGTATTACATTGAATTTGAGTAGTCTTATCCATTTTTGTCTACCATAATCATTATCATGTATTGCAAAAGAAGAACCTTGTTTTGTTAAGGTTTTCAAAAAGATGTTGAGGTCTCCAAAGTCTAACAACAAGGTCGAATTTCTTGAAGCTGACACATTGCTTAATTCTCGAGGTGGTAGAATTAACATCGTCAATGATTTCGTTCTCCATTTTATAAATGTTCTAGTTCCCATAAGGATATTTCGTTATTAGAAGAGCCTTATATATACTTCTGAAGGATGTTTTTCCACATGAGGGGGCACGAGTTGGATTTCTATGTGCTCAAGTTAGTTTTTTGTTTACTATACTTCTATTTTAAAAAGGATGTCATATTTGATAGGGTAGAAGTCATCTCCAATGATATTTTCTTCCAATTGCATGATTTCCACAAGGCCTAGAGATTTTCCATGATGGCCTACCTAAGGATACCCATTATTTTCTACAATTTACTCAACTACCTAACCCTTGAGAGTAATATGATCCCAGAAATAGAATTGGTACGAGTATGTACAACCTTCTATTGAGATATAAGGCTCCCTTTCCTTTTTTTCCTTATCTAGGAGAAGTTCGTTAAAAAAAATAGACACACACAAACAAGAAGCGAGCCCTAATGAAATCTTCAGGAGTAAAAAAGTTTCTCATAGGAAAATCATTCATATGTTAGGCTAAATGGTTATGATGATAGACCATGATTGTTTCCCATGTTAATTTTAGACAAGAATCTTGTTACACAAGTACATATATTATATCATTCCATGTCATTTTTTGAAATTGGAAAAAGAATAATGAATCTATTTAATTATCATTTATTATCGAATATGTTGGAGTAAATGATTATGCACATCTCACAAAATTTGCTAAAGAAATTTTCTTTAAATTTAACTGAAGCTTAACCCGCCCAATGATAAGAATTTGACAACATATTTTCAAGGAAGTCAACAATTATACAATATTGAACTTTATTCATAGAAATTACTAAATGAAGTAGAGAAAATCAAGTAGAAATATTTAAGGAAAACGAAAAAACAATACCTAATAATGATGCAGTGACTAGAGTGGGCACCAAATATGAATAAAATACCAAGAAAAGAGGGAGAACCCCTACTAATGCACAACCAACTTGTCATAATTCCTCCTCAGTGAACAAAAGATATGAAAACACTACAATCTAATGACATAGTGATGATATGTGATTAGCTACAGATGATGGAAAAGAACCACCCCTCATGTCAACATGGAAACATTCCATTTTTTTACTTCTTCTAAAAGTAAGAGCTCGTGTAAGAGAGAGTCGCAACAAGTAGAAGGATTAATAGATGTGGAAGCGGAGAGTGGCACCTTCCTAAATTCGGTAGCATCATGTTTGGTGAGAGTCAAAAGTTAGTCAAAGAGTTGGTTGTTGAAGAGAAATTAGTTTTTGAAAAATAGATACTGAGAATGCATAAAACAGATTAGAATAATTGCAATAGAAAGTTATAGTTGGAAATGGTGCATGTAAGAAAATTATTGTTTATTAAAAAGTGGAAATCAAAAGTTGATATCTCAGGAGTAGGACCTACTAGACTCTTGCAGTTACAAATGACTATAATGGATAAACTTTTACACTTCTTTTACTATGCAAGAGGTTGAAACTGTAAGCCTAAAAAGAAAAGTAATTGAGTTGGAGGAAGGTCTTAGTCCCATGCCTCTATTTATGCCCCCTTTAGCTAGTTAATTACCTAAACCTACAACAACAATCACCCCCAACATATCCCCAAAAAATAATAAAGCATCAAAATTGTTTAATGATATCAGATCCTACATTGGAGTGAATATTAATAGGCGACCATGAATAATTGAAGAAGAATGTTAAAATTCATTATACTAAAGAAATTTGTCAAAGATGTTTTTATTCATTTTTTGAATATTTGAAGAAATATTTGGAGCATGATCATCGATTCACTCAAAATTATATATGAAATTTATTGATAAAATCAATACCCTTCACGATTTGTAGAATAGCTAACAAGGTATTCCATAAGGGAAAAGAATGAAGAAGGTAAAGGCATGTTTCCATGCAACGTTTAAAACGCTAGAATATTATATTTATGAATGTTTAAATATTGACAACCAAGGGCCCAAAATGATTATAGATTCTATGATGATTCCAAAGGACATGTTGCAATAATAGTTTCATATAATTAATGTATTACGGGTTAATGATTTAGGCAAATTTAGTAATTTTATAAGGGATGATATCAAGAAGTGGTTGTTCATATTCATCAATGAAAATGAAGAACAGTTAGAAACTACTGAGAAAATATGGTCATATGCAATGTACACAGAGCGAGAAATATTTATGGTAAGAGTAAAGAAATACATAATCTTTCCATTTATGGAGTACATTGAAGATTGGATTAGAAAATATTTGAAAGAAATTGTCAGTCCTAAAAAATTGTCTTAATGGCTACTTTAACATACAATATTTAAAATCCAATATATACTCTAACAATGACTACTACCAAAAGAGAGAGAGGATTCATTCAATCGGTTGTCCCTTTGCAATTTTGTGAGTGTTCTTTATGTTTTTTTCAAGAAGTTCTCATTCTTTCTCGCTCGTAATTGAACGTATATCTTTATGAATTGTCTCATATATTTCTAAACATGATCCCTAACCACAATTTTTTTTTCTTCTAGGTAATCTCATACTATTTGGTCCATGGGAATCCAATCCCAGTCACATAGGGATAAAAACCTTTACTATTAAGGTTCATGTAGCACTTACTTTATTCAAAGCTTAAAGTATGTAACATTGTTCTTCGACTATCATAGAGAGATATTTTTTTTGGAGTTAAAGCCATTTTTTTTTTTTGAATGAGATGAAATATTATGAATTCTCACTTATGGAATTTTATCATCTTTGAATGAGCAAAACCATTTTAGATTTCTCTAAATATTTGGACCATTTCTCTACTTTATGTGATTTGATTTTCTTCGCATGTGTTTTCCACATAATGTATGAATGAATGTGTATCATGAAATGAATCATTAAATCATATATATTTTTTACATTATTATTATATTCACCTTCTAAACCAAATAAAACCAACTAGTGCACTGACAAGTGAATGTGAAGAACGGTCATATTTATCTGATTTGAGTTATTTTGAATATTTCATTGAATGAAAAGAGGAGTGAGCTATATAATAATGTAGACGGAACCTAAACAAGGTCCTAGGAGGTTGATTCTTTTCCTTAACTCGAAAGACATCAACATTTTTGGCAACCATACTAGGAATGTGAATGATTTTGTATCTTATTCTCAGTAGGGACTAAGAATGGGATACAAAATCATTCACATCTCATCTAGTATGGATCATGTTGATGGTCACCTCCTCTGTAAGTTAGACAATCTTGATCCCCCTAGATTGAGTATTAGGGATCCCACTGCCATTTGTTCATGTGATTCCTAATGGCGTTTTTGTCCTTTCATGCTATTTTGGTTGGCTATATGTAACATTTAGTTTTAATGTACAAACATATTAGGCTTGTAGTATTGAATGTTTAGGAAGGTTACAAATTTTTTCTTTGGTTTATAGTATTTTTTTTATCAAATTGCCATTAAATCTCCTTTATAGTCTTTTTTAAATGTTCACCTATAAACAAAAATTTATATCATGTAAGTTGGCACTAGGAAAAAAACATGTTTACTCAATACTCTCAAAATTCAATAAAATCCTCTTTAGGAACCTAACCGTATCAGTTATGTAACTTGTGAGCTTTTATCAATACAAAAATTTAACTTGTGCGCTTTTATTAATATAAAAATTTAAATTTACAAGAAAAAAATAAAAAAAATCTAACAACTTAATCAAGATTCTTTGCTAAAAAAACATTTATCAAAACATTATTTATCACTTATCAAAATTTTAAAGTATGGAATTTAACACATTCTTTTCATCATCTTTAATGAAAAGTATTTCCCAACTTCTCATATATATAGATATATAGATATATTAGTTTTTACGAAAATATTTTAATAAATATTAATATCTTCATTGTTTAAATATGATTAAAAATGTATATAAAGGATGAAAAAAATATATCAAGTTAAACATAATAAGTATTTAATTCATTAATTAATAATAATAAATTATTAAAATATAAATAAATAAATTATTGTGTTTGGATGTGCTTTACAAAAGGAGATGTTGCCACATAACATTACATTTAAAAATAATAAAATAATATTTACATAAATGAATTAAAATTATTAATATTAATGTCAATGAATTTTATGTAGAAAAATAAAATAATTTAAACTTAAAAAAAAAAAATTATTTTGTAATATGAGAGAAATATATTATTTATTTACTACTTAAAAAAAAATTAAATAAAAATAATATTATTAATATTACATATTTAGAACAAAAATATATTATTAGAAAAGAATATTTGATCGCCAGTATTATGTGAAATATTTCAATATTCTTATTCATATGATTTGATATGTAACATCTAAAAAAATATTAATACGAAACATATATATATATATATATATATATATATATATATATATATATATATATATATATATATATATATATATATATATAAGAAGTTGCAGTTAAAATATTTTATTAGTATGTTGCTAAAAACTAACATAGATCCATATTAACCTAGTAAAAAATTTGAGAGAAATCAAATCTCTAGAGGTGTAACTTTTCCTCAAATTTTTCATTCAGAACAAAATTTACAACTTGAGAAATTTAATCTCTATTTGTTTATCAAATCCAAATTTAAAATAAATATAAAAATTTTAAAATGAAAAAACATAACAAATTGTTAAAAATTTAAATTCAAAATGTAATATCATTCAAACTCCCTACCAAAATGCATTGCATAAAATATATGTTGTCCTCATTTGTTAACATAATATCACTAAAAGTATCCGTTATTTGATCCACCAAAATACTAAATAACATCTTAAACGCTTTGATTTAGCTATTTAATATGTCGTTCTAGTTTGTTAACTTCATATTAGAATTTATGCTTCTATGATTCATATTATGAAAAGTAAGAAAAAATTCGGTAAAAACAAGATCAGGACAAGATGAAAAACAAGATCTTGACGTCAAGTTAAAAAAATGAAGAGAATTTCTTTTAGTCGTTATATTAGATTTCACTAAATAAATAATATTATTAATAGATAACATTTTCATATAAAGAAAACGATTAGATTTGCCTAAATAATTATTCTTTTTAATATAAAAAAATAATGGTTACAATATAATTGTTAATGCTTAATTAAGGAAAATAATTAATCAAAAGGAAAATTTTAATGAAATGAAAAATATAAAATAATAAAAAAATAATATCTAGGTCAAACCTAAGAATGACATTACCGTGATCCCAGCGTCATCTACCTTCTTTGCACACTCCAAAGCCACCGCTACAGCATAATGTCACCACTAGTCTGAGAAGGCTCATGATGGGGCTTCTTGGAGGAGGGAGATGTACCCCTTCCTTCAAAATTTTTATCATCAGTGCATCTTGCCCTCCTCTTCCCCTTTTTCCAGCTCCGGCCAGCATAAAGCAAAAGAATCAAAATAACTGACCCTACATGCCTAATGGAAGTTGCGTATGAGAGGTTGATTCTTACCAAAAACCACCAATAACCTGAAAGTGATGATCCCCACCAGTCATCTGGAACAATCTTGCTAGTTCATGTAGGATCATGCAATCATATATAAATTCATGGGTATTTGGCCTACAAAAGTTCATATTATATGTTGGATCCAGCTTAAATGGAAACCAAAAGAACTGTTTGATCTCCCAATACTTGAAAAAGGTTTCTTCATAGTCATATTTGAAGATGTGGAGTATCTTAAGCGAATCTTGGATAATGGCCCTTATTTCATGAATAAGACGGGTATTTTAATGAGACACTCAGAACGCTGTTGTAAGCTAGAGAAAGAACAATTCCTAGCTACTCTGATTTGGGTTCAACTGTATCCTCTCCTACAGGACTTTTGCGAGCTCAATATCTTGGAATTAATTGGAAATTCTACATGAGACTTTGTCCAAGTCTCTAAGATCACACTACGCTGAAGATTTTCCTCATATGCTCAGATCTGTGCTTATATGAACATTTCTCAACCTCTCAAGTATCTGTGGAAATATAATACAAAGATGATATTTGGTCCCAACCATTGGACTACGAGCACGTCATGCTCAGGTGTAGGATTTTCCATGAATGCAGACACTTATTCCGGGATCGCCTGGACTAAGCCCCTACTCTAGAAGAATATCCCCCCTTGGATGACCTCTAGAAAGTTCAGCAACAACGTCCTGTGGAAAGCAAAGATTATTTGTCTTCCATCCAGAAAAAATATTTACATACAACTCCCAAAAGTGTTGTTGAACCATCGCAAGCAGCCCCCACCCACCCCTCGAGCAGCAATCAAGCAGCCATGCCTAGCCTAGCAAGGAACTATTTTTCTATCTTAGCAGACCCATGAGCTCAAGACATGAAGGCTTCATCAAGAGTTTCACCCCTCCTACAAGAAACCAAAGTGATGCGGGAGAAAAGTGTCAAGGAAATTTCTAGCAGAAGTAGGTCCATGGCAGAGTTTATGGCTCTAGACGTCGGGGTAGGTCATGTGGTCTATGTATCTTGTGGGACCCTCGGTCTATTTCCTTCGGGTAGTGGATCGCAAATGCCCACACTCTTTCAGGGTAATTTCAATGCATTGGCTTATCAGACAAGATATGGTTGACTGGGCTCTATGGAACCATGTTACCAGTTATGCAAGTAGGTTGTCTCAATAGTATTCGATACCTCAAGGAGATTCTGAGGGAAACCAACTTAATAATAGCCGAGGACTTCAATATTAACAAGGACCTTTTAGAGAACAAGGGCAGAGTTCGATTCCTAGATCTGATCGCCTAGGATTTTCAGGCCACCAACTGAGATCTGGGAAGAGAAGACATTGACTTCAAGAACTACTCCTTCGCCTAGAACAATTGGCATGGTGGTAAGTATCAAATAGCCTCAAATTTTGATTGTTTTATTCTTTCAGATAACATCAACGCACAGGACATATTTTTTCATGCTTGGATTCTCCCGTGACATGGATCAGATGATTGGAAAATTGGCGTAGAGATTGATCTATGCATGGCTCCCAAGAATTGGCCATTCCATTTTGAATCTTTCCCGCTCAAAAAACCATACTTCCTAGCTAAACTCGAGTACCGGTGGAAAGAAATAAGGGTATCTCGTTGCAACCCAATGGAAACTTTTCAACAAAAGTTGGAGAAAATAAAAGGAAAAATCAAATAATCGAACAAAACAAAGTTTGGAAATACTCATCAGGAAAAGAGGAGACTTTAAGATGAAAGGTGATCTCTATAGCAGTGGATCATCCTAGAAGCAAGATCTGACAACCTCATAGCCAAAGAAGGTTAGATCTTAAATGAATTAGAGCACTGAAGGAAACAATAGGAGATTTTGTGGAAACAAAAGTTGGGGGTTCAGTGGTTCAGAGAGGTTAGTGGAACATGAAAATTTTCCTCCAAACCATGTTGAAACATTGCCAATTCAACCATATCTTCTCCCTTAACAACTCATATGGTCAATGACTAATGCAACACGAGGATATTTCTGAAGAAATGATAACCCATTTCCAAACCTTGTTCACTGAATGAGACATGGACATGAGGGAGGCAATCTCCTAGATCTAGCAACATATTCCTAAATTAATAACAAATGATCAAAATTAAGCTCTTATGTGAGAAATATCCTTAGCAAAAGTTGAAGAAGTGGTAAAGGCTCTCCCTTCAAGTAAAGCCCTAAGCCTAGATGGCTTCACCTTTAAGTTATTTAAAGTCGGTTGTAAATTCCTGGGAAGAAGTGTTGTGGAACTAGAAGAGTATTCTAAGCACACTTAGTGGTTATGGTCAGGCCTGAATGTGACATTATTGATGTGCATTCCTAAAAAGGGTGCAAAGATGGATCTGAGTGGTTTTCATCCTATTGCATTGTGCGATGTCATATACAAGATTCTCTTAGGAATATTAGTACGTCGACTCAAACCTCTGTGAAAAATAATCATTGGTCCAAAGTAATTAGACATTGTAGAAGGATGGAAAATCATGGATGGGCTCTGAGTAGCTCATGAGGTAGTATACTCACTAACCTCTCCTGGGACCCCACGTATGCTCATTAAATTATATCTTCCAAAATGTTATGATCGGTTGAATTGGGATTATATTTTTCCCATGCTTGTTACGTTTGGGTTTCCCCCTTCTTGATTATGTGGATCAAGTGAATTATTTTGACCCCATTCTTCTCCATTTTGGTGAATGGAGCGCCCTCTCAGAGTTTTCGAGGTTCCAAGGGGCTAAGGCAAGGTGACCACATTTCTCCATTCCTCTTTATCATTGTTGCAGAATTTTTTCGAAGGTTGATCAAGGTGACGATTGATTCACGTAGCCTCATGAGTATCAAGATATCGCAAGAAGCTCTTCCTCTCACCCATCAACAATTTGTTGATGACAATATGTTCTATGGGAAACCCACCTTAAAAAAGGCTAAGCATCTATATCTATCTTGGAGCTTTTCGAGTAGGATTTTGGTACTCAGGTTAATGGTGATGAATCATATATATTGTTTTTCAACACTCATTCTTGAATGAAAACACATCTAGAAATAACTCTCAAATTCAAGATAGGATTTCTCCCCTACACCTGCCTTACAGTCGGTTTGGTGCATAATCATTTGAAATGTCTCCCACTGGAAGGGTTCGTTGTCCTGCATTGATAAAAATCTCTCCAGTTGGACCTTTAGGGTTTTGAACATGGAAGGATGATTTTCTCTCTTTAGGGTAGTCCTGTAGGCCATTCCCATATTTCTATTATCAACCTTTCCAGCCCCTAAGAGCACTAATGAGCTCATGACCAAATTCTAAAAATTCCTCTAGGCTGGCCTGTTGTACCTCTGAGATAATAGTAGGTTAGCAACCAATGCTAGAGCATCTAAAATAATTGTTTTGGGGTTTTTGGTTTTAGTTTGGAAGACCGATGAATGAGGATAGATGTAGAATTGAAATAATTAATCCTTTGGATAATATTAATATCTCAGCAAAGGGCTACTATAAAACTTCACACAGTGATATAGATCAAAATAGTGGTGAGAAGAAGAAAGAAAATAATATGATTATCACAGTTTCCAGACTGTAAAACAGAATAATCATAAGTGTGAAAACCTTCTAAACTACGTTCCAAAGATTCGAGGAAATATACTTAAGCTTACAAAAGATGTTGATGATTTATTGATTATAGGGGATTAGCTAAACAAATAGTTCATTAATCCATTCTCTTAATAGATGATCACTTCAGGAGCTTATATGAATGAATTGAGACACAATTATTCCTACCTAGATATCTCTATAACTCATAAGCATATGAAGAAAAACATAATGATGGATAACTGGAAAAACTTACAGGATAACAAAAACTGTGTAAAACCAAATTTAGAATCCTCTGCTTTGTATTAAGGTTCCAGAAAAACTAAGTACATCAAGTGTCTAGAAAAGCTTCCTTCAAAGGTGCAACCAGGTTCAAAGTAGAATGAATTGTCAGGACTTAACAAGCAATGAACAATGAATTTTGAACTTCGAAACCATAACAACTCGTGAAGAGAGTTATTTATATAATAATGAAACTAAGAGAATATCCTAAAACTAATTAATATTTATTTTAGGAAAGGAAATTTCTTCATACAAGAAGATAGGGGTAGCTATTAAACTGCTTCTTGTTGTCCCTTTTATTCAGGCTGTGATGGCTTTGTTGTTTGATATTTTTCCTTTTAAGCTATTTCATTTTACGCTGGTTAATTCCTTCATTTGATATTTCATCTGATACTCTTTAAACTCTGTGAATATCCTTTGACCTTGCTGAGTAACCTTTACTGTGTTCCTTTTTACCTTTTACTGTGGATTTCAGGTTTTTTTTACCCTGTTTTTCAACAGTAAGATCTTGGTATTTGTCTTCAAATTGTATGCATGCTTTTTCTTTGTAAGCCTGGAATAGGAGTATTTACCTACAAAACATAGAAACTGTTAAGAAAAACATAGGCGACAGAGAAGGTCGTCAATGGCCTTATTGAGCTTGGAAGGATATTGGAAGGAGTCTAGAGCATATCAGAAGGAAAAAAAATGATTTATTTGGTCGCAGAGGCTTATGGAGGTTTCACTGTGAAAATAGGAAAAACACAGCAAAATGGTGATTTTTGCATTTAAACGGAAAAACAATCTAGTTTTTGAAATATGGTGAAAAGTGAATAGTGGTCATTTTTTTCATTATGCGGGAGGTGGTTTTGGTTTTCATCGCACCAGTTATGAGGCGGGGGCAGTTTTGGGAGCAGTCACCTGATATAATTTGAGCCTGACACGTAGCAAGGGGAGGTCAGTGGAATACTGCTTTTTGGGTGGGTAACGCCCATACAGAGAGCCAACCCGAAATTGTTAAGGGTTGTTGGATTTGAATGCATTAGATCGGATGGTGATGGAGTGAAGGATCAGTATGGAGGGGTCCAACGATTAATCATGGCGGTATGGGCTTAATTATGTGTTAAAAACTAAGATTAACAGGGTTTTATGGTTAAATAGAGGTTTAGGTTGACTTTTTGTTTAAATCATAAAAACCTTTTAACAAAGAAATCCTTTGCAAAACACAGTATGGTAGACTTGAAAAAGTATGAATTCGGGCAGATAAATGATATCGGGTCCCGATTCATCACATATCACAATCACAGTTTAGCGAAGCATGACCCATCGCAAAGGAATGCGATAGGGGCTCGACGTGATGTGGAAAATAAACCATGGATAATATTGCATCGGGTCCGGGTTCCCATTGCATATTGAAGATCGCAATGGCGGAGGGTAATGCTTTAGCTGGGACATGCGATGAGGGGCAAATGCGATATGGCAATAGATTATGATATATATTGCATCAGGTCGAGGTCCATCGCGCATCGCATATCGTACTGTGGAGGAGAGTGCATGCACGTTGAAAGTTTGCGATCCGCCAATATTGTGATATTTTATGAGAATACATAGTTTTATAATAAAACTAATGGTTTCAGGATATTTTAATAAAGGGAGTTAATATATATGGGAAAGGGAACTTTTAAGGGTTTAATACTATACGTTAGCGTTAATATGAAAGTATGAGTGGAAAGGTGAAATACACTAAGTGTAAAGCTTTATCATGGGTTATTTGCTTTTTACATATACTTCAATACTTAGGTTAAACATAATTTTGTGGGTCTTTTGGGTAAAAGGGGATTTAGCATGGGGATTTCACTTTTCCTAGGAAAAAAGGATATTAACGTTAGGAAAAGGGGTTTTTTATTGAAAATGAATGAATATGAACTATATAAAGGTAGGAAGTGGAAATTAGTAAATATAGGGATGAATGGGGATGATGGAAGTTAATTAATTGATCTTGTAGACCTTACTTTGCTTTGTGTAATTGTATCATGGACATAGAAACTTATGGTAAATCACGATAAATGTACATTTTTTCCATTGAGTTATCATACTTCTGCAACCTTTCCTCTACTTACCCTTGCTTATCCTATCATTTTTTCTTCACTTAATGGGTGCCTTTAAGCTAGAAAACCCTTTTCCTTTCTTTTTATTTTACAAGAGAAAACTATTTAATTATAACCTTATAACCTCCAAGGGCTTAGATTAAACTAATGAGCACCTTATTATTCTCTACCTAACCACTGATCTCCCAATATTAAACAGTTTTGCCAGATCTTTATTCTCTAACTATAACATCAAATTTAAAGCATGAAGTAGTCAAGACTAAACTATTTGACCGTCATGGGTTGTGGCATTTAGGACAAGATGCACACAACCATTATTTTGCAGAAATATAGGAGTGGCATTTTTTAGAATTGCTCACTTTCAGAGTTTATTTGTTTTCTTTTCTCTCTAACCTAACATTTTCTTTTTGTCTTGATTTTTTAGGACATCTAACCTAACATTTTCTTTGATATGGACATCATCATCAAGATATTTTCAAAATCATTTTATTCACTATTGTTATGTCCATATCCTAACTTAACATTTTTTCAAATATTATATATCTTATCAAAACCAAAAAATGCTACAACATTGGCTCCATCTAGGGACTGCTTTCTCGTGTAGAATGCCAAGAACCTACAGATCCATGTGCCTTCTCCTTGGGCTATGGAGTCCTTGTTGTAAGAAAATCACACTGACATCTTGAAAAGTAAAAGAAAACTGGAGTATTCACAATGAGAGCTATTTCAACTTCTTAGTAATGAATGCAATGTTTGAGAAACCTTCCATTTATAGGATAAGTGGAATATAGCTCCTTAAGATTCTACAACACAAAAGTGTTGTTACCCTTCACTTCAGCAATTTCTAAAGGTCCAAACCATATATTGTCAAATTTTCCATGCTTCCCTTTCTCTTCTCTCCTGGCATCCCATCTTAGAACTAGGTCTCCTTCCTTAAAGACCCTTTCCCTGGCTCTTCTGTCAAACAAATCCTTCATCTTATTCTGATATTTCTTCAATTTGTGTTGAACTTCATCTATGTTTTCATTAAGTTCAATAATCTGATTTATCCTTCTTGAAGAATCTTCAGGTTCATCTGTTGAATCCTGCAGGAATTTTAAAATATGGAAGGCCAAATTGGTAGGGAAGATTACATCTTTCCCATAGATTAATTGAAATGGAGATTTTCCAATTGATCTCTTTGGAGTAATTCTATTTTCCGATACTTCATAAAACAAATGTGAATCCCAACTCTTCTTATGATAAGCAAGAGTCTTTTTTATTACCTTTACCAGGATTTTGTTTGATGACTTTGCAACGCCATTACCTTGAGGGTAGTATGGAGTTGAATGATGTAACATAATTTGATATTTCTAGCAAAAGTAAATCATTTTAACACTAGAAAAAGTACTGCATTATCAATGACAATTTGAGTTGGGCAAACAAATCTAGATAAGATATTTTCCTCAATAAACTTAATTACTACTGAATCAGTAGCATTTTTTACTGGAATTGCTTCCACCCATTTAGTGAATTATTATGTTGTAGTGAGGATCCATCTATGCTGATTACTTGAAGTGGGGTGAATCTCTCCAACAAAATCTAATCCCCATTGAGAAAAAGGTGTTGAAACTATTCATGGAACGAGTGGAAGGGTTGCTAATTTTTGTTTACCAGTAAATATTTGACAAGTAACACAACCTCTGACCTTCACTCCTACTTGTAAGAACAATGTGGGTCAATAAAATCCTCCCCTCAGAATCTTGTATGTTGTTACTCTCCAAGCATAATTTCCCCCACAAAATCCTATATGAAACTGATCAATGATCCCTTCAGTTTCTGATTCTGTTAAACATAATAAAAAAAAAATCGATGGATATTTCCAGTATAAATTTTCATTTATAATGCAGTACTTGATTGATTTTAACTTAAGGGTTTTACACTAGGTTTTGGAGAATGATGTTGGACACTCAAAATGGATCAAGAAATTTACAATATCTTGATACCAGTTTGACAACAAGAATTTTTCATCAATGTGTATAGGATTGATCTGCTCTAAAGGTAGAGGTTCTTGTGGATTCTCCCCTTTAGCATGAAGGGAAGGTTCTTGTGGATTCTCCCCTTTATGGTGAAGGGAAGGTTCTTGTGTATTCTTCCCTTGTATTTCTAAAACATAATTGATTCCACGTGCTTTGCAGTTAGATTCATCTAGAAGCATGGCTAATCCTTGACCTTCTACTAACTTGGTAGTCTTGATAGTCAGATCAAACTCCAGAATTTGAGTGATACATCTACCTCTTTTCCCATCAGTGTCTAGTTGGGTTAGGACAATTTTCACAACACTATTAGGGACATAAGAAGTAATAGGTGAATGTAAAACATACATTATGAATGCTTTTAGGGCTTGAATTAGGGCATAGGCTTGCTTCTCAATAATGTCATACTTAAGCTCAGCATCTCTCATAACCTTGCTGAACAAGGCTATGGGTTGGTCATGGGAATCTTCATTTTTCTGTAATAGAATGGTAGCAAGGGTTGTTTCAGAGGCAAAAGAGAAAATATTAAATGGCTTAGTATAATTAGGGTTGGCTAAGGTGGGAGCTTCAGAGATAGTCCTTTTTATTGGTTCAAATGCATTCCTAGAAGAGGCAGTCCATTTGACTTCATGGTCCTTTCAGAGCATGTCAGTTATATCTTTTAAAATCTATGCATAATTTGGAATAAATCTCCTTGCCTAGAAAAGCTTGAATCTCCTTCTTATTTTTAGGTATGGTCAATGTTTCAATGGAAGATACTCGTTTAGCATCAATTACTACTCCCTCCTTTGAAATTATATGGCCCAATAGTTTTCCTTCTTTTACAGCAATCAAGGACTTCTTAGGGTTCAATGATATTCCAAATTTTCTACATTTGTCAGAAACCTTCATCAAGTGCTTTAGATGTTTCTGATTAGATTTAGAAAAAACAATTATGTCATCAAGATAAATAACCACAAATTTATTTACCTGACCCATAAAAGCTATGTCCATAGCTCTCTTAAATATCCTCCAACATTGGTTAAGCCAAATCGCATCCTAGCGTACATGAATGTACCCTAGGGTATAGTAAAGGTTGTCTTCTCTCTGTCTGTTGTATCAACATTCACCTGACTGTAACCTAAAAGACAATCAAGCATAGAAAGTCTTTGTTCTCCTGAAACCATTTGAAGTAACTGATCCATTTTGGGCAAAGGTTAATTATCTTTTAATGATACCTTGTTCAAATTTCTAAAATCCACACCGAGTCTTATTTCTCCATTTATCTTTCTAACAGGAACTAGATTTGCAACCCAATTAGAATATCTAAGAGGGAGGATGACCTGAGCATCTAGAATTTTCTTAATCTCCCTTTCTACAATTGGTATAATGGCTAGATTTGTCCTTCTAAGTTTCTGTTGATAAGGTTTTTCTTCTGGCTTCAGAGGAACCTTATGCTATATTAATGAAGTATTATAGGTCTTTAGATCAACATAAGTCCAAGCAAAAACATCCTTATGATTTTTTAGCAACCTAAGATATTGAGCTTTGATCTCAAGGTCTAGAGATGCACATATTTTGATGCTTTTGATATCTTCATCAGTTCCAATTTTAATCTCTTCTATGTCATGTTCTGAAGAAATGGACTGAGGGTTTTGGAGGACATCATTTTGATCAAACAATTTTTCTAAAGGAATGAGTCCTTTTGGAATAAAATTATTAGATAATTGATTAATGTCATGATTAGCAATTTGGGTTTTAAAATCTGAAGTATCATTTCCATATGTATTTCCATTTATTTCAGTTCTATCTTCATCAACTTGTAGAAATGAAAAATCGTCTATTACCTATAGAAATGATTTCAAATCTTCATCCTCTTCGAAAATTTGCCAATCTTTCAGATTATCTGGGATAGATGGCCTATATTTGACTTGTATCTGATAAAGTACATCAGTATGATCAAGAATTTTAAAAAAGGTAGCAGAGACACTAACGCATCTGCATGAATATTCTAATCTCTCAGAATATGAGTCAAATTAAAAGCATCAAAGAATTTTTCAACTGAATCCTATACTTTATTTTAGTCGGACCTAAGTCTAGGGTTCTTGGTCTGGCAAACATTTCTTACTTTCTTAACAATAAGTTCTGAATCAATAAAACACTTAAGTTTGAGCTTTTAAGCTTTTGGCTAATTGCAATCCTAAAAGGAAAGCTTCATATTTAGCCACATTATTTGTAATTTCGAAGTCTAATTTACATGATTGGGTTATATTTTCTTTTTCAAGTGAAATTAAAAGTACTCCAGCTCCTGCCCCATCTTTCATGCAAGAACCATCAAAGAACAGTTTCCAAATATCAGATTGGTTTGGTTCAAGACTTTCAACTACCTCTTTAATTTTGACTTGATTTTTATGTTGGTTTGAAGTAAGTTGTAAACAACCAAAGTCTTGATCTATTGCATAAATTGGATGGCTCCTTGACTGGTCAGTCTTACAAACAATATGTATAAATCTTGCCTATCTATATAATCTTAATTGCTCTCCTCCATAAACAAGAATAGTAGCATATGACATATCCATCTATAGATATCCCCTTAATTTGGCACAACAAGACCTATAAAGGAGCATTCCAAACTTGGGAGGGATATCTGTGACAACAATATCAAGTACTACACTTTTCACTGGAATTTGGACAAGTGTAACCACTAGATCCTTGATCAATCCCAAACAAGGAACCTTTTTAGAATCAAAGGTGTACAGGTCATGGTAGGATCTAGTTATCTTGAGTTTCAAATGGTCCATGACAAATTTTGGCATAAGGCTGTGTGATGCTCCTGAATCAAGCATACAATTATACAACATGGAATCATTTGTTTTAAGAGTTACATAGAAATGAGGCACTATCTCATCTATCATGCTTGAACTAGGGCCACAAACTATTGTTTATTTTTCATCTTGCATACTTACGACATCACCTTGAGCATCAATCGAGGTATTTTGTATCCATTTTTTGACTTGGCTTTTGTAACCAATGTTTTTAGAAAATTATGACAATGGAATTGGGATCTTAACCATCACTAATTATTTTTCAACATTAAATGTAGTCAAAATATTTTTACTAGTTTGGGTAGTATCAATTGACTGATCTAAGGGCTGAATAAGAGTTGTTTGAGCTTCAACAGTTTTGGTATGTGATTCAATTATTATAGTTTCCTTTGGAGGTCTCCCGGGACCAGGCCTAGGCCTAAGATCAGACCTGTTGTTTAACTCTGCAATTAAAAATTCATAGAAAGCATGATATTTAGAGACCTATGAAGCTTCCTGATCTTCTTGAACCTGATTTTGTTGTGAGGTAGGAATGATGGTTGTTTGATTGGAAGAAGAATCCATACTATTGATATCTTCAGTAATTGTCATAGTATTATCATCAGGTTGTTGGTCATCTATCATTAGAGGAGTGGGAACCTGTTGATCATTGCTAGGTCTCTGAAGAATTTGTAGTGGTGGATTTCTTTTACACTAACCTTGATTTTGGTTTCGGGGTCTAGTAACTGTTTGTTGTATTGTCCTAGGCTGGGTTTCAATCTTTGAAATCCTATTTGATAGGCTTCTAAGAAGAGATGTTATCTCATCTATTTTTTTGTCTTCTAATTTAGTCTTAGAGGAACTAGAGGCTGCTTGAATAGATTTGAGTTTTCTTTGGGCCTTTTGTTCCTTAAATTTTAAAGAAGTTGAGGCTACCCTATTTTCTTCTACTTCTATAGCATTTGTTTGCATATCTTCAAGAGTTCTTGAAGTTCTCTCTCGTAGCATAACAACAAAGTCATCATCAAAAGCTTTAGAAAATCTAGACTTAGTTGTTGCTACAGGGGGCTTACAATCAACAGGCATTATGTGATAGAGTTTATTGAATCTTTTGATAAAATTTGATACTGGTTCACCGAAGTTCCTTTTAAGCTCTTCAAATTATGTGAGGAAGTAAAGAGGATCCTTTTTCACACCCCATTGATTTCTAAATATGGTTGTAAGCTTTTCCCATTTTCTAATGGAAGTTGCTCATAACTGCCTAAACCAAATCCTCACATTTCCTACAAGTGACTGTACAAACAATTTCATATAAATGTTTTCTTGTTCAATATTCATGTAGTCTACAAAGTCTAGGAAAGCTTGAAGATGGTTCTCAGTTGAGGGAGCAGTTTCTCCATTGTACTTGGGAAGGTATTTTAAGTATCCAGCTGGGAATGCATCAAGGTTATTTGGTAAGACTAAGGCAACATATCTAACTTGTAAAATAGGTTGGAAAGCCACGACAACAAGTGGTGTATGAGGTGCTTGAGGTATATGAGGTTGTCCAGGTGGAGTATGTGGTGTTTGTCTAGATGTAGAGGATGAAGAAGAAGTAGAGGAAGAAGATGGTGATTTAGGGGTTGATGAACTAGTTGGAGGCGAAGGAAGAGGAGATCTCTTGAAAGACTTCAAAGGAGTCTTAAGAACTAACTTTGGGACTTGTAATGGAATACCTTCTTTTGTTTCAAAGAGAGGATTGGTATATATAGAAAAGGTATCCTCACACTGTTTAGAAGATGAAGCTTCAGGTCGGTCAAAAATGGAAGGAAATGGATAGGTGGTAAGGGATATGAAATCTGTGGATTTATATTCTGGTAGATCAACACCCAAATCAGATTCAGTTTTAGGTGATCCTGGTGGTAGTGTGGGTATTGGATGAGATTATAATGAATGAATAAGGTAGTCTAACTTAAAATCAACTCCTTTATCTAGATGTTCGACAATCCAAGGTGATAAACGGGAGTAATCAAGATCAGGCGGAATATTACTATAGGGGTCAAATGATTCTAATTCTTCAGACTGTAAGACTGAAGAGGAAGAAGAAGATGGTTGGTGTCCCCTTGAAGAACTGGCTTTTCTCATAAGCCTTTCAGGATCTAACAAAGGACTAATTATGTCAGCTTCTAAACGAGATCTGGTATGTTTAAAAGGTGCCAGCTTGGTAGTGTGGATTCGCCTAGGTGAATGATTTTATCCTTTCGAAACCTTTAATCACCTTAAAGGAAAATAATGAATGAATATCGTTGTCCTAAGGGAAGCATAAATGAAATTTGAATCCCTGACAGTGGCGCCCGTCTGATGTTGTACCTCTGAGATAGTAGTAGGACAACTACCAATGCTAGATCATCTAAAATAATTGTTTTGGGGTTTTTGGTTTTAGTTTTGGAAGACCAATGAATGAAGACAGATGTAGAATTGAAGTACCTAATCCTTTGGATAATATTAATATCTCAGCAAAGGGATGCTATAAAACTTTACACAGTGATATAGATCAAAATAGTGGTGAGAAGAAGACAAAAAAATAATATGATTATCACAGTTTCCAGACTGTAAAACAGAACAATCATAAGTGTGAAAGCATTCTAAACTATGTTCCAAAGGTTCAAGGTAGTACACTTAAGCTTACAAAAGATGTTGATGATTTATTGATTAGTGGGGATTAGCTAAATAGACAGTTCATTAATCCATTCTCTTAATAGATGGTCACTTCAAGAGCTTATAGGAATAAATTGGGACATAATTATTCCTATGTATATATCTCTATAAGTCATAACCAAATGAAGAAAAACATAATGATTGATAATTGGAAAAATTTACAGGATAACACAAACTGTGTAAAACCAAATTCAAAATCCTTTGCTTTGTATTAAGGTTCTAGAAAAACTGAGTACATCAAGTGTCTAGAAAAGCTTCCTTCAAAGGTGAAACCAGGTTCAAAGTAGAATGAGCAGTCAAGACTTAATAAGCAATGAACAATGAAGCTTGAACTTCAAACCATAACAACTCGAGAAGAGAGTTATTTATACAATAATGAAACTAAGAAAATATCCTAAAACTAATTAAGATTTATTTTAGGAAAGGAAAGATCTTCATACAAGAAGATAGGGTCAGCTATTGAACTGCTTCATGTTGTCCCTTCTATTTAGGTTGTGCTGGCTTTATTGTTTGATATTTTTCCGTTTAAGTTGTTTGATTTTATGCTGGTTAATTCCTTCATTTGATCTTTCATTTGATACTCTTTAAACTCTGCAAATATCCTTTGACCTTGCTGAGTAACCTTTACTATTCCTTTTCACCTTTTACTATGGATTTCAGGTTTTTTTATTGTGTTTTTCAATAGTAAGATCTTTGTATTTTTCTTCAAACCATATGCAGGATTTTTCTTTGTAAGCCTAGAATAGGAGTCTTTACCTGCAAAACACAGAAATTGTTAAGATAAGCATAGGTGACAGAGAAGGTCGTCAATGGCTTTATTGAGCTCGAAGGATATTAGTAGGAGTCCAGAGTGTATTGGAAGGAAAAGCAATGATTTATTGGTCACAGAGGCTTATGGAGATTTCACTGTGAAAATGGGAAAAACACAACAAAATGGTGATTTTGCGTTTAAAAAGAAAAACAGTCTACTTTTTGAAATATGGTGCAAAGTGAACAATGATCATTTCGTCGTTATACGGGAGGTGGTTTTTGTTTTCATCGCACCACTTATGAGGTGCGGGCGGTTTTGGGAGGGGTCACGCGATATACTGTGAGTCTAACACGTAGCAAGGGGAGGTCAGTGGAATACCACTTTTCAGGTGGGTAATGCCTGTACAGAGAGCCAACCCGAAATTGTTGATGGTCGTTGGATTTGAATGCATTAAATTGGACGGTGATTGAGCGAAGGAGCAATACGGAGGGGCACAATAATTAATCATGGCAGTATGGGCTTAATTATGGGTTAAAAACTAAGATTAGAGGGGTTTTATGGTTAAATATAGGTTTAGGCTGACTTTTCATTTAAATCATAAAAACCTTTTAACAAAGAAATCCTTTGCAAAAACACGGATGGCGGACTTGAAAAAGTATGAATTCGGGTGGATAAATGATATCGGGTTCGGGTTCATCACCTATCACAATCACAGTTTAGCGAAGGATGACCCATCGCAAAGGAATGCGATAGGGGCCAAACGTGATGTGGAAAATAAACCATGGATAATACTACATCGGGTCCGGGTTCTCATCGCATATCGAAGATTGCAATGGCAGAGGGTCATGCTTTAGCCGGTAGTTGCGATGAGGGGCAGATGCAATATGGCAATCGATTATGATATATATTTCATCGAGTCCAGGTCCATCGTGCATCGCATACCGTACTGCGGAGGAGAGTGCATGCACTTTGAAAGTTTGCAATCCGCCAATATTGCGATATGTTATGAAAATACATAGTTTTATAATAAAACTAATGGTTTTGGGATATTTTAATAAAGGGAGTTAATATATACGGGAAAGGGAACTTTTAAGGGTTTAATACTATAGGTTAGTGTTAATATGATATAAGCATCATTTTGTGGGTTTTTTGGGTAAAAGGGGATTTAGCATGGGGTTTTCACTTTTCCTAGGCAAAAATGATTTTAACCTTAGCAAAAGGGGTTTTTTTATATGAAAAATGAATGAATATGAACTGTATGAAGGCAGGAAGGGGAAGTTAGTAAATATAGGGATGAATGGGGATGATAGAAGTTAATTAATTGATCTTGTAGACCTTCATTTGCTTTGTGTAATTGTATCATGGACATAGAAACATATGGTAAAACATGATAAATGTACATTTTGTCCAATGAATTATCATACTTCTACAACCTTTCTTCTACTTACCCTTTGCTTATCCTATCATTTTTTCTTCACTTAATCGGTGCATTCAAGCTAGCAAACCCTTTTCCTTCCTTCTTATTTTACAAAAGAAAACTATCTAATTCTAACCTTATAACCTCCAAGGGCTCATATTAAACTGATAAGAACCTTATTATTCTCTACCTAACTACTGATCTTCCAAGATTAAATAGTTTGGCTAGATATTTATTCTCTAACTATAACATCAAATTTAAAGCATGAAGCAGTCAAGATTAAACTATTTGACGGTCATGGATTATGGCATTTATGACAAGCTACACACAACCATTATTTTGCCGAAAAATAGTAGTGGCATTTAGACTTCCTCACTTTCAGAGTTTATTTGTTTTCTTTTCCTTCCAACCTAACATTTTTTTTTTCTCTTGATTTTTTAGAACATATAACCTAACATTTTCTTTGATATGGACATCATCATCAAGATATTTTCAAAAAAAAAATTATTACCTATTGTTATGTCCATATCCTAACTTAACATTTTTTCGAATATTTTATCTTATCAAAACCAAAAAATGCTACAACATGGCCCACAAATTGATCACAAGTTATGAAAATCAAATACTTATGGAGGCATAGGGTTTAAAGGTTTGGAGTTATTAACCCAATTCCTCAGTGCAAAGGTTTAGTGGCGCTAAGTGCAACATGGTCAAGAGATATGGAAGAAGCTCTGGGCCAGAAAATATAGGGTAGAGGGTTGGCAAGAACCTCTATAGAACCATCAAAACTTACCAATTGGATCCTTGATCTGGAATCGAGAAAAGGCTGATAAGGGAATCATAGGAGATCACACGTTCTGGGAAGTCAAGAATGGACGTAGGGCCAAATTTTGGGATGAGAGCTGAATGGAGAACCCTAGATTGGATCGAAATCATGATCTCACTGATCTGCAAGTATTCAACTCTTAGTTGGGGACAGATTGTGTCAAGGAGTTCTAGAGAGACTCCCCACCTCTAGAAAAATGGAGAGAGTGGAAATCTTCAATCAATTGGTCATTCCAGAATCCTCCTCTGAACTGGGAAGCACTCACTTTGATCCTTCGACAATGCAGTATTGTTAACAATGGTGAACCTGATAAATTGAGATGGGGTCATCGATCGGAAAGAATGTTCACCCTCAAGGAAGTGTACTCAATTTCATATTCATCAGGTGATCAGGGACCAAACTCACTATGGAAAAGGATTTGGTACTCAATATTATGGAAAAAAAGTCTTTTTCTTCCTATGGTTAACGAGTCATGGCAATCTACTCACGTGGGATAGAATTCAGAAAAAAAGGCTTCCTGGGCCTGTCTTGGTGCCCTTGATGCTACAACAAGGAGGAAACATCTAACCACCTTTTAAACTTCTTCCCCAAGGTGGTGGAAATTTGGGACCAACTCCAAGCGGTATTTAGTGCATCTGACTAGTCAACCAATAGTTTATAAGAATCCTTGGAAGCCTAGATATGGAATCTCTTCAAAAACCCCATTTTTAATAGAGTTTGGTGCCTTTCACAGGGTTTTCTCCTATGGAATATATGGAAATCTAGAAACAGAGCACTCTTCCACTCAGAACCTTTTTAGGCCCTAAATATATGAAAAATCATCCTTCGGGACATCAAAGAAACTCTAGCTATCTCACAGTGGACTGAGGATGACTGGAAAGTCTAGTGGCACGAGCACACCATTTTAGAGAAGCTTGATCTTCATAGGAAGTCCATGGATTGTGAGCAACATCACTACCCCTGATGAAGGTTACTTCATTAGGAGTGTTCCATTGTCATCCCTTGGGTTTCCTCAAACTCAACTTCGATGGGGCCTCGAAGGGAAACCTATGGTTTCCTGACCTGGGGGAGCTAATTTGTAATGACAAAGGGCAGCTAGTCAAGTTCTATGCATCATTATGCGAGAGTACCACTAAAAATGTGGTGGAGTATATGGTCTTGGAAAGGGGACTCCACGTAGCTACGGATCAGAGGATCTCCAAGCTTCATGTCAGAAGAGACTCTCAGATAGTAGTAATTATGCTTCAAAGCCTTATCAATGGATATTCAACAAAGAAAGTCATTAAAAGATGGCAGTTAGAGCTAATAGGTGAGAATATCCATTCTTTTATATCCTCCTTTTATTATGTAATCACAAAACATGTTGACCCAGAAGGAAATAAGGCAACGAATAATTTATCTAATTGGGGCAGTCATCAACAGGGCCAATATCTTATGCAAGACTACCCCCTCCTTCATAAAAGTACCCACCTAAGTAATCTATGTCGGATAGCTAAAGACGAAGAGGTTTACCCAAGGACAGTGATATCCCAGGACGACGTGGCTCATCGTGGTCCATGTCAATAATCATGTGGAAATTGGAAGGGGGTCTAGCCCCTCAAGCCCATCACTTGATTAAGCTATCAAAGGTGAGTAATGTCAAGCATGTGAAACAACCCAACACCTTGTCGAGTGTGGGAGGAGATGTTCTAAGGAGACAAATGGATAATTTGAACAACATTCGTGTTCAGGTGGTAGTTCAGCTTCATGTGTCTGAGTTCTTTTATGCATAGCAGTGAAGGTAGAAGAGACTGGCCCTTTCGTTTTGGTGGAATTTGAAGCATTTTCTCTCCTAGTTTGGGTGAGGATGTTTATTCATGCACCTACCCCTGGAAGGGTTCCTTCACCTTTTTTGGTGTGTTGCAGTAAGGATTGAGGTAATCATAATCGCCCATATTTTTTGGTTCAATTTGAATTTGGAAGGTGTGGGATTCTAGTTCTCTAGTGGGTGTAGAAAGAAGGTGAGTGGGAAAAGTTTCTAGTAGGCTGAGTGAAGCCACAACATGTGCCTCTTATGGTTTTTTGTACATACCAAGGGAAGGAGAGATACACTCCTACAATTCACTTGGTTTGAGTGTCAAAGTATTCAACGAGAAGTGTGTTGGTGTTCTTTGGTCTGAGTGGGGTTCATCTGAACCACTCTAAGCCTAGAATTCAATCACCTTGGTACTCGTCCATCCAATTCCACGCTGGAATCAATCGGTGGAGTGGAGAAGGGTGGTGGGAAGAAAGGTACTAGTTCATGAGAGGTATTTGTGGCTCACATTCTTGCTCTGGTGATGGGAGGGTTTGGATTTACAAGAGGAGACGTTTGTGGTTCAGAGCCAAGCTTGCTTGGCTAGTGTGTGATCTCTTTGAATTTCTTGTTTGTAGTGATTGTTATGGTATTGTAGGACCCTTTAGGTTGAGGCCATCCCCGTGGCGTGGCCGATATTTGCTTGCTGCAAACCAGAGTCCGACAAGAAATGAAGAACTGAAATTGGTCACCCCACCAACGAATTCGGAGCAGGAGGGTGCTCGGTCAAGTTAGGGAGGCAACATTACGGGGCATTCTAAGCAGTCGGCTGCTAGTGTGTGAGGGGGATGCAGAGGTTGCAGGGAGGTGATGAGGAAAGGTAGGCAAGCTCTGCAGGCTTAGATGTGAGGAGCAATGTTATGCTGTTAAACTACAAGATGAATACCATAATACCAAATATGCGAAGAAATATACCCAGAACATAGAATAGTGAGAAAAAAGAGCAAGTATTTTATTATTCAGAAAGAAATGTTCACTTTCCTCTTCGAGGGGGCAACCTCCGATAGAGCAGATCTCGATTACAAAATAAGACATGATGCTCCTTGCAGGGAGTCTTTATCCTTTATATATGACTCATACATGCAATACCATGGATCAATACCATGGTTCTTATTAACACCATCTATCTGATACCATGGCCTATTTGCAACTAACTGTGGTCCCGTCATTAAATGCGGGTTAACCACTTACAATTATTAATATGGGCTTTATTTTACTTAACTAGAACTAAGACTCGATCCTACTACATAAATAAGGGGGTTAGGGTGGGACCCTAACAGGGAACAAAGCGTGGTGGGAAGATGAGTTGTGGGTCTAGGAGATGCTTGGAAACCAAACCGCAAGAAATTTAGCACTACTGCCTAGACAACTGCCAAGAGTTAATCCATCCTTTACTAGATCAGATGGAAACAACTGAGACAATTAGAAGGGAGGAACATGCAGAGTTGCTAGCCACCTTGCATATAATGCATTGCTTCCAACGTTAGGTTTGCGACTGAGTGGTGGTAGCTTAGTGTGGCGAGAACCCGCTCGCTTAAAAGGTGGAAAACATGGAGTCATGGATGGCTCACTTCGAAGGGCATGGCCAACGCACCTTCCGCCCACTACCTCCTCCAGGAACAACCCCAAATAACCTAGCTTCCATCACTTCTAATGAATAACATGATCATATGTTACATCTTGGTATTACTTGGTTTCTAGAGTCACTAGCCCTCTCGAGCCGGGACTATGTCTCTAGCATCCTTTTTGTATTTTTGTCACATTTTGCATATAGTGGTCAACAAACTTGGTTGGAGTGAGACCACCTATTTTTGAAGCTTCACATGTATATCTTCTATGCAAGTTGAATAGAACATTGATTTACAAAAAAAAAATTAAGTCAAACCTAAATAATCAATACAATAATATAATAAAATAAAAATAATATTCGGGTCAAACTTAAATAATCAAAAAAACTGATTCTAAAGACATAAAAATAAATAATAATAATAAATGGTCTAACTTAAATAAAAATATTTGGGTCAAACCTAAAAAATAAAAAAACTAAAATAAAAAAAATATTATTTATTAAGAATATTATTTATTTACTCAAATCTAACTTAACTTCATCTATTTAACTTGATGCCAAGATCTTGTTATTTATTTTGTCCTAAAGACGAACTACATTGTATGATTGCATCAACAAAACTCTAATGATATAATTTATACCAAAAAATATTCTTACTTTTCAACTTAATATTACTAAAACTTTTCCCTTATTTGATTTACCAAAATACTCAAGAGCATCTTAAATACTTCAATCAATCATATATTTATAGTCAACCATGTGCACATCATTGAGATTACTAATTCAGATTTTCGAAAAAATATGGTGTATAATAGAGTGCTCTATGCCTTAGTGGGTTATGAGACTTTTATCATCTTCATCTAGAACAAGGAATTCAAATCCGAGATGTATGAATATTTTAATTTATAGATTTAATAGGTCATTTTCCTTTAAAAGCTTTTACTTATTTGATTTACCAAAATACCAAATAGGATCTTAAATACTTCAGTCAATCATATATTTATAGTCAACCACGTGCACATCATTGAGATTACTAATTCAATTTTTTGAAAAAATATGGTCTCTAATAAATTGTTCTATGTCTTAGTGGGTTATAAGAGTTTCTATCAAATCAGCTTCATCTAGAACAAGGAATTCAAATCCCACATGTATGAATGTTTTCTATCTTCTTCATCGAGAAATTGGGAAAATCAAACCCGAGAGGTATGAATGTTTTATATCTTCTTCATCGAACTTGGGAAAATCAAATCCCTCATGTATGAATTTCGTAATGAATGAAAATTGGAAATAAGTGCCTATAATGTCTATTAAACTTTGCATTGATTTCGTTTTTTTTTATGAATTTGATATAAAGACATTTATATTTTTCCGATAGTTTTTTAAAAATTATTTACTTTTATTTTATTCATAATTTAAAAATAAATTGTTAGACTAAACAAAGCACAACTGAAATAAATATAAACATACACAGCACATACAAAAAATCACACAAAACCATAACACAGAGATTTCACATGGTTCACCAAAACAATCTGGGCTACGTCCACCAGAATAGACGCATCGACAATCTTATTATTCAAAGGAGATTATAACAAATCTAATAATTCACACATACTCTCAGCTCTCCCCTATTTTCTCTACTTTCTCTGCACACTCTTACAATCCTCTACGGGATTACATTTCTATATAGCTGGAGCATAAAACTGAATCATAAATTCCCTCACAACAAATATAGGATGCATTAACCCCTCCTCAAAAAATACTGTAGCTAATATAACAACTAATCCTATTGTTGTCACATACATGAGATTTTTCCCAAATTTAATAAAACAGAAAATCTCAACAATCTCCACCTTGAAAACAATTAGCCTATTGCCTTGTTCATTTATTATTTTTATCTTTTCTGCAAGCCAAGAGAAGCCAGACACCAACGCAGCTTCTCTAACAAAACTGGTTTCATGAACATGTTTGCAAAGTTTTCCTTCGTATGCACCTTTTCAAGAGAAACACCCCTTTCAGTGATAACATGTCTTACAAAATAATACTTGATTGGTATATGCTTTGATTTACTATGATAGGCTGGATTCTTAGCCAAGTGAATTACACTTTGACTATCACAAAATAACTTGATGTTGTCTTGTAACCTCCCAAACTCACCAATCAAACCTTTCAACCAAACCGCTTCTTTGCAAGCATGTGAAGCAGCTATATATTATGCTTTAGTACTGGATAAAGCAACAATATTCTATAGCTTTGACATCCAGCTAATATCTCCACCTGCAAGAGTAAAGACATACCCTGAAGTTGACCTTCTCTTATCCAAATCACCTGTAAAATCAGAATCAACATATCCACAAACAAATTCAGTACTTTTATTATAAGTGATACAATAACCACTTGTGCCTCTCAAATACTGAAGCTCTCATTTCACTGCTGACTAGTGTTCTTTACCTGGATTTGCCATATACCTGCTGACAACCCCAACTGCATGTGAAATATCTGGTCGAGTACAAACCATTGGATACATCAAACATCCTACTACATTGGCATACGGAATTTGAGACATATATTCCTTTTCTTCATCTGTATTAGGACATAAACTGAAAGAAATCTTAAAATGGGAAGCTAAAGGGACTGACACAGGCTTCACATTGTTCATACCAAACCTCAAGAGTATTTTCTCATTATACTTCTGTTGTGATAGCCACAGCTTACCATTGCTCCTGTCTCTGAAAATATCCATGCCCAAAATCTGTCTTACTGCTCCCAGATCTTTCATATCAAATGTCCTTGCCATTTGAGCCTTTAACCTGTTGATCTCCACTATGATTTTTCTTGCTAAAAGCATATCTTCAACATATAACACTAAGATAATGAACATGCCATCATTTAGTTGCTTAAAATAAACACAATGATCATATTCACTTCTTATATATTTCTGACTCAACATGAAAGAATTAAACTTCTTATACCATTTCGGAGGCGACTGCTTCAAGCCATATAATGATTTCTTGAGCCTGCAAATAAATTTCTTATTGTGATGCTGAACAAACCCTTTTGGTTTTTCCATATAAATTTCCTCATCTAAGTCTCCATGTAAAAATGCAGTCTTAACATCTAGTTGCTGCAATTTTAAATCAAGCAAAGCGACTAATGCTAACACAATTCTAATTGAAACTATTTTAACAACTGGTGAAAAAATTTCATGAAAGTCAATGCCTGCTTTCTGAGAAAAACTTTTTTTGACCAGCCTCACTTTGTACCTGTCCTCAGTATCATTCACACCCTGTTTCAACTTGAAAACCCATTTACATCACACAGTTTTCCTGTCTTTCGGAAGTTCAACCAGATCCCATGTGCCATTCTTAGCTAAGGCCATCATTTCGTCCTTCATGGTTACTTTCTACTTGTCAATTTTCGAACCTTCTACAGCTTCCTGATACTACAGAGGTTCATCGTCATTAGCGGTAAATGTAATTGAAGTAACATAATCATCATACCTTTTAGGAGGGCGTTTGATTCTTGTAGACCTCCTTAAGGATGTTTTTGGTGCTTCCATAATTGGCTGACTACCATCTGTAAGAACTTCTTCATGATCAGCATCTGAGACTTGTTCATGATATACATCTGAACCCTGTTCATGATCTGATTCTGAAACCTGTTCATGACTAGTATCTGAACTATGGTCATCATGACTATCATTAGAAGTGCTTTCAAACTGAATGTGCTGAAAATCAGATACATCATCCTGTTTCAATCTATTATCTACATCTAACTGTACAAGAGAGGATTCATTAAAATTTACATCTTTGTTGACAATGATCTTGCGGGTAATAGGATCCCCCAATCTATATCCCTTTGTTCCATCACCATATCCAACAAAGATATACCTTTTTGACTTTGGATCTAATTTAGTTCGCTGATGTTTAGGCACTAGAGCATATGCATCACAACCAAACACTTTGAGTTTACAATAATCACAAGGGTGACCTTTCCATACCTCTCGAGGAATCTTGCAACCTATCGCCATGGATGGTGATCGATTTATCACATAACAAGTTGTAGCCACCGCTTCTATCCACAATTCATTCTGCAAACCGACGTTACTCAACATACTCCTTGCTCTCTCTAAAAGAGTCATATTCATGCGTTCAACAACTCCATTTTGCTGAGGAGTATAAACAATGGTATTACGTCTCTCAATCCCTGCATCCTTGCAATAGTTTTCAAACTCCTTAGAAGTAAACTCACCACCATTGTCAGTTCTTAAACATTTTATAGTTCTATTAGTGATTTTTTCTACCAATGCTCTAAACTTCTTGAAAATTGTAAAAACATCAGACTTCCTTTTCAACATGTAGACCCACACTTTCCTAGAAAAATCATCAATAAACGATACAAAATATGACGAGCCACCATATGAAGTAGTAGGGGCTGGACCCCAAACATCTCAATGGATATAATCAAGTATTCCTTTACTAGTATGTTTGCCTGTTTTAAACTTTTTCTTACTTTTTTTTTCCAAACAGACAATGTTTACAGAAATCTAACTTTCCAGACTTTAGATTAGGAAGTAACTTGCGATCAGCCAAAATTTTTAACCCTCTTTCGCTCATATGGCCCAACCTTTGATGCGATAAGCGAATGGAACTACTGTCATGTTTAGACACCGTAGACACATGATCTGACCCTGTTCTTCCTTCTAACTGAAATAGATTTCCTACCTTCTTAGCTTTCATTACTAATAAAATACCTTTGTAAATTTTCATTACTCCACCTTGAATTATAGTTTTATATCTATTTGTGTCAAGTGCTCCTAGTGAAATTAGATTTTTCCTTAAATCTCATACATGTCTTACATCAGTTAACATTTTGGTTGTCCCATCAAACATTTGCAGTTGTATACTCCCTATTCCCACAATATTACATGTGACATCATTACCCATGTACACAAATCCATCATTAATTGATCTATACGTCTTAAACCATTCTCTATGAATACACATGTGGTTTGATGCACCAGAATCTAATAGCCAATGTTGATCATGATTTGACAAATTAACTGATAACACTTCATCACTCATACCTGAACCAGATGCCGAACCTGTATCTGTCGTGTTTGCTTCTTGCTTCGCTGTCGAAGAGTCTTATTTGGATGGTCGCTGTCTCTTCCAACAGTCCTTCTTCAAATGTCTTGACATGCCACAAAACCAACACTTTACCTTACTCTTCTTCCCTTTCGATTTTGATCGTGAGTCG